>VDFB02281492.1:230417519-231017519 GCA_007258455.2 Sequoia sempervirens | reverse complement strand
AGCCTATTTTTTCCTTTGTGGACATCTTTGATGGACACTTCTCACTTTTTTACTTTTCCCTATAGTTTCTTTGACTAATGGAGTTTGATAGGGATAATCTTTCTTTGTATTCTTTGGTATCCATGTGTATTTGATTTTTCCATTATGCTTCTCAACTTCTTTCACTTTGATAATGTTCTTCTTGCTTTGATTCACATCCTTCTTTTGATGTTGGTCCCAATTTGTGGATGGGGTGATGGGTGGATGAAGATTCATGACGTGGCTGGTTGTAGTATTGGCATTGGTTTCATCATAAGGATTCTTTGTGCTCCCTATGTTGACATTTTCTTGAGACATAGTTGCCCCTAGTATGATGGTAGTAGCACCTTTGTTCTTTAATTCTACCGGTTTTGAGATGTCTTGTTTAGTAAGCATTCTTTGATAAATGACCACTACAAATGACATTATTTCACTTTGTTGCTATGATGACTCCATAATATCTTGTTCTGTCTTACCTATTTCCTTGAGTGCATAATGCTAGATATCTCCATACATGATGTCCTCAATTTTAATTTTGGATATATCTGATCCTAATGTTGACAATTTAGTTTGACTGTAGGAATCAATAACTTGTTCCTTTTGTGTAATAATGTTAGGAGTAAAGGAATCCTATTCTGAATGAAGATCATCTACGTGTCCATCCAAAGAAAGCATCTAATGGGTAGATAGAGGAGTATGTGCTATGCATATATGATCATCTTGAGATAGGAGAGTGTGTATTATATCATTGTAGTAGATTGGAGATGCAAATTCTTGATCTCAAATGATTTCAGAATTGCTTTCGACATGCTTTGGATCAAGTTCTTGACATGGGTCAATTTCAAAGAATAGATTGCTTATAAAGGGTTCTTGGATATCTTCATTAGGCATAGGAAGTGGCTCAAATGTTGAGCTATGGATCCCTTTAGTATTTGCAATAATGAGGTAAAAGGATGTCAATATTTCTTGGAAAGGACCATTGCTAGACTTTGGTGATAGATGTTGATCATGCTTTAAAATAAATTTTTTGAGATATGTCCTCTAACTCATAAGGTGATGTAGATACATTTTCAATATGATCATTGGTCGATGCATCGTAGATTATGTCAATGGGATCAAATAATTCTAACACTCCCTAAAATAGAACACTAAAAAGTGGCTCTTGATGTATGGTGAGTTGATCATTGGATGGGGTAGAAACATCTTCAATGTGCTCATTAATGGAAAGATCTTGAACATTGTTTTCAAAAATTATGGCAGAGAGATTGTCAATGCTATCACCAATGGTTGAATCATGATTATTGTCCCCAATAGTTATTACTTTTTGATCAATCAAGTCTTGGATGAGATTTTTGAGTCGAATACAATCTGATGTTGTGTGTCCCTTTATTTTATGGAAATCACAAAGGTGATCTTCATTGTACCATGGCGGTTTCATAAGAGCTCTTGATAATTTTCATAGGTGGGAATTGTGATGATTTTTTCCTGCACCAACTATTGCATGATATATTTGATTGGTTTCCCAAGTGGTGTGTATTCTCGTTTGTTACCTTGTGAGACTTGTCCTTTAAATTGACCTTGTGGTGACTGATTTTGGATGTGGTGATTGATCTTTGAGATGTTGTGATTGATCTTCGAGATGGGGTAATTGGGTTTTTTTTTTATGTTGTTGATCGTGATATCTAACCTCTTGACATTGGAGATATTGTTCTTGATATGGTTGTGGACACAACTCAATACTTTGATGACATGGTTCAACCAATGGGAGAGTCTATTTATTTTGGAGTGAAGATGTCTTTTGGCTCAATAATTCAATTAGTTTGGAAAGTGAAGCAATTTTTTCTTGATTTTGATCTTGACACCCTTGATATAGTTAACTTGTTTGTCCATGGAAAGTGTTTGTATGGGATCATGGAAAAATTAATTTTGGACAATGTTTTGATTTGGGATGATGTTTGGATTTGGCATTATAGGTTGAAATTGAACATTGTTCTGGTTGGGAACCACATTTCCTTTATTTAGGTAACTTTAATTTTGCATGGTGTTACCTTGACTTGGATTAATACATGGAGTCATTATCAGATTGTTTGGACTTTGAACAACATTTGTATGATCTGAAAAAATGTTTATCCCAAAGTTTTCCACGTGTGGATTTGAAATTTTGATGCTTGGAAAACTTGTACTTGGTATATTCACATTTGGAATGTATGGATTTGGTGGGATGATGTTGTTTTGAAGACTCATGCATTGATTGTTTGGCTGATAGATGTGTAGGTTTGGACTTTGATTTAAATCTACCATAGGGAAAGGTGTTCCAAAATTTGGATTGGGCATACTCATATTTGTTGTACCATTGAGGTTTGTAGGAGATAATGATCCCATGTATGGATTGTATAAATGTGAGTTTTGATAGCCAATGGGAATTGTATGGCTTTGATATTTTGGTTGATTTGGATTACTCATGATGTATAGAGCAAGTTTACATTCCATGTTTTTCTTGTGTTTTGACCTTGTTGCAAAAGTGACCTCTAAGGTGTTTAGGACCAATGATGGGATGAAGGATGAATGAGGTGAATGATATGTGTGTTTTAACTTTTAAGACCCTTGGAGGAGATACTAGACTTTAGGACTTTTGGATTTTTGATTCTAGATTTGATTTGTATTTTGATTTGGATTTCATTTGGATTTGATAATGAACTCATAAACTCCAAGAGGTTAGATGTTGTCTTGGAATAAAATTTTCCATAGGATGATAATTTAACTAGGTGTATGAGGAAGGATTCATCCACACACACTTAGCCAAATAAAGAGATTTTTGATGTTGATTTGAAGGATTTTACCAAAAGTCTAGTATGAATGATTTTTCCAATAGTTCAAAATTTGTTTGTGAGATGGGATTTTATTGATGTTTTGAAGGATGGATGAAGGTTGATTTTGATCCTAAATGAACCTAAGAGGGACTTGTTTACAAGACCAAGGTTTTGAAGAACATTATTTTCCCTAAGAGTACTTCAAAGAAAAATAACAATGTTTTCTCAAAAGACCATAAGACAAAAGATAAAAGTTCACATGTGTGGGGTTCAATTGATTTCATCTTAATTAATGAATTTCTTTTACCACAAACACTGTCTTGCTTAAGTTTCATCTGAATGTCCGTGTCTTAATTTTTTTTCATCCCACAAAGTCCATTATGTGGAAGTCAAGAAAATCAATGCAATAGTTCCCTAATGTTGACTTTAGTAAGATAAAATTGAGATGTAAATTCAAATAGTTAGAAGCCTCTAAGGATAGAATCCTTAGGACAAGCAATGGCACTTAATTTTTCAAAGATATATTTGCTCCTACTAAAGGGTTTGAAATTTGATGTTCATGTTGAATGTTTGTTTTTGAATGTTTAAGATCAAAGAAAAGTACTTTGGTTTCCAGAACATGAAAAACCCTATGGATATTTGAGACAATATTTGTTGAATCCCCACTTGGATAAATCCATCTATGCCTACTTTTAGCGGATGATTAGATTCTTGACCACACAGGCTCTCCATTACATTGCACTTGCTTCTCGGGTCAGCCAAGCATCAATACCCATGAATCTCCCATGGCATACTTCTCATCTCTACTAAAAGTCATAAAATTGTGGGGTGGCTTCAAAATGACCATTCTTGGACCAACAAATAGATAGGAATTTTGTCTTTTTAAAACAAGGGGTTTCAATGCGGGAATTCCATTCATGGGGGATCATCCATGCAGTGAGAGACCATTGCTTCCCTTCTCATCATAACAATCCTTCTGATACTTTCCTTTCCTCAAGTACCCACACTTATATCTTGGGTGGACGTCACTTGGCTTTAGCGTGTTCCTGGTTGGGTTGCTCCCTTGGGTGATTAATTTTTCCCATAAGGAAGGCCCTCTAAGATAACACAAAAGTGAGAAAATACATTCGTAGATCAATCAATCTTCATTGAGAAACAAAGAGAGAACACATGTGATATATTCCACTCACACTCGCAATATTTGTTCAATTTTAAGACCCAAATTGAAGTGTGTTGGTAATTACTTACGCAAGTTAATGTCACCAAAAGGCCTTTTGATTCTCAAGATCACCGTGAGGTGCGAGAGAAGAACATACATCCTTTTAATGATATTACTTTGAGTAAGTAATTACAAAACAAAGAAGCACTTTTTTCATTCTAAATCCACAAATAAATAATCTAATTTTTTTTAGAGCACCAAAAAAATGAAATATGGAGATTTCCTTGCTAAATTGTTAATCTTCAAACCAAATCTAGTGAATTTTTCTAAGGTTTTTTTAAGTTGTTTGTAGAAAAAATTGAAAGCATTTGTAGTGTTCTTTTTTAGAGCCCAAAAGAAATTTAGTATATCCTAAGCACATGGAAGATAAAAAATCCTTAAGAGAGATTATAAATTCTCTTAAAAGTGTTAAACAACACTAAAGTGTTTAAAAAAACTTGATGAAATGAGAGAGAGAAGTCATAATGCCACTTTCAACATTGTATTTCTCCTTCACCTTGATTAGACCAACATGCAAAAACTAATTAGAACCTAGCGGTGTAGTTTGCACAGGCGGTATAGTTTGAGAAATTCAGCGGTGTTGTATAGCACTGCTAGGTCTACAAGTAGTGCTTTGCATCAGACCAGAGGGCGTGATTGCGATAGAGTTTTACCTAGTGGTGTTGTTTGAAGTTTGAAAATTTCAATGCCCACAAATTGACCCAATGTCAGAGTTAGAAGATTTGAAATCTAGGCGGGAAAGAACAAGCGACATGGCTTGAAGTTTGTAGCAGTGTTGTATGGTTCTACTAGAATGGTACCGGTGTTGTATGGCATCGTTGGACTGCTAGTAGTGCAGTTCCTTGTAGACACCAAAAAATAGAGAAAAGCATATGATTTTTGTTGAGAAACATGATATGAACTTGATATTTTCCCTCCTTCTAGCACCAAATGTAGAACCCCAATCCTATACCTGCATAAACACAAGAAATGAACATAATATTAGATCAAATGCAAGTAAGAATCAAGATTCCCCATGAAATTCATTTACAATGCTCAAATAGGAAAGAAAATGAAGAAATGAACCAATAAAGCAATGAAATCCTATTTTAAGATATAAACTATGAATCCCATGGGGGAATTGGTACCAATTTGATGTTGAAAATGACCCTTTCCCAATCCCTTGTAAGGTTTGGGATGATTTGATGCTCCCTTGGAGAAATTCCTGTATAACCTAGCTATGAAATGATAAAAATGGAGACTGGAATGAACAATGGATAAACTTGGCTTCAAACTTTCAGATAATGAATTTTCCTCCAGTTGGTTCTCCTAAATCAATAGAAGAGCTTCTTATTTATAGATGTGAATGATGGAGGATTGCAAAACATGGATTATGTGGGACAAAAGATAATCCAATGATAAAGTGCCACTTGTCATCATGCCAATGGAAGGAGGATGAGGACATTTTGAAGAATGTACAAAGAGGGGGAAATTCAAAATTCAAAAGATGACTTCAAGGATGAGATGAAAGGTGAACCAAATGCACATGGCTAAAGAAAAGGACATGTAAGATTTTAAATGCTTTTTTGGATGTACAAACCCTTTTGGAGGGATTTTTCAAATTTGGGGAATATTCCAACCATTGATGCCTTTTTGAAAGAAAATAGATGATTTAATAAATTGATAAATTGATTTTCATGAGCAAGTGGCAAAATCTAGAGGATTTGATGGATTACGATTAACATTAATCAGGATTTGATTAATTTAAAGGAGATTAGCTGATTTGACCATTTTGACTTAGATTTTAGGATTGATTTAAATTTAAATGAGAGGAATATGATTTAGACTTAATTAAATAAATATTTTTATTTATTTAATTAAGAGGGGATGATGTTAGCTTTAAATTGAATAAAGATAAATTTATTTAATTTAAGTGAGATGACTTTAGAGATTAAATAAAATGAATTATACAATTAAAAGAGGGACAATGACTTAATTAGATAAAATTGATTTATTTAGTTAAGAGATGAAGAGTGATGAATTAGTCAAATGCAAATTATTCGATTAAATTACTAGCAAAGGAGATGATTTAGGATGAAATGGTGTTAGTAAATTAGGATCAAGTGTATAGGATTAATTTGGTACATTTTCCATGTTCAAACCTACATTTAAGCTCAAAGATGACATAGTTTAAATAACCATGGTTTTGACATTTTTCTGACTATTATGAGTGTTTTTGGATTTTGATTTGATTTGAATGTTTTTGGGTTTTCTGATTTTATGTTTTTTTTTGGATTGTTTGATTTTTTGATATTTTGATGGTTTGGATATGGATATGCATGACAATATTAGTGATCTGTTTTGGGATTTTGTTGAAAACCAAGCTAGGGTTGATTGATCAGATTGATGGATTGATGATTATAACATTGTTGAGGATACACAACAATTCAAGGATATTGTTAAGAAACAAAAGGATTTGGAAGGATATCTCCAGAAGATGATGGATTGATTGGATTTGATTGATCAAGATTGATTATGATAACATTGTAGAGGATAAACAACCATGCAAGGATAGTGTTTAGAAACACAAGGATTGGAAAGAATGTACCAAGATGATGATGGATTGATTGGATTTGATTGATCAAGATTTCGAAGCTTAGTTTGGAATAATTTTTTTTTTGAATTATTTAATGTGATGTTGAAGCATATGTTAGATGCAACTGATAGTGATTCTTTCAATTGATGTTCAATGAAATATAAAGCTTGATAAGGAACATCTTCTTGTAAAATGTGCCATGGGCTAGTGATTTGGTTTCTTTGCTTACAATTGTTTTGACCAATTTGATTTTACATTTTCCAATGTTTGGATCACCACATAAGTTGGAAGACATAGATCAAGATTTATTTCCAAAGAAATATGTAAATATATGCCCCCAGTGTCTAGTAATGTATGGAATGCCATGGATGGATGCTTGGATAGATGTATGGATGAAGGGATAGAGATTATATTGTAATATGATAAGGTGTTCAAATAAAGAATGCTAATTTGGATAATGCTTCATGGCTTAGATAATGCTAGGTAGGATAGGATCAATGAAAATGACTCATGTCAAGATGTTTACCATAAGCAAGTGTAAAGTGTACACCAAACTTTATCAAGATCAAGATAATGTAGATAGATGGCAATGGGTTAGATCAATGGTTAATGGATGAATGGATTTATTATGGATAAGATGGATGGAATGATGGATTTTTGATGGATAAGACCAGATGCTTTCACCTAAATTAGTGCATGTAGATGCTCAATTCTACACATGACACCTATTTTCTAGGTTTTCATCATGGTACTTGTCCAAAGTGCCACCGTAGTGGTTTCAACTAGAGGACAATTTTTTATCTTTACTATTATCATGATTTGTTGATTTTTTGGTTTTTTGTGAGAGATTTTAAGATCACATTGAACCACTTGGTGGTGTCGATGTAGATGCTTCTATCATAATTTTCTATCGACAACCTACTTGAAGAAGCTAATTTTCCAAGATATGCACACTTGAATACAATTTTTTAGATTGTTGATCTACATTGTTGATACCCTAGTTAACTTTATCTTTGTGTGCACATTGCAATAGAGTGCCTTCTGAATCTTTATGATGAAGGGTCATTTCCAATAAATGGTCAATGTGAGAATTGGATATCAAGCATGGAGGTGTGGGATAGTGTTGTGTGTTTAAAAATAGGAGATGGATTGGTTGATATTTTGGAATCTTTGACTCTCCAATCTTGGGAAGATGAGCAAGGATGAGTGGATATGAAAGTGTGTTTGGAATTAGGACCAACTACTTGATATACTTTGTACATTACTTGAGAATTCTATTGTTTCCTTTGTGGAAATCTTTGATGGATACTTTTCCCTTTCTCATTTTTCCCCATTGTTTCTTTGACTAATGGAGTTTGATAGGGATAATATTTCTTTGTATTCTTTGGTATTCACTTGTATTTGATTTTTCCTTCATGCTTCACTACTTCTTTTCCTTTGATGATTTTCTTCTTGCTTTGATTCACATCCTTATTTTTATGTTGGTCCCAATTTTTGGATGGGTGATGGGTGGATGAAGATTCATGATGTGGCTAGTTGTAGTATTGGCATTTGTTTCACCATAAGGACTCTTCACGCTCCTTATGTTGATGGTTGCACTAGATAAAATTTCCCCCATTATTATAGAGGTATCACTGATATGTTTAGATCCCTTAATTGTTGAATAACCAAGATCTTGATACTTAGGATTGCCAATAATCTACATCAGTTCTAGGATATCCTATTCATGTAGGCCTAATCCTCTGCCTTGATAATTATTCTATTAAAAAACTTTTATTTGCAATAGGATATGATTTACCTTGGGAACAAGGTGCTAATCCTTCTCTACTCTATTATGGATCATCAAAGGTGATAGCTTCTTCATTGATAAGATAGCATGGCCTTAAAAAGGTAAGTGATCCAATTTTATAAGTGATAGGATCCTCCATAAGTGGGATAACCTCCTAATTCATATCTTTGGCTTGATCTTGTGAAATATCAGATTTTAATGCTTCTTCAAGAGGTGTTGATGATTCACTACCATCTAAAAGTCTCCCTCATGATTCATTTTTGATATGCCTTCATAGGATGTTTCTGATTCAAAACTTCTGTAGAATCCTTCTTCATGACACATTTTTGATGTCTCTTGATTTTTTTTATATCTTGATCATGTGTACAAATGTGAAGAGTAGGAGACTCTTGTTCCTTGGTAATGATATCAAGAGTATGAGACTCTTGTTTCAACTAAAGATCATCTACATGTCCATTAGGAGTAAGCATCTCATGGGTGGATGTAGTAATATGTTGTATATGGATATGATCATCATTTTCAATATCTTGTATAGATTGGAGAGTGTCCATTAGATCATTTTAGTATCTTGGAGATACAAATTCTTAATCTTGATTAATTTTTGAATTACTTTTGACATGCTTTGGATCAGGTTCTTAACATGGGTCATTTTCAAAGGATGGATTGCTTATAAATGGTTCTTTGATATCTTCATTAGGAATGGGAAGTGGCTCAATATCCTATTGATCTTTGAGTGGACTTGGATCAAGTATGGACTTGAATATTCCTTCAATATATACAAGGTCATGAGGTCAAAGGATGTCAATATGTCTTGGAAAGGACCATTGCTAGACTTTGGTGAAATATGTTTATCATGCTTTGAAATGAATTATTGAGATATGTCCTCGAACTCATTGGTTGTTGTAGAGGTATTGTCAACATGATCATTGGTGGATGGATCTTGGATTATGTTGATAGGATAAAATAATTCTAACACTCCTTGAAACAGATCATTGCTTGAGGGGTTTTGATGATGACTAAAAAGTGACTCTTTGTGTATGTTGATTTGATCATTGGATGAGGTGGAAACATCTTCAAGGTGCTCATTGGTGGATAGATCTTGATCATTGTTTTCAACAATTGTGGTGGGTAGATTGTTAATTTTTTCAACCATAGGATCAAATGATGTTAACATTTCTTGAATTGGATCATTGTTGGGTATTTTTGGTGGATTTTGATTATGATTAAAAAGTGACACTTGATATATGTTGATTTGATCGTTGGATGAGGTAGAAATATCTTCAAGGTTCTCATTGATGGAAAGTGGTGATTGATCTTGGAGATGTGATAACTATATTTGAGATGTGGTGATTGGGTTTGTTGGTTATGTTTTTGATCTTGATATATAACCTCTTTACTTTGGAGATATTGTTCTTGATGTGGTTATAGACACCACTCAATGCTTTGATGACATGGTTTTACCAATGGAAGAGTGTATTGATTTTGGGGTGGAGATCTCTCTTGGTGATATGAATTATTGAATTTTCTAAGTATAGCAATTTTATCTCACAAAATTTGATCTTTATTTTGATATTGACACCCTTGATATAGTTGATTTGGTTTTTGTTTAAGCATATTTGGAATGTATACTTGTGGTATTTCTATGGGATCATGGATAAATGATTTTGGACATTGTTATGATTTGGGATGATGTTTAGATTTTGCATTATAGGTTGACATTGAACATTGTTTTCTTTTGGAAACATATTGCCTTGATTTAGGTAACTTTGATTTTGCATGGTGTTACCTTGACTTGGCTCAATACAAGGTTGTTAACATATTGTTTGGACTTTGAACAACATTTGTATGATTCACAAACATATCTATTCCAAAGTTTACCACGTGTGGATTTGAAATGTTCATGTTTGGTAAACTTGTATTTGGTATATTTATGTTTGGCATGTATTGATTTGGTGGGATAATGTTATTTTGTTGAAGACTCATGCATTGATTTTTTGATTGATAGATTTGTAGGTTTGTATTTTGATTTAAATCTATCATAGGGAAAGGTGTTCCAAAATTTAGATGGGGCATACTCACATTTGTTGTACAATTGAGGTTTGTAGGACATAATGATCCCATGTATGGATTGTATAAATGTGAGTTTTGATAATCAATTGGCATTGTGGGTATGTGCAGGATCATAATGGAAAAAATAGGCACTTAAGTGGCAAAAAAATCAGAAAAATCAGAGTTAGGCAACTTTACGTAAAAAATTGAATAAGTTATCTTTATTATTCAAAAAATATGAAAGAATAGAATCTATAGAAAATTGAATTTATTTTCTAAACTACTAGGTTTGTTTTAGGAAAAAAAGGAAATCTATTTGGTGAAAATTTGAAATTTCAATGCAGTAGTACTTAAATTTCAGGGAAAAAATAAGAAGTAGGTGTCTGTCTGACCACACTAACCAAAATAAAATGATAATATTTTTTTATAATATTTTAGATATAAGTAGAGGACTCATGTCTCGATGTGACACATATTTTTTTGTAATTTCTTTCCAAGTAAATAATTAATTATGATTTTTTTTATTACAACTTTTAAAAAATATTAAAAAATCGTATGTTTGACCACCTTAAATTGGTCAAAACTTCACGAAATTCAATTTTTATTTTTTTAATCCTATAGTATATGAAGCATAGAATTTGACACATGTTTTGGATTTAAATAATGTGATGCGGTTTGAAAGCTATAGATGTTTTTCAATTAATCTATCAATCAGGACTTTAGTTGTAATTTGAATAGAAAATGAATAATAATTACTTATTAAATTCAAAGTAAAGAATAATTTATATTTGTGGAAAGCTAAGAATCTCCTTTAAAAACCCTTTTTGTTTCATCAATTTTGGGTTAAAAAAAAGTCATCAGCCACATACCCATCATATTGCCACTTTTTGGCCCATCATGATCCTGCACATACCCTTGTAAGGCATTGATAGTTTGGTTGATTTAGACCACTCACGATGTATGAATTAAGTTCATATTCCATATTTTTCTTGTGTTTCGACCTTGTTTACCTCTAAGGAATTTAGGACCAATGATGAGCTGGAGGATGAAAGGGGTGAATGATATGGGTGTTGAACTTTTATGAACTTTGGATCAAACCTAGACTTTTTTATTTTGATTGTTTTGATTGGATAATGAACTTATGAATCCAAAGATGTTGGATGTGACCTTAGGATTAACTTGTTCAAGGGGGTGCTAATTTAACTAGAGGTATGAGAAAGGATGCATTCTCACACTCCCAACTAAATAAGGTGATTTTGATGTGTTTTAAGGGTTAACCCAAGTCTCAATTTTTTTCTAAAACTCTAAAAGTTGTTTATGGGATGGAAATGATAGATGTTTGGGATGAATGAAGTGTTGGATTTGATCCTAAATGAATGTAAGAAGAACTTTTTTTACAAGAACAAGATATTGAAGAACATGCCTTACCCTACGAGTAGTTCAAACCAAAAGATCGATGTTTGCATGGAAAATAATATGAAAAAAGATAGACAAGCACATGTGTGGGGTTTAATTTTATTTTAATCTTGATTAATGAATTGCTTTTACCACATACACTTGCATTGCTTTAGTTCCAAACTAAATGTGTATGTCTTAGCTCCTCTTCATTCCACAAGGTCCATTATGTGAAAATCAAAGAGTCAAGGCCATAGTTTCCCTAGGTTGACTTTTGAGAGAGAAAATTGAGATATAGGCCCAAATATTTAGAAGCCTCTAAGGATAGAATCCCTAAGGACAAGAAAAAATATGTGGAATTTTCAAAGGTTTTTGCTTTTTCCAAACGGTTTGAAATTTGATGACCTTGTTGAATGTTTGTTTCCAAGTTTTGAGATTTCAAGCAATGTGCTTGATTGAATCACAAATTGTACAACCCTAGGATAGAAAAAACAATATTTGTTGAGTCTCAGCTCGATTTTCTCCAAATACTAGAAAAAGAAAAAAGTTACAGATTTGGCAATAATGGCTCCCCTCTAGGGCACACACTTTTCGGGACCACCAAATCTCAAAATCCTAAAGATCCATAGATCAAAAGGATTTTTTTTGTTTCTACTTTGAATAGTACAAATGTGGGGTGGCTTCAAAATGACCATTCTTGTACCAACAAATATTTAAGGATTTTTTCCTTTTGAAACAAGGGGTTATAGTAAGGGCATCCTATTTAGGGGACACTATGATAATCTCCCTCAAGAGGTATCCCAACCCTTAGAACAAGGAATTTATGCATCATAAAGATACTGGGAGAGAGCTATCATGCATCACTCTTATTGATTGAAAACTTTCCTTGCAATCACAAATTTATATAGCGGTTTAGAAGAGCTTGGATTATTCTCATTACCGCTTGGGTCATTCCATTAGGGTGAGTACCTTTTCCCACCAAGGTAGGTCCTCTAAATATTAACAATATCAAAGAAGTGACTTTTTAGTTCGACCGCCTAAAGCACTTAGGAGGGAACACACAAAATGCCTTTACTTCTAATGGAACTCTCAAAATTTGTAAATTTGAGGTGCCCATTTCAAAAATTAGCCTCTCCACTCTCAAAAGTGCACTTGAAGAATTTTCCTAAGTGACCCACTTTGGAGGTTCGTAATTTGGAGGCTGTTGATTTTTCATGCAAAACCCCTTTGCACACCCACTCATGGGTCCTATGTGAGTATGCATGTTAGCTTTCAACTTCCCACGATGAATTTTTTCAGGGTTTTTAAAAGTGAAGTTGGAGGGTTTTGGCACTTTTCTGCTATTTGCAAACATTCAGTTCTATAAAACTACCTCCTGTTTGAGCTTCCATTTCGCAACTAGATGATCGTCAAGTCAAAATTATTATTGCTCTCAGTTCTCCATGTCTAGATGAACTCACATGTTAGTTTTTATAGCTTCACAAGATTATTTTTTATTTTTAATAGATCAAAATGAAATGGAATTTCTCTTGTTTTGTATCTGTATTGTTGACAATGTTTCTAATAGGTCAACTTTGACCATCAATATCTTTTGATGGGAGATGATTCAAGAAAATAACTCTTGCAAAAATGTTTATGGTGCCAAAATGATATACTATGTCGAGTGGTAGCCTTCCAAGAGTTGATTTGATATTTTTCCAATAAGGTTATTGGGTGAGTTTTAATTGGTTCAGAACAACTATTTGTTCTAGAAAGTTCAAGCAACTTTGACAGTTAATAACTTTCACCTCAGGATCCCTTTCTCCAAGCCGTCTATTGCATTCAGTTCTCTGGACCAATGGCTACATTCTTACAAGTTTTTTATGTCTCCAGGAGGTCGTTTGACCATTTTTCAAAGTTGATTCTAGAGCCAGCTTGATTAGTTTTGCACATTTTGCAAACATGTCAGAAAGTGAGATTTAATGAAAACCCATTTCATCTTTTCATCTTTGAAGTATTCAAAAGGAAGTGTTGAATCAACTAAGCATAAAATTTCTTTGAAAATTATTATTTTTTAGCCAGGCCCACATGGAGACCTAACATGCTTTACTCAGTTATGAGGGAAAGTCAAGATATATGCTATTGGCAAGGTTTTGAATTTGAGGTTTACACTTGGAAGGCTAAGGCCATCTTGTTTTGCTCAGGCTTATTATTGTATTGGCATGGTTGAGAGTGCTAAGGCTCATCTGATTGGGTACACTTGTCCCATTAGGGTTGATGAGAATGATACACCAATAGCTCATTTGCAACCATATGAAACAAATAAACTAAGTGAAACTCTCAAGAATTTGGATGCTAATTCAAGATAAGAACAATACTAATGAAATTGTTATATTAGGTATATTGTTATTCAATAGCCCTAAGTGTTGTTATGATATTGATCTAAACAAAAATGAGCATAACTAATGTGATCTTGAGTGAGGTAATCATAAGGATACATGAGATTTTAAGTAGAACAAGAGTTTGTGTTGATACTTATTCAAGAGGAAGCACAAATTTGAGCTAGTACTTAACTAGTAGAAGGAAGACTCACTTGCAAAGTGAAATTCCTACAAGCAAAAGTGGAAAGTTGGAAACCATGCACTCCTACACACCATTTAATCTTGCTGAAATCAATGAACAAAACACTGCAATGGAGACCTTATGCAAAAACAAAAAAATGTATACAAAATGTATTTGTTGAAGCTACTTTGAATGGGACCAACTAAAATGGTTGTGAAAGTGGAAGAATATGGTTTGGGCGCCACAGGGATTGGTGATTGCAATGTTCTACAAAATGACTTTGTTGAAAGGACCTCAAAAATTTCAAATGAATCAAATTCACAGAGGTAAAAGTGACACGAGCACTATTGAACCCAATGATAGGGGTAGGCATGCCACTTAATAGTTGTAAGAAATTTATAGATATCCATTAGAGAATAGGCAAGGCATGCACCATGAGTGACAATATTCACAAAATGAAAATTGTTAGAGCCTTTCCATTGAAAGCAACTGAAAGAGAAACCTTTACACATGGAACAGGGTAGTTGCGTCCATCAAACCACATACAATGCACAAAATGAAATGTTGAACATGCCTTAGAAACTTTGTAGCAAATGTAACCAGTAGAGGGTGCAATTTGAGGAGGGTATGGTAATCCATCAATGTGGAGAATGGGGGTGCCAGTGCAAATGATTAATGGATGTGTTGATAGTCTTCAAAGACTTTCAAGCAAAGGTTGCAGGATATATACTAAATGACTGTTCAAAATGCTTTACAAACTTTCCAACAAATTCTAATGAGGGTGCACCTAGCAATGTGTGCATTAGTACACATAAAAACATTTTATTGAAAATACTTTAGAAACTTTCAAAATGTGGCGAGGGTTGCGCTTGCAGTGTATGGATGTATTCAAAAAGTATTTCTTCATGTCATAGAGTGTAGCCTGCATAGGAAATGAAGTTGTTGAAAAGGCTTTATTAGCTTGAAAGAAATGCTAGAGAAAGTAAATGACGCAGATAGGTGTTGAATATGATTTAGAAACATTTAAGCTGATGCAATTGGTAGATTTCCTGCATAGGGAACGGAGGACTCTAGGGTATGCACAAGCGCCATTTTGGTAAAAAAAAGGCCTCTTTCAAAATGTGGTTTTAGGGATGAATGTAGGATGCACAAAGTATATCTATTAAAAAGAAAATCTTAAGAATTTGAAGTAGATTCTTTTGGAGGGGTCTATGAATAAAGATGTTGCCACCATGAAGAACAAAGCTCGAGCTGAAGTGTGAGGAAAGATTAGGGAAAACCAAAGTGGCCAAGAGGGATCAACGGTTCAAAGTGAGGATGTCAGGGCAGTCAAATCCTAGCCCTTCCTTGCCACTTCATGGGTCTAAAATGCTTGCATGATAAAACTTGTGGGATAGTAGGGTGAATGTGATGGAGTTTTGAGTTTTGATAAGGATAAAACTTTTAAAGATTAAAATGTGCCTGTGAAGGTTTAAAACAATGGGCCCTTTACATTTTAAAAGGTAAAAGATTTAAGCTTCAATATTTTCCCAGCTTTTAAAATATTTAAAGGCATGTTTTAACGTATATGGTAAAGTGTGAAAGAGATGAAGCAATGAAGCTAAATCTGGATGGTTCCCCACTGGCTCACGATGGGAAGGTGTGCACTCTTTAATACCCGTGGGGTGACCAATATGAGGACATGTGGTAGGTGGGCCCTAGAAGATTTGAATGCATAGGAGGTTATTTGTTTTCTCCACAGGAAATATTAAAAGGCCCTCAATTATTTTCTTGAAAGAGTCTTTAAAAAGTAAAGAGCCCAATAAAACCTTCGGTGGGCCATCATATTTTAAATATGAAAACATTTAAATCAAATGTTTTTCCCATGAGAAGTAAAAAGGGGCATACTTTAAAATAAAAAATGTAGGGGGAATGGGTAATTTTTTTTACCAAATGGTGTTGAGGAAAACATTTTAAATGAAGGAATTTTATCTGGTGAAGATAACATAATGCTGGTGAAAAACAATGCATAGAAAATGATAAATAAAAGAGTGGGTAAAATGTTTATCCAAGTGAATTTTAAAAGGAATGTGAAAACAAGTGAATATTTCAAATGGAGGATTTAAAACATTAAAGGCATGAGATATTTTATAAAGTGAATTTATTCACTTTACATACAAATGTTTGCTGGAAATATTTATAGTAGAGCAAAAGAATGAAATATTTTCACAGGGAGATATTTTCGCACAACTACTGGTAAATGGTGGAATTCATCACATGGGAATTTTTTCTATTGAAGAGGAACTTGGTGAAAAGGAAGATTTGGAGGCAGAATAAGTTTGTTGTAGAAAGAGGAGAGAGGCTTTGCACATTTGTTGATCAATGGGAGAGAATTCTCTAGATGGCATCTGCAAATATTCTTCTAGAACATTCCATTCTTCTTTCTCTTCTCTTCTTCTCTCATTTGTAAGGGGTTTTGAAGTTGAGTTATGTTCTAAATTCTTGTATGGAGATGGGTAGATAGAGAAATGTTAAAATTTTGAGACATAATTTGAGTTTGTAAGCTGTAAATCTTGATTTCATGAGCAAATATCAGCTAGTTTGTGTAGGGAACTCATGAATGTCTTCCAAGTGTTTGCGCATTCATGAATATCATCAAATTGTCTCTAGATTTGTATATTTTCAATCATTTAAATTCAAAAATATCAAGTATCTTTGAGTTTTGCATCTCAATTTCATGAGATTATTTTATTTGTTTATGGGCCTATTTCTATGAAATGGTTAAATGCTTTGAGCATATAATTGTGATTGAAGTGTGCAGGTTGGATATGATAAGGAGACTTTGATTGATCATATGAGAGGATCTATTGGTGCAATGCATCAAAAGTTTTAAATCAACTGTTTGCTGATGAATCTTTCTTTATGAATTTGACTCCATGGCCCAAAATTAGGCACTAATTTGTCATTTAGCTTGATGCATCTCAAAAACATGTTTAAATTCAAAATCATTTTAAATCCTTGTTGTTTGGTTGAAGTTTAGTGTTTCTCCTCCTAATTACTAAGTTAGTGTTGATATACCAAGAACTTAGCCAGATTTGAGGTTATTAATGCTTTCTTTGGTGTCTTTTGTTGGGAGTTATTTGCTATAAAAAGCAATGTTTGTGTGTAATTGAGTTAAGTTTTGGGCATTGTATAGGTTGATCCACCTTGGTCCTCTAGAGCCAGAAGTGCAGAAGATGTCATTTCTTGACTGAATCTTGTTAGTCGGCCAAATCAACCTTTGAGTCTGAACATAAGACCTTGGCTAAGTCTTTAGGATTCAATTGATCTATTGATATTTGGAGCTCCAATAGAATGGCCACTCTGTCGGGGATAAATATGAATCTCCAAGTGAAAACTGCTTAGTTACAGAGTCATTATTATTTTCTATTTTTAATTTAGTTCAAATATTGAAGGATTGAAGCCTGGACAAAATATTTGTTGCAGTGAACTTGAAGATTTCATAATTTTTGGTGCTCTCCTAGTGAAAGGAACTTAGAAATAAACTTATCTATGAAAGAACTTCCTATTTTTTGAAGTTCAGTCCTCTACAAAGAGAGGTGGTGACTCTGTTACAATAACCTATTGAAGAGGTGAATACAATTCCAGATCTACAAATATTTCCAATCAGAAGAACAATTTGCAATAGTTGCAACAATTCCAGGTATTCTTCGCCTTTGGTTTTCAAGAAACTCTTGTATGAAAACTATATTTGAACATTTTAGGAAATATTTTGGTTCCCTATTTAGTGATTTAGCACTAATAGAGGGAAAGGGTAGTAAATTTAAGTTTGCACACTTCCATTTGGTAGATCTATTGAATGTAATTGGTGTTCCATTGAAAGAGTTTTGTCTAATGCTCAAATATTTGATTATATGGATGGTTAGAATGCATTTGTGTATCTTAGGGGTTTCCATCCATTTGTATTGTCATATGATTCAAACCCAGGTTGTCCTTATGTCAACAATTATCATAGTAATCTTTTATTTGGTCATGGTTGTGATTATGCACAATTAGTGAGCCTTGATTTGCAAGAATATCCATGGATTAAAATAGCCATACTAGTGAACACTTTGATTCGACTTGTCAAGAAGTGTCAAAATTCTAATAATCCTCAAGCATCTAACACCCCAAAGTGCAAGAACCCAAGAGTTAATAAGCCTAGGTGTAGTCGAGAATGGAATGATGTGTTTGAAAGAGGACATAAAGAGATGGATGAAAGACACCAGATGTTTCAACAAGCCTAGTCAAGAGACAATCATACTGTGTCTACTTGTCAAGTTAGTGCACACAAAGATGACTTTCAATTATTGTGTGTAACCCCTATTGTATTTGATAGTGATGATGATCTTCAAGATGCAAGATATGATGCATCTGAATTTGATTCTCTTTCCAATGATGAACTAGCTGATCATGATGATGATAATGAGGATGGAGACAATCAGTTACTTGATGGTAATGATGCAATGCATGATGAGTATAATAGTGTGCATGATGATGCAAACTTAGAAGTCCAGTTTGATGAGTTTGGAACAACAGATGACCATGAGGATTCCACATCAAATGAGCCAAGTTTTGAAGATTCTAATGCATAATTTGACAAGTCTTTGTTTGCTGACTTAAATGAGCCTAGTTGCGAGTCTTTGAATGTGTATGTAGATGTTGATTTCAATGAGAAATCATATTATGCTTCTGAACCAAAATTGTTCATTATTGAGAATGCTTGTAATAATGAAAGTGTTGATACCTTATGTTCAGAAGATGACAAGGTGACTACAGATGATAATGAGTCAGAAATATCTAATGACTCTCAATACCAACATGAGGAAGAACAGTTACAGAGTGTGCTCATGCATGAGTGTATCTCTTTGAATACACTTGGAGATATTTTGCATGATGAGCCAGATCTTCTGGTAAGTTCTTGTGATGTTTTCATCTATGATATGCAAACTAGTGATCAGAATGAGCTTAACTGTTCTAGCCATAAGGTAGAATGTAAATGCTACTTTTGTCAGCTAGAAGAAGTTTTCGTCGAATGTGCCAATGTGCAAGATACTGAAGCAAGTTGTTTTCAGTATGAGAATGTTTTACATGATGAATATGGTAAGTTGTTACCATATGACAATCAACATTTTGAAAGTATGTTTGACTTTCAAATGAATAGTGATGATGAACATGTTGATGATATTGTATGTAATGGCCTGTTAGGAGGTGTCAACATGTCTAATCAGGAAAATGAGTGTGATCAGACTATGCTTTCTTATGGTCTTGATCCCCATTTTCAATTTTTTTCACTTGATACAAAATCAGAGAATGAGGAGAGTGGCAATGATTTGACCTATTTGATTTGATTTCCACTTGATGACAAAACCAAACAGAAAGCAAGTTTACACTTGCACAAAGGCAGTCTAGTATTTGTGTTTGCAAATGTGCAGTTGTTCATGTTGTTATGGTTTGAAAAAAGCAAGCACGAGTTTAGGGAGATCAGATCTTTTTATAGAATTGTGTTTGACAAAGGTAAATGTTGACTCCCATTTTTTATTTGGTGACCTGGGGTCACTAGATGAAGTTGAAGAAGAAAGATGAATAAAGGAGAAGTTTGAGGACACCTAATGGACCTAGTATTTGGTCTACTCCTCAGAGATCTGGAATCTTACTATTCCCACAGAAGGCATACATCCCTAGTTGGAGCCACTGATGGCACTCTCAAAATTTTCAAAATTTGAGGTGCCCATTTCAAAAATTTGCCTCTAGACTCTTTGAAGTGCACTTGAAGAATTTTCCTAAGTGACCCACTTTGGAGGGTCGTAATTTGGAGCCTATTGATGTTCGAGCAAAACCACTTTGCACACCCACTCATAGGTCCTATGTGAGTATGCATGTCATTTTTCAGCTTCCCATGATGAGTTTTGTCAGGGTTTTCAAAAGTGAAGTTGGAGGGTTTTGGCACTTTTCTGTTGTTTGCAAATGTTCAGTTCTACAAAGTTGCCTCCCGTTTGCGCTTCCATTTTGCAACCAAATGATAGTCAAGTCATTATGATTATTTATCTTAGTTATCCATGTATAGATGAACTCCCATGTCAGTTTTTAGAGCTTCATGAGATGATTTTCTATTTTTAACAGATCAAAACGAAATGGAATTTCTTTTATTTTGTATCTGTATTGTCGACAGTGTTTCTAAGAGGTCAACTTTGATTGTCAATATCTTTTGATGGGAGATGATTCAAGTAAATCCCTCTTTCAAACATGTTTATGGTACCAAAATGATCTACTCTTTCTAGTGGCATCCTACTAGGAGTTGATTTGATATTTTTCCAGTAAGGTGATTGGGTGACTTTTAATTGGTTCAAAACAACTGTTGTAGAAAGTTAAAGTAAGCAAATTTGATAGTTAATAACTTTCACCTCGAGATCCCTTTCTCTGAGCCATCTATTGCATTCAATTTTTTAGACCAATGGCTACATGCCTGAAATTTTTTATGTCTCTAGAAGGTCATTTGACTAGTTTTCAAAGACGATTCTAGAACCAGCTTGACTAGTTTTGCACATTTTGCAAACATGTCAGAAAGTGAGTTTTAATGAAAACCCATTTCATCTTTTCATCTTTGAAACATTCAAAAGGTAGTGTTGAATCAACTAAGCATAAAATTTGTTTGAAAACAAATTTTTTTTAGCTAAGCCCACATGGAGACCTAACATGCTTTACTCAAATATGAGGGAAAGTCAAGATATGTGTTGTTGGCAAAGTTTTGAATTTAAGTTTTTCGCTTGAAATACTAAGGTCATATTGTTTTTCTCAAGTTCCTTATTAGATTGGCATGGTTGAGAGTGCCAAGGCTCATTTGATTGGGTACACTTGTCCCATTGGGGTTAATGATAATGATACATCAGTAGTTCATTTACAGCCATATGACACAAATAAACTAAGCAAAACTCTTAGGGATTTGGATGCTAATTCAAGATAATAACAATACTAATGAATTTTCTATATCAAGTATATTGTTATTCAATAGCCCTAAGCATTGTTATGATATTGATCTAAATGAAAATGAGCATAACTAATGTGATCTTGAGTGAGGTAATCATAAGGATATAGGAGCTTTTAAGCATAACAAGAGTTTGTGTTGATACTTATTCAAGAGGAGGCACAACTTTGAGCTACTACTTAGCTAACAGAAGGAAGACTCACTTTCAAAGTGAAATGCCTACAAGAAGAAGTGGAAAGTTGGAAACCATGCACTCCACACCAATTAATCTTGCTAAAATCAATCAACAAAAAACTACAATGGAGACCTTATGAAAAAACCACATAATGTATACAAAATGTATTTGTTGAAGCTTCTTTGAATGGCACCAATTGAAATGGTTGTGCAAGTGGAAGAATATGGTTTGGGAGCCACAGGGATTGGTGATTGAAATGCATTACAAAATGACTTTGTTGAAAGGACCTCAGAAATTTCAAATGAATCAAATTCATATAGGTAAAAGTGACATGAGCACCATTGAACCCAGTGAGAGGGGCAGCCACACCACTTCATAGCTATATCCAGTTTAAGGATATCCATTAGAGCATAGGAAAGGAACATGCCATGTGTGAGAATATTCACAAAATGAAAAGTATTAGAGCCTTTCCATCGAAAGCAACTGAAAGAGTATCCTTTACGCATGAAACTAGGTAGTTGCATCCATCAAACCAAAGACAATGCACAAAATGAAATGTTGAAAACACCTTAGAAACTTTGCAGAAAATGCAACTAGCAGAGGGAGTGGCTTGAGCAGGGTATAGTCATCGATCAATGTGGAGAATGGGGGCACCAGTGCAAATGATGAATCGATGCGTTGATAGTCTTCAAAGACTTTCAAGCAAAGGCTATAGGATATATACTAAATGACTATTGAAAAAGCTTTACAAACTTTCCATCAAATGCTAATGAGGGCACACCCAGTAGCAACGTGTGCATTAGTACACATAAATTTTTTTATTGAAAAGACTTAGAAACTTTCAAAATGTGGTGAGGGTTATGCTTGTAGCATATGGGTGTATTGAAAAAGTCTGTCTTCATGTCACAGAGTGCAACTTGCAAAGGAAATGAAGTTGTTGAAAAGGCTTTATTAGCTTTCAAGAAAATTCTAGAAGAAGTAAATGTCATATAAAGATGTTGAAAATTCTTTAGAAACCTTTAAGCTGATGCCATTGGTAGATTTCCTATGCAGGGAATGGAGGACTCTAGGGTATGCACACATGCTATGTTGGTCAAAATGTTTCTTACAAAATGTGGTTTTAGCAATGAATGCAAGATACATAGAGATATATCTTTTAAAAAGAAACTATCAAGACTTTCAAGCGGATGCTTTTGGAGGGCTCTATGAATAAAGAGGTTGTCACCATGATGAACAAAGCTCGAGCTGAAGGATGAGGAAAGATTTGGGAAAACCAAAGTGGCCAAGAGGGATCAATGGTTCAGAGTGAGGATGTCAGGGCAGTCAAATCCTAGCCCTTCCATGCCACTTCACGGGTCTAAAATGCTCACGTGATAAAAATTGCAGGATAGCAAGGTGAATGTGAGAAGGTTTTGATTTTTGATAAGGAAAAACATTTGAAAGATTAAAATGTGCCCATGAAGATTTAAAATGGCGGGCCCTTTACATTTTAAAAGGTAAAATATTTAAGCTTCAATATTTTCCTAACTTTTAAAACATTTAAAGGCATGTTTTAAAATATATGGTAAAGTGTGGAAAAGATGTAGTGAAGCTAAATCTTGATGGTTCCCTGCTAGCTCACAGTGCGAAGGTGTGCACTCTTTAATACCCATGGGGTGAGCGAGATGAGGACACGTGCCGGGTGGGCCCCAAAAGGTTTTTAATGCACAGGAGATTATTTGTTTTCTCCACAAGAAATATTAAAAGGCCCTTAGTTATTTTATTCAAAGATTCTTTAAAAATTAAAGAGCCCGATAAAAGCTTCGGTGGGCCATCATATTTTAAATATGAAAACATTTAAATCAAATTTTTTTCCCATGAGAAGTAAAAAAGGGCATACTTTAAAATGAAAAATGTAGGGGAAATGGGTAAATTTTTTTACCCAATGGTGTTGAGCAAACATTTTAAATGAAGGAATTTTATCTGGTGAAGCTAACATAATGCTCGTGAAAAACAATGCATAGAAAATGATAAATAAAACAATTGGTTTTTTGTTTATCCAAGGGAATTTTAAAAGGCACATGAAAACAAGTGAATGTTTCAAATGGATGATTTAAAACATTAAAGGCATGAGATATTTTATAAAATGAAATTATTCACTTACATACAAATGTTTGTTGGAAATATTTACAACAGAGCAAAAGAATGAAATATTTTCACACAGTTGCTAGTAAATGGTGGAATTCATCACATGGGCATTTTTCTGTTGAGGAGAAACTTGGTGCAAAGGCATATTTGGAGGTAGAATAAGTTTGTTGTTGAGAGAGGAGAGAGGCTTTGCAAATTTTTTGATCAACTGGAGAGAATTCTCTAGATGGAATCTGCAGATCTTCTTCTTGAACATTCCATTATTATTTTTCTTCTCTTCTTCTCTCATTTGTAAGGGGTTTTGAGGTTGAGTTATGTTATGAATTCTTTTATGTGCCTGGGTAGATAGAGAAATGTTTAAATTCTTAGTCATAATTTGAGTCTGTAAGCTATAAATCTTGATTTCATGAACAAAAATCAGCTAGTTATTGCAGAGAACTCATGAATGTCTTCCAAGTGTTTGCACATTCATGAATATCCTCAAATTTTCTTCAGATTTGTATATTTTTAGTCATTTAAATTCAATAATATCAAGTATATTTGAGTTTTTCATCTCAATTTTGTGAGATTGTTTTATCTGTTTATGGGTGTATTTCTATGAAATGTTTAATTGTTTTAAGCAGATAATTGTGATTGAAGTGTGTAGGTTGGATATGATAAGGAGAATTTGATTGATAATATGGAAGGATTTTTTGGTGCAATGCATCAACAATTTTAAATCCACTGGTTGAAGTTGTTTGCTGATGAAGCTTTCTTTATGAATTTGACTCCATGGCCTAGAATTAGGCACTAATATGTCATTTAGCTTGATGCATCTCAGAAACATGTTTAAATTCAAAATAATTTTAAATCCCTATTGTTTTGTTGAAGTTTAGTGTTCTTCCTCCCAATTACTAAGTTAGTGTTGATATACCAAGAAGTTAGCTAGATTTGAGGTTATTAATTAATTGTTTGGTGTCTTTTGTTGTGAGTTATCTTCTATAAAAAGCAATGTCTGTGTGGAAGTGAATTAAGTTTTGGGCATTGTATAGGTTGACCCACCTTGGTCCTAAGAGCCAGAAGTGCAGAAGATCTCAATCTTTGACTGAATCTTGTTAGTTGGCCAAATCAACCTTTGAGTCTAAGCATAAGACCTTGGCTAGGTCTTTAGGATTCAATTGATCTATTGATATTTGGAGCACCAACACCTTCACACTCGCATGATTGTTCAATTTTAGCTCCAAATTGAAATGTGTGGGTAATTTTTTAGACAACCAATGGGACTAGAATGCTTTTAATTCTCAAGATCATTGGGAAGCGCAAGACAAATGAATACGTGTTTTGAATGACACAAATTGCAAATAAAATTACAAGACAGTGAAAGCATAGGTTCTTTTTAAACCCCAAAACAATGATGAGTTCGTTTTAAGCACCAAACTAGATGCGAGTTTTCCTTGTTCAATTTTAAACCAATATAGAAATGATTGAATAAGTTTGCAAGTTCAAATTTTAATCCAAGTTTGAAAGCAAGATTGCAATGGTTAATTTTTAGAGCCCAATTAAGAACTAGTAGTCCTCAAGCATGAAAGGAAAATAACATATATGATAGGTTATTTTTCCATGAGTGTTTGAAAACACTATCACAATGAATATCAAATGTTTTTTTTTATTTCATTTCAATGCTCCATACTCCTCTTCAAACTTGCAAACAAGCTCCAAATGTTAGATGAAATCAAGAAACAAGAAGATATGAGGGTTAGATAAAAGATTAAGTGTAGAAACCCTAAAACTTAGACCAAGTTACAATGTGATTTGACTTCAAGTGAAAATTTGAAAATTTTAACTCTATCAAAGTTGAGAAACACCTACATCATTGGATAGCTTAAAATTTTTACCGCATTAAAAAAAAAGCTCTAAAAAAGACCAAAATATGACCTTGAGATATGGCCATTTTAAGATGGATTGCAAAAGCAAGAAAAAAAGGAAACCCTCTTTGCAAAGGAGACACTATATTTACAAAACCAACTCTATATCATTACAATGGTGACACTATTTAGCAAAGGTGATGTTTAGGTAAAAAAGAAGAAGCAATGCTCTATAGTAGCGAGGGACCTCAAAGGTGACTTTGTGATGACAAAGGTAGCTTTGTTTGCAAAGGTGATGCTATATTTTCAAAAGAAATGCTTTGGTAATGTCAAAGGTGATGCCACTACCTAGAACCTGTAAAAACATGATTTTAAAACCAAAATTTCAAAAAAATAAATGGGTAGTCCTCCTAGCACAAAAATGTGAATGATGATCTACACCAAGCTAAACAAAGACAACACAAACAAGGTTAGTCATAAAAATTAGCACAAAGATCATTCCATATGAGATTCTTGATCAATCAAAGATGAAAACATGAAACAAAAGCAAAAAATAAAGTAAATGAAAGCATGTTAATTAATGAAATAGGGGTATGTGCAAGATCATCATGGAAAAAATAGGCCCTTAAGTGGAAAAAAATTCAAAAAAATCAGAGTTAGGCAACTTGACATAAAAAATTTGAATAAGTTATTTATATTATTTCAAAAATATGTAAGAATAGAATCTGTAGCAAATTGAATGTAGTTTCTAAACTACTAGGTTTGTTTAAAATAAAATAAAAATTTATTTTGAAAATTTGAAATTTCAATGTGGTAGTACTTAAATTTTAGTGAAAAATAAGAAGTAGGTGTCTATTTGACCACCCTAACCACAATAAAATGATAATATATTTTTATAATATTTCTTATATAAGTAGAGGGACCCGATGTGATGCATATTTTTTGTAAATTTTTTTCAAGTAAATAATTAATTATGAATTTTTTATTACAACTTTTAAAAATATAAAAATTCGTATGTCTGACCACCTTAACTTGGTCAAAAATTCATGAAATTCTCCTCTCTCTTTTTTAATCCTATAGTATGCGAAGCATAGAATGTTATGCATATTTTAGATTAAAAAAATGTCATATAGTTTGAAAGCTATAGATATTTTTCAATCAACCTATCAATGAGGACTTTAGCCATAATTTAAATAGAAAATGAATAATAATTATTTATTAAATTCAAAGTAAAGAATAATTTATATTGGTGGAAAGCTGAGAATCTCCTTTAAAAAACCCTTTTCGTTTCATCAATTTTGGTTAAAAAAAGCCATCAGTCACATACCCATCATATCACCACTTTTTGGCCCATCATGATCTTGCACATACCCATAGACCAAGCCTCCATCCCATAGGAGGATTAGTGTCACTTTGATGTGTAAAGTGACCCTTTCCCAATCCATTTGATAAGCTTCAAGATCCTTGATGAATTTGGAGTAGAGTGACAATGCCTAAGATTGCGGATGAAAATAGATTTGATAAAGCCAATTGCCCTCAAAGATAGTGATAGAAATTGGATGATTAATGGATGGAATGAGAATAATGACTTTGCATGGATTTTGGATACATATTGTGAAGAGAATGCTTCTATTTATAGAACTCAAGGGTTGAGGAATGAGAGAAATTGGTGAATGTGGGATAAAATTGGAGCCAATAGGAATGTGACACTTGTCACAGTCCTATTGGAGGAAGGTTGAGCATATATTTAGGGAATGTGTTGAGTGAGGGAGGATGGAAGAGAAGTAAATGAAATTTGTTGAGAATTTGAAAATGGTGTAAGAGGAAATGAATGAAATTGGTTGAGATTTGAGAGGATGTAAGAGAAGTTATTGCATTTGTAAGAGGAGTTATTGTGGATGTGAACGGTTTTTGAAAACCTTTGGAGGGAAATTGAATGAAAGGTTGTTGAGAGGAATATTCCTTTGTGAGAATAAATAGAGGAATTATTTATTTAAAAGAAATAAATTTCATGTGCAACTTGGTTAGTTGACCATGGGTTAATTTAACTCTTGAGAAGTTAAAAGATGGAGGATTTATTAATGCTGATTAGAGAGTGATTTAGGATTAATTATTCTAGAATTAATTAATTGGAATGGGTTAGGGGATTGTGACATTTGATTTAATATATTTAATCAAATGAGAGGAATTTGGGGGATTTAATTAAATGATTTGATTTAATTAAATGTGATGAAAATTAGTTAGAAGAACCTGGGTGAATTAATCAATAAATTTAATTATTTGATTAATAATTGAATTTGTTAAATTTAACTAAATAATTTTGATTATTTAATTAATTGATGAATTTGAGCTAGTTTGGGAAGAAATGGTCTTAGTTAATCAAAATCAGATGCATAGTATCAATCAGGACATTTTTGGTGTCTATAGAGAGAATACGTGGAATAAGCTTTGGTACACCCTCAACCACATCAACAACCACTACAAGAAAATTAGGTTCCATCATTCAAATTCAAACCTATTCCACAGTTGCATAATCTGTCATTGCTAGAAAAGGAGGCAACCAAGGCATCAAGCCTAATCATGACAAAATGCTTTCTTTCGAAAATGAGAGAGTTACCATCGTTCAAGCCTAAGACCCAACCAGTCAAAATGCTTAATGTGGTGGAATAATTGAAGAAGGCACCTGCCAATGTATCTCTATGGGATGGAAAATCTATTATCAAACAAAAGAAATTACTTCAAGAAGCATTAACAAAATAACAAATGCCATAGATGGACACAACTCTGTCGTATAGCCAAAGAAGAGACAAAGGATCCACCCCAACCCCTCAAGTTACAAAAGAAACAACTTGTATAAATGATATGATCAATACAAAATGGAAGGAGGTAAGGAATCCAAAGCCCACACTTTTCTTTTTAACACTTATTGTGGGAGATAAGGTTTTACATAATAATGTGATTGCTTCAAGGGTAGCACAACTATCATGCCAAAACAAGTGGTTGATTCCCTAAAACTTAAGTATGAACCCCTTGAGAAATGAATCATGTAACTAGATGGGAAGAAGGTTTTGACCATTGGTCTGATAAAAGATATATATCTAACCCTCTTCTCATGTCCAAGCCAAACAGTCACAAAAGAAATAGTAGTGATAGACATTCCCCTAGTCTTCAAAATTTGTCTTCCAATAGATTTCACTGTGAATCTTGGTGGATACTTAGTGCTCAACTAGTCCCATAAAATATTGAGAACCAAGCACGGGGTGGAGATGAAGATTCTGTTTGAATCTTTGCATCTCGAACACATTGCAGAAAATGTAGTACTATGCTTTGAAACAACATATACCTCCATCTCTCAGTAGGAGAGATACTGTGTAGAAATGTTGGAAGATGAAGGAGATACAAGTGATCAGACTCCCGAAGAAGAAGTGCTACTCAACCATTTCATTGACTCTGATCCATTCAGAAACTTTCATGTAGCAGGGCTAGGAACCTATGTGATTTTTGACAATGATCAGGTCTTCCTGAAATTGATGAAAGATCGGGAGGAATATGATTATCTGAGAGATAATCATCTATGGACCCTGTATTTTGATGGTGCAAGGGTAATGCTAGATTTGGAGTGGGTGTCCGACTAGTATATCTGATAGGATTAGAGAGCCTCAAATATTACCATTTTCGGTTCTCATTCTCAAACAATGATGCCACATATGAGGCCTCAGTCCATGGTTTGGTACTTGCAGAATGAATGGGTATAAAGAGAGTACAAGCTTTCGAAGATTCAAAGCTAGTGATGACCAAGTTCCATGGGCAAGTGACTAAAAAAACATGAGGATGAAATCGTATAGACATCAGATTTGGGACTTAATTGAGATCTTTGAATCCTTCCATATGCAAGTTATTCCTTGATCTCAAAACATTTTCACTGATCGAATGGCCTCTGTTGATTCAAAATTTGAACCAATTTCCAACTCAACCAAGCAGAATGCAGTATAAGTCATCATCCGACCCTCAATTCTCGACAACAACGAAAGCTGGAAAGTTTTTTATGATGACATTTGTATTGTTTTCTTCATATAGAAAGGAGGATCAACTTCCAACTATTCGCCACTAGGAGAAGAATTCCTTGAAGAGTAGGTCATCTAGTTAAAAGGGAATAAACTTCCTCAAGGATTAATTTCCCTAGAGAATCTCTTTAATTGTGAAGATGTGAGAAATGACAAGAAAAGGATCACTGTGAATGCTAGGGACTATGAAGAGCTTGATGCCGAAAGTGGAAAAAAGTTAACAGTCAGAAAAGAAGTTCATCACAAGGACAAGAAAAGATTGAAGGATCTATGTTTCAAATATGACCGAGTTATCGCTTGGACCTATGATGATCTTAGAGGGTATGAACTAGGCATAATTTAGCATATGATTGACTTGTTAGAATGATCTAAACCCATCCAAAAAAATCAAGCATTGGCCAATTCAAAGGTAGAGATGTTGATGGCACAAGAGCTCACCAAGTTGGTCGAGTCAAGAATCATATATCCAATCATGCATTCTACTTGGGTGTTGAATTCAGTACTAGACTGAAAAAGGAATGGGTATATTAGGCTTTTTGTTAACTTCTGAGATTTCAATATTTAGCCTTGCTAAAAGATCATTACCCCTTGTCATTGATGAAGTGTATTCTATTGACTGCAGCTACATTAGAGATGTTTTGATTACTAGATGGTTTCTTAGGCTATAACCAAATATATGTGAGAAATCCAGTCAACATAAGACAACATTTACCACTAGATGGGGAATGTTTGCATATTCAAAAATGTCATTCGTACTTTCAAATGTTGGTGCGACTTTTCAACGAGTAATGGATATTTATTTCAAGGGATTGATCAACCTGATTATCCTAATATATCTCGATGACCTAACATTCTTTTCAAAATCAAAAGATGATCAATTTTATCATCTAGAGAAGGTTTTCTAGAAATCCAAACAATTTGGGATTTCTTTGAATCCTAAAAAATTGTGTTTTCAAAGTACCTCAAGGAAAGTTACTTGGCTATGTGGTGTCTAAGGAGGGAATAGAAATAAATCTTGAAAGGGTTAGATTTATAATAGAATTACCCCTGCCAGTGAACCAAAAGGGACTACAATCTTTTCTGGGGATGATCAATTTCATCAGTAGATTCATATCAGATTTTGTAGGCATTGCTAGACCAATCACACTATTGTTGAAGAAAACCTAATTTTCAAAGGGACCCCCAAAGGAAAATAAGCTTTTGAGAAGATAAAGATAGCCATCTCCACAGCCCCAGTATTGGTCAACCCTGAATTTTCCAAAGACTTCCTGCTCTATGTGTACAATGGCCAACATAGCATAGTTTCATGCTCACTCAGAAGTGTGAAGAAGATAAGGGAGAGCATTCTATTGCATTCCACTCAAGGTTATGAAGCTAGGTATAATTTCATGCTCACTCAGAAGTGTGAAGAAGATATCATATTTTGTAGGCATTGCTAGAACAATCACACTATTGTTGAAGAAAACCTAATTTTCAAATGGACCCCCAAAGGAAAATAATCTTTTGAGAAGATAAAGATAGCCATCTCCACAGCCCCAGTATTGGTCAACCCTGAATTTTCCAAAGACTTCCTGCTCTATGTGTACAATGGCCAACATAACATAGTTTCATGCTCACTCAGTAGTGTGAAGAAGATAAGGGAGAGCATCCTATTGCATTCCACTAAAGGCTATGAAGCTAGGTATAATTTTGTAGAAAATAAATCTTTTTCCATTTTTAAAAGCTCAAAGAAATTCTGATATAGTGTCATTCAACAAGATAACTATTCTCATGGCACATCCCAATGTGTGGGAATATATCACAGAAGGTGAGATAACAAAAAAAAGGGAGAATTGGATCACCAAGATCCTAGAATATGATGTGGACATTAGACCAACCAAGCTAGTTTGAGGAAGAGGTCTATGTGAATAAATTGCACAAGAATCAAGTCCTAAAGTCGAAAGAGAGACCAATTAGGTCTACTCAAACTAATTTGAGTCTAACAAATTTTTGGGTGGCTAATCAGACATAGTATATGAAAATGGGGTACTACCTAACCAACCTTATGTTCCATAAAAGGTGATACTATTGATTGCAAGGTACTATTTATGTATTAATTAAGGGTATATTATTCAAAATAAATTATGATGATGTATTACTCAGTTGTTTAGACAAATTACAGGCAGAAAGAGCTCTCTATGAATTTCATCACAATATCAAGGGTGGAAAAAATTTCACCAAGACTACCACTTTAAAGATAATGCAAGCAAGATATTATTGGCCCTTTATGTTTTCTGAAACACACCATTTGGTGAAAAAGTGTACCCATTTCCAATTTTTGTTGGCAAAGGAAGGAATGCCACTTTTCCCTTGAGACTGATTGTAACCAGGGAACCCTTTGCTCAATGGGGTTTGGATTTTATCAGAATGATAAATCAAATTTCCAGTGTCGAACACAAGTGGATCCTCACGAAAACCAACTATTTCACAAGGTGGACAGAGGATGTAGCCCTAAAGAATGCCACAGAGAGGGAAATAGTCAATTTCCTTGAAGAGCTAGTGACCAGATTTGGCCCGCCCAAGACCATCATATCTGAGAATGCCTGAGCTTTTTTTGGATAAGGGATGTTAGATTTTTCTATTAGGCACGTGATTTTCCTTAAAAATTCATCAAATTACTACCCACAAGGAAATGGGTTAGCAGAGTCAACCAATAAAAAATATATTAGGTTAATTAAGTGAATTGGGTCGAAATGACAAAGGGATTGGCACAAGCATATGTGAGCTGCTCTGTGGGAAAATTGAATTACTCCCAAGAAAATTATGAAGACCTCCCCTTATGAATTGGTGTACGAAAAAGAGGTAGTGTTACCCATTTCCAATGAAGTTCATGCCTTACAACTACTTAAAGCCATAGAAATTGAAGAAAGAAGTGAAATGAAGGCACAAGTAGCAGAACTCCTCAAACTAGAGGAAGATAGAGAAAGAGCTTATGGAGCCATGATCCACCATCAACAAACACTAAAGAGATGGTTCAACAAAAAGACCTCTAAAATAGAATTCAAAGAGGGGAACTTAGTACTAAAGTATGATGAGCATACTACAAAACCAGGGAAACACACAAAATTTGAAGCATTATGGAGGGGACTCTTTTGAATCAATGCCTGCAAGGAAAAACTATGTTCAAACTTGAAGATATGGAAGGAAATTCTTTAGATATACCATTGAATGTTTATCCTAAAGTCCATGTGCCTGTGGAGATTGATGGCACTCAAGATACCAATGCCAAGAATAGCCACTTGCACTATCTTGTAGAGCCTTTCCATCAGTGAAGCATCAAACATCTAGTGACATAACTCAATTATCATGGGTTTGGTCATGTTCAGGTTAAGCAACAAGGCCATGAAGCAAGAGAGGACATTGTAGTTGCTCTGAAGCTGGTTCTTGTCATTAATGAAGTCCTAGCCAACTACCCACCTGGATGCGACCATGGAAAGGTAGTCACATTTCTTCACTAGGCACTTAATTCAGTCATTAGTGACCTCCCCCACGAAGTAGTATTGTGGTATTCATGGGAGGAGCTGAATAGGAGTGCCCAAGCCAACATATATTCTAAAAGAGTAGAAAATTATGGTAGAATGGAAGACAATGGAAAGCTTTCTAAACCTAAGAAGCTATATTCTCAAATGAATATTGCATATGGTGGCATAGTTATATATAGAAAAGTGAAGCCGATGAACCCAACCAACAAATCGTCTATTTTTTTCAGATGACAACGAGAAAATATCAAAGTAAAACAAAGAAAGGTAGATAAATCATATAGAGGATCTAACAGAATATCTTGAGAAATAAATTTGGGTGTTGGGAGTAAATTCTCTCATATGTTGATTGTTGACATGTGTCCTTTGCCATCATCAACACTAGCTAGCTTATTAATAGGAAAAGATGCGGATTAACATGCTAAGCTCTGAAAAATTAATGGTCACATATTTTCAAGTGTAACTTGTATCACTTTAGCACATTTCACAGAGCAAATAGCATGCTTTCCAATTCAATGAGTTTATTTGTAAGTGAGGTAGTGGGGGAAATGTACTAATTCCATTCCCATGACATTTTTGGCATTCCAAAAGTATACAGATCTCAAATCCACATGTATCAACTCGGTGGAAGCATTTAATAGACCAACAATAATGGAATAGCCTTAATTACATGTACAAGAAAAGAATTAATTGCACTCAAAATTAGGTTTTTGTAAAGAACCAAAAGGAAAGTGGTTATTTTCGTTGAGGAAATTCTCTGCAAATTCATGATATAGCCATGGTGGAACCATCAACCAATGGTAGAAAAGTTGTAGTTTCAAACAAAAGGCCTGGTTACGCTGATACTTTTAGGTGGAACCCATTCACCAACACCCTAGCACAAGAGGAACAACCTTTTGAGTTCTATAAGAAGGTGATGCTTTATATACACATCCCGAGAGAGGTGGTGTGGGATATAGATGAGAATGTTTTTGACCCTAAGTTATCAGGAAACCATAAAATTTCTAGGGAATGTGTGTTCCAAAGAATGGTGGAGCATGGACCATCAAAGGGTTTTGCATCTTGGCTCTAGAATTGTGGTCTCCCACAGTTCATACTACTTGTTTTACATCCATGCCCAGAGTTGGTCAATGCATGCACCAAAAGATTCAACAAAAGGACAAAATCCATTGAGGGTAGCAGGATCAAAGTTACTATTTCTGCTGAAGCGATATAGGATATGTTGTGTATCCCTACAACCTGGGGTGTTGAACATTTTTATGAAGAATAGATGGACCTCTTCAAGGAAAAAATGGCTAGGGAAATCAATTTTATGAGGATGAGGGAAAGGAACAGTCAAGGAGAGGTCATCTCCTCTTTCCTCTTTCACACAAGAAATTCAATGACACACAGTCTATGTTCTCGATACTGGTATGAGGTTTTGGCCTTGATAGCGATGAGGAGGTCAATACTTTTCAGTTTGGTATGGCTTTTGTGCTCAAGTGAGAAAAGAACTAGAGGTACTATGATTTTGCTAAGGTGATAGCTCGAAACATGCTAGACCAGCTAAAGAATTATAGTACTCAATCTAATTTTAGGTATTCTTCTTTCTTGGCTCATTTAATTTTGCATCAAAATTCTAAGTGGTTGGAGAGGAATGTACCAGTATCTAAGTTGGATGTAAGGGGTTGTCTCTAGCCAGTTTCTGTGTGGAGCCATATGCTTTCAAGAATAGGGGATTATTATTGGTTTGTAGATAATTTTCTAAGGCCAATGCTTCAAGATCTATTTCCACATCATATTGGTTGTTTCTCTTTTGAGGTAATACAATGGATGGAATATCCACTGACCCCGATGGATTATTTCCTGGGTGAGGATTTTACATTTATTATATTTCATGTTTTTTCTAGGGAGCCTTTCTGACTCCCCAAATTTGTAAGAGATAAGAGTTTTCACATTGGAGGCATTCCTTCAAGTAACCATTATTGACAATGTCTATGGTGCCAGAAGAAACAAAACAAAGATATATTCATCCCTCCTCTCAATTGCTAATAGTAAAGTATCACTGAATAAGTGGAAGGCTAAGGGTGACCTCACAAATCGACTAGCGGCCTTAGGCTTAGTTCTCACTTGTGATGAGTGGGACTACAACCTGATAAAGCACTATAGTTTGAAACATGAAAATTGAGAATATTTTGAGAGAAGGAGAATTTGACTCAGGAGAGGCCAAAGATGTATGTTGATTTGGCTCACATTCCACTTAGGCAACCAAAATGGGTGAATTTCTATGAGCTGCAAGCAAAGTATTAGAGGAACATCCTAATGGGAAAACCCCTCAATAGGCAGTTGAAGTGCAGGGGATGGTTGGAGAGGAAAAAGGTAGATTTCTAGATATTTTGACAAGAGATGAGATTCCCAAGTGCCCCATTCGGTAATTTTCAGCCACATGATGAGGATTTCAAGGAAATTTATGATCAAGAGGCTAACTCTGACAACAACAATCTAGAGACCAGCCATGAGATTGATGAGGAACAAGTTCTACGTTAGACTTCTCAAACTCAAGAATCCACTTCTTAGCCTCGGGAATTCAATAATCAGAGAGACTCAAGGTGAAGATACTCACAAGCTCTATCCTCCCCTAGTGCCTGAAGTAAAGGGAAAAAGACCTAACAGTCCCCAAGAGGCTCTGCTATGGTCGTTGAAGGCCAAGCTTGAAAAGGATTGGTTGCCAGATGATGGGAGAAAAATATTTACCATCATGGAAAGTGAAGATAGGTCAAAGATTTAGGTGCACCCAACATACCAGCTCAGGGAGAAGAATAAGTAGAGTCTTCCCTATAAAATGTTTTGGCTACTGTAGCCTAGGTAAATTTTGCTCCCCCTCTTTTTGTTGTTTCTACATCTTTGGTTGCTCCACTGCCTCCTCCCATGGAAAGGAACCCTCCATCCTCAAACCCTGAGTTGGTAAACCTAAATACACCCCATGCCACTTTTAACAAGTCTTCTAAAGTCAACCCACGTGCTGAATGAGTATCATCTACTATACCAACTATTGATTCTTTGATCACCCTATCAAAGGTCCCTATTGAAATAGATGAAACCCTTGTGTTACCCATCACTCTCGACCTAGCCACCTCAGGGAAAACAACCCTTCTTTAGCCTGTGTCTCTTTTTACTCCTACTGGTCTTTCCCCTTCGCAATCTCAATTTGGAATCCTACCTTTTTCCATGATAACGCTCCCTTTTGCATCCTTGCATGCTCATACATGTGCAAAATCTCACCTTTTGTCACCCTTTATGGACTTCCTACTAGTGCTTCCATTGCAACACAGACTATTGATGTCCCTTAGACTCTTCATGGAGATTTTGATGCTACCAAACAAGCTTGATAGATTAGAAAGTAGAAAATATTACTAAAGAATGCCAGGTTTCATGCCACTAAGAAGATTGATGCTTGCTTCAATGAAGAGTGGAAATCTCTATTAATTACTACCATGAAGTTGCTCATGTCCAAGCCTGAAGGATAGATGTAGATGGAGGATTATGACATCCTTGCCATGGGTCTAGATTTGAATGAAACTCGCCTGTGTGAAAAAGTAGTCCTAGCTAAGGCCACTCAGATGGTAGTATATGCAGACTATAAGAGGCTCGATAGAAAGTTGAAGAAGCATGAGGAAACATTGGTAAATGTGAAGGAAACAATTAGTAGGCTATAGAATGAGATCTTAGCCAGAGAAATTGAAATGGCCCATGTAAGGAGACTTCAAGGTCAGCAAGGTGAAATTTCTAAGTTACTTGTGGAAGCTCAAAATGAATAGGTTCAACTTTATGATAAAATTGAAAATATGAAAAAAGAGATGGATGGAATTTGATCTCAAAATTTTGATGATCTTTAGAAGACCTGTACAAAAGTAGAAGAGTCAAAATAGGAGATCAGAAGGTTGAGCTCAAAAATGACAAATGCCCTCAGAGAAAGAAGTCAAATGGAGGAAAGCATGAGAGCAAGAGAGGATTAGTTTAATGAGTAGCTAGCTATTGCATGAGGATCTGAAGCCCTCTTGATAATGAAGAAGCTCATATCCATGCATTGGGAGTGGATCATACTTGATGTTGTCATTCTTGGGCCCGCTTTGCAATTCTTAAGAGATGTTCAAGAATTGAATACCAAGGTTGGCTCGATGGCAGATCATTTTATGCAAACATGCTCACCCTAAGTGGTGGAATCACAAAGCTTCATTTCTAAGTTGTGCATAGCCATTGATAAGGCCCTAAAAAGTGTGGGGATTATCGATTAGAGGGTCACCTCCATCAAAGCTAATGAGATCATCAACTATCACAATGTAGTGGTAAAGTGCAATGAGTGCCAGTCAACATTGAACAAATGCGTTAATGAAATCAAGAAATATTTTGGCATCTTGGTCAACTTTGGGCTCCCCCCTTCTTTCACCAAATGGAGATGTGTTTACAATAGATCAAGTCATGGATGTGATTCGATGCAAGATCCAAACTTCTACAAAACTACCAAGTTCAAGTGCAATGCCCATGGCTGATGATATTGAGCATGATATTTTAACTCTTTCTCAACTCTACTATCACCTTGGAGTAGTTTATTTTGATGAGGATTTGTCTATTTCAAAGACATTTTCAAGATGTAGCAAGCATATAGGAAAATTTTTACACTCATGCTATTGACTAACATAGATTGGTAAGTGCAACATTCCATTTTCCTCAAACTCCAAGAATTACAAGAGGCATATGTTCATTCCTCCACAAGTGAAGACCCCCTTTGAGTCACCAAAAATGTGAAGTGCTTTTTTCTTGATCATTTTTGTTAGATCTAGCTATGGCTGCCATGACCTAGAGACCAAATGGAAAGCACAAAAAAGATAGAATATGAATGTGATAAGAATAAACTATATTCTTATCAATATGATTCAATGATTTGATTGTGATGTACAATGAGAGATACCCCTTGGTTATATATCAAAGATGAGATGCAAGAAGTCATAGGATTACGACAAGTGTCTTAATCATATGACATGAGACAACTAATCACACTTACCTAGGTTCACATGTTGTAGTTGTCAAAAGATAAGATAACAACTAATGAGAACTGACACCTTCTAGAAAGATTCCTTCCTAGGACCTAAGTAAAATTAACATGTGTAAATAAGTTCCCTAGTAATGACTTAACTAGATACAAGACTTTATTTACAACAAAAGTTTTAATTTTTGGCTTGTACAATGTTTTTAGTTTTGAATGAGCTTGCACTCAAGTAGAGTTGTTAGAAAGGTGCACAATGCACCATGTGGTGGCTACATAACTTTCATTTTTCACCTTCCCTTTTTGTGAGAGAGTCAAGACACATGTCAACTCATCATAGATTTTTTCAAGGAGCTATATTAATGAGCTCAAAATTTTACGCAAGTTCGACACGTTATCTCTTTGTTGCAAGCTGATTGTATTTCTTATGAAGCAATATCTTTTCAGTGTTTTTCAGAGCTTGTGGGCATTTTTCTCTTCTTGGTTTTTAGGATGGAAGCTTTGAGTCAGTGTCCTTAGGTGATGTGATTGGTCAGCTAGACATTTTTCTAGGCCATTTTCTAGGATTTGATCATTTATAGACCCCTATCTTTGCTAAATATTTGAAAAGCATTAATGTAGCAGTTGAGAGTTGATGAGCAAAGATTGTTGTGACATAATAAAAAATCTATGATCATATTGTGTGCTACCAAAGGCCAACAACTAGTATTAATTAATTTTGTGTTGTTGCGGCTATTTCCTCTTTCTTCAACTATAAAAGAGAGGCAGTGATAGATGAAAGGGTTGGATTCCAAGTTTCAATTTCCTTTGCTGAGGAAAATTTTCTTTAGTTTTCATAGGATATAGAACTATTTTCAAAAGTAAAAGTTGTAGAATTTCTTTTCTCTAGCATGTTATATATTTCAAGGTGTAAACTATTGTCGGATTGGTATCTGAGCTCTATTTTAAAGTTCATTTGATATTTAAAGCATGTAATATTAAGGAGAAGTATTTGATAATATGCATGTATTAATTTTATCAATCTTTCTTTCTTTATGCTTTCATTCTAAATGAAACACTCTGTCTTGCAAGCTCAATTTGAATAGTTTATGTGGCTGATTTACATGTTGTATGCTCGTGTAGTGGAATAATAACTTGTGAAAACTAGACTATGTCATAGAACTTTTTTGTTTTTGTAAAGGGTTGTTGTTTTTTTATATTATGTTGTATTATGAGGAAGAGTTTATGCAATTTCTAAAAGTATTTATGTCACCCTTAGAAATATTTATATTTGATTGAACCTTAATGAACAATACCTACAGAAAGATTTAAAAGTTGCATTGTGCTTGTTATTAGCCTTTGTTGTTCATTCTCTTTCCAACAATGAAGGGTTGTGGCATTTTATGTCTAATTATATCACTCATAGGAATGATTGGGTTTGAAATGTTGTAAAAGTGTTGGTACATCACCATTTTATGTTAGGTTTACATTTCCTTCTACCCTTTTCTCCAAACCCCAAAGAAGATCGGATTTTTTAAAAAATCCCACAGGTATTTAGTGAGGTGCAAATTAGTCCCCCTGTCACTGAATTTACCATAAGACTATTAGAGAGGCGCAAGATTTGATGATCAACATCTAACTCATGGGATTCTTTTGTTATAGCTATTGGGAGTACTTTTGTTATATTGAAGACTGAAGATGTGATGGGTTCTTTTATTTTTTAAGAGATGAGGAGAAAGCTATCCATCACTACCAAGGAGGCCCTAAATGTTCATGGAAGACCTAAGGAAAAGGGAAAGAAGAATGAGAAGCATGACAAATCAAAGTCTAGGGGGAGATCTAAATATTCTCGAAAGTCAAAAGTTATTTGTTCAAATTGTAGTAAGCCTAGGCATATTCATAAGAAATGCAAAGAAGATAAGAAGAAAAAAAGAATTTTGATTCTAATTTTGAGTTCGAAAGGAAGATGATGACACATTGATTGTAGCTTTGGCATCTCATGTAGGTAATGATGCATGGTTAATTGAATCGAGTGCATCTTTCCATATGACCTTTAATAGAGATTGGTTTTCTGAATATGAAGAATTTAATGGAGGTAATGTGTACTTAGGTGATGATTCTCATTTATAAATTGTTGGCCATGGTAAAGTTGAAATCAAATTTTCAGATGGTAGGATAAAAAGGATTAATAGTGTGTTACATATCGGTGGATTAGCACAATTTTTTTTATCTATGAGAAAACTAATAGATGTGGGTGTGTAGGTAGTATTTTTGATGTAGGATGCAAGATGGTCAAAGGTGCTATGGTGATTTCTAGAGGTGTTAGATATGGAACATTGTATAAGATTGATGCATGCACTATTGATTGCAATAGTACTTCTATGAAAAGAAAGTTTGTGGAAGAATTAAGGGTTTCACCTTCAGCAGATGGTCATGGATTTTAGGTACCTAAGGGTGCTCTTTCTTCTAAAACAAAGTTAGTTGTAGAGAAAACTATGTTATGGCATCAAAGACATGGCCACATTAGGGGAAAGGGTCTAAGGACCTTGAAAAATAAAAACCTTGTTGAAGGTTTGTCTATTTGTAATCTTGAATTAGATTTCTATGAGCATTGCATTTATGGAAAAAAATGTGTGTTTATTTCTACTTGAGTTCTCATAAATATTATGGTGTATTGGATCTTATACATTCTAATGTGTTTTCTCTTGTAGATGTTCCTTCAATTAGTAAATCCACATATTGGATTTCATTTATTAATTATTATAGTAGGACATGGGTATATTTTCTAAAGAGTAAATTTGAAGTTTTAAGTTGATTAAAAGAATTTAAAGAAATGGTTGAGTTGCAGAATGGAAATAAAATAAAATGTTCAAGGACTGATAATGGTAGTGAATTTTTCTCTAACAATTTTGATAGATTCTCTAAAGATTGTGGTATTCATAGAAATAATAAAAATTCATATTCTCCACAATATAATGGAGTTGTAAAAATAATGAATAGGATAGTGATGGAGAGGGCTAGGAGTATGTTGAGTGGTGCTGGCCTAAAAAAAAGGTTTTGGGTTGAAGCTATTTCTATTTCCTATTACCTGATTAACAGGTCTCGTACATCTTCTCTTGTTGATAAGATTCCTATAGAGGAATGTTCAGGTCACAAGCCTTCACTAGGAAATCTTGGAGTTTATGGTTGTGATGCATATGCACATGTGCCAAAGGATAAGTGATCAAAGTTGGAGAACAAGGCTATGAAATTCATCTTCATTCAATATAGTTGTGGTGTGAAAGGATACAAGCTTTGGGATCCTGTTGCGTAGAAAGTAATACATAGTAGAAGTGTTATTTTTAGAAAAATAAAGACTTATTTTGTTACATTGAAACCAAAAAAAAATAACAAGAAGATGTGATTCAACTTCCTTCTATAATTGAGAAAGTTGAATCGAGGCCCAAGGATAAACAAAAAGTTTAGGAGAGCTCATCTAGCTCTAGATCTTCAGAAGGGGAGGAATAATCTCCAACTCAACTTGTTTGTAGGTCTACAAGGAATTTCCAACCACCTGAAAGTTATTCACTTGATGATTGAAGATGTATTTTTCCTTTGAATACTAACATGGATGAACCTAGATCTATAGAAGAGACACTAGGTATGAATTATGTAGAATCCTAAAGGATTGCTATGGATGAAGAAATGGCATCTTTGAAAAAGAATGATACAAGGGATCTTGTACCATTGCTTAAAGGGCGGAAACTTATTGGTTACAAATGATATTCAAGAAAAAGATTGGTTCAGATGGAGGTATTGAGAATTATAAAAGCAAGGTTGGTTGTGAAGGCTTAATCTCAAGTTGAGGGTGTTTTTTATGGTGATATATTATCTCGTATTACAAAAATGACATCCATTATATTTTTTCTTTCCATGTTGATTCCTCCTCCATGGTCAATGGACCATCATTTTCCAAAAAACATTTAACTGAAACATCAGCCTCAAGCTCCTCTATACAACAAAAAGAAATCTCCTCCAACTAGCCAAGATCATGCAAATCAGCTTCATGAGAAGTTACTTGGAATTTGGCCTCTTCTTCCAAAGGCTTTAGCTACATACCTCCCTTGCAGTCCTCAAACTGACTAGTTCCACCTTGTTCAACTACAAACAAGGCATGTTCTAAAACTTTTTTTACTTTGTTGTCCTCATCATCCACTTGGTCATCATAAGAATTCAGTAGAGTAGCAAGCTCTCTACAAGATAAATAGCTAGGATCTTGATAATCAAGAATTGAAGCTCCCTTGGAAGACTAATCCTCCTCAATCATTTTGCTAAATTTTCCTTCAAGGGAAGCTATCTCCAATGTTTTTATGTTAGCTTCTCCTTTTCCAATTGACTCTTCAACCATCACCCCTTTTTTCTGTATCTAAATCCTGCCTTCAATTTCCCGATTATGCTCTATTTTAGGCATTTTATCATACATACCATAGTCTTGAATCTCCACATCAACGTTTTCCTCACCCATTTATTCATGAATTAGCTCTTTGTCAATGTGATTTTCATGCTCTTGCTAATAACAACTTGTAAATTTTGTTACCTCACATATATTTTCTTCTTCAATAGTAACAAATAAGGGAAACTCTTCAAATAAATTAGGTAAAACGTGCACCTCAACATTTTTCTGCATCTCTACAACCAATTGTTCCTAGTTTTCTAAATCTTCCACATCACTATACCAGTTGGATACCTCAAAATTGTTCTCAATATTATGTTGTTCTAACTAATCTTGGTTTTAAAAAATATTCTCTTTCCTTGGACTTACAACTATTGTAGGTATGAGCATACTTTATTCATCTTGGTCCAAAAATTAAGGTAGTTCATCAAACCAAAACATGGAGTTATCCTCTTGAATAGCCTTCTTTACCTTTGTATCCTATTGCATTTATTGATCTTCTAAGATAAGCACTAAAGAATTTTCATCCTTTTTGATGGGCGTTTTTGCACCTTCTCAACAAAAGTAATGCATAAGTGCATAACGTCTCTTGAAAGACAGTCTCCTACAAACAAGTTGCAGAAAATTATCCCAAGGTCTCTCGGATGCTAGGTCATGACTTGCTTGGAATGTCTCACTTGGTTCATGTCATATTTTGATAATCATAGGGAAACCTTACGTATGTGAAGTTGAAGGGAGATTGGATCCTTAAATGGAGTTTGTAAAATTTTGAAATGATGTTCTATTGTGGCAAGTTTATGAAAGTAGTCTAAAAGTCCATCTTTGACATCAAATTTTGCTTTACAATGATGTTGGAACTTTTCCTAAACTACTATTTCAAATAAAGGTCAAAAGGGAATGGAAAAGTAAGAGTTCCTGGACTTGTAACTACCAATGAATAGTGATAATGGAGGATGCTACAGTGGACAACCTTCCTAAAACCAAGTTCCACTTAACCAAATTAGCTAATAGTATCATGAAACTTGTGCTATCTTCTAAGGTCTAAAGATTTTCAATTGCTCATTCACCATAAAACATGAATAAAAGTTGAATTTTAAGTATAGCAATGAATTTATGTTCGGACTAGCTTTGCATTGCTATTTATCATAAAAAACAACAAAAAGGATGAACAAGGAAGGTCATCAACAAAGCAGTATTATTTAGCACCAATGAACAACATTCACTAAACTACTAAGGACATGCAAAATACATAGAAAAACAAATTAAATCTACTCAAATCTATCAGCTATGGGGAGATAAATCATGAAACATTAAGGAAACTCAAGAATCCACCAAAGCAATGAATTTCTATTGGAATTTCAGTAGCATGTCATTACAACTTGCCTCTCTCTTTGAAAATGAGAGGAGACCCCCTATTTATAGTTTTCAAAAAGTGAAATGAATGGCTAGGATTAATTCAAATTGTGTGGCCAAATTCATTACAAATTAGGGTTTCACCTACCTCCAAAATTTAGCAATATAAAATAAATTCCTTATCTTTTCCCTATTTTTTCCTCTAGTGGCCTTGCACTGTATAAATTTTGATCTATAGTGATCCACCCTTTTGTTGTACCTGAACAATGAGGAACTCATCATCTATGAATGCATTTCCCTAATTCTTTTCGATAGTGGCATACTCCACAAATTTTCCCATTAGTGCCTGAAGTTTATTCCACTCCATGATATCTAATTGGAGCACTTGGAAGGTTGACTTTCTAGATTTTCCCATGATCAACTCCCAATTATTTGTACACTTAGGCATGTGCTTGATCACCTGCTCTGACTAGGTAAAGGATCGGGAAAAAAATCCATGAATTCCAACATTAATGAATTTGTGGCCCCAATTTCCATTTTTTTCTAGAAATATGACCTAATCTTCTCTGGATCTAGATCAATAGTGGGCATATTGTAATCTATCATGAGCTTTAGATACTCTTCACAATCTATCTTATTTTCCTTGAACCATTCAAGGTCAAGTTCTACCTCATGGAGCACTCTTTCTAGGATGTCTCTTCTATAGTCGAGGCCCATTGTGCACATAGACACCAACCAATGATAATCCTTTACTAGGGATAGCTCCTTCTCCTAGGTCTTCCCAGGCATTTTAAGGATGGCCTTGAGTCTTCTTTCCTTCACTACTTTAAAGTAACTTCTCATAGAATGATGTGTAGCAATTCCTTTAAAGTGGGGGGCCATACATTATCATTATTTCATTTGCATTCTCGATTCTTAGTGCAACCTTTTTTTTTCATATGATGCATTCATCACTTTGTGGATGACATTGGGTGTGATTTCCTTCATAAATGTGATCTATCTTAACATATTACATTCCTCTTGGTGGCCTAATGCGACACCCTACATCCCCTAAGTTGTGAATATTCTATTCTCTGATTGATCTTCTCTTGGAGACATTAGAAATAATGTTCCCTAAGTGGCAAAACTTGCATGAAATTAACAAGACTCCTTTGAACATCTTTTCCATTTTACACTTTTATACTTTTAAATTTTTGCACATTTATTTTACACTTTACATTTTTACCACATTGCATAACACAACTTGCATGCCTATGGTACCTTCATTTTTCTTCATGAGTTCTAAGAATACAAAGATTTTATTGTGTCATGAAGCATGAACTAACATTGTTCTTTGTGGCACCTTGTTAAAGTTATCATGAGCTATAACTTTGATATGGTTGACAGAGAAGCACATTCAACAACACAACTTTCCCCATAGCCACCTTTTTTTTGTGAGTGCATACCAACTAATGTATGTATCTTACCTTTTGGGCCTTCTCACCTAGTGGACCACCATGAATTCTATCACCCCAAAGTTAGTATACATTCTCTTTTTCAAACAACCAGCCTAGATTTAATCCATAACTAGTTGGACAGGTGATCGAGGCTTCATTTGATTCTCTCATTTCAACACTTGCATGTTCCTTTGTCCCTATGCTTAGCTTGCCATGGGATCTTTAACTTGGTGGCTTGATCATCCCTCTTAATAATTTTCATTTCATCTTGTTGACATAAGTGCATTCGAACTCTCCTCTCGATGTGCATGGCTACTTTAGAGTGATTTTGAAGCAGGTTCATCCTCTCACTAAAGTGGGGGCTAAATGTGTTGTAGAAAAATGACCCCTTGTCATTTTCATGGCCTTTTAGGTCTTTTTTCATGATGTTTGGTCTATTTTGTTATGATTTTATGTTGTAATGTGGCTTGAACATGCATATTCAAGTACTCAAATTCAAATAATGATGTCTTGTGAAAATGTTGTGAAGTGTTGTAAAACATTTCTACACCCTTCTAGGCTCTATTCATTATAATTCACCTAAAAATCATCTTTTCATCACTAAAAAATTCCTATTTTGAAGTGTTGTAAAGTCTTGTAACAAGGTTTCATGCTTTTCTAGGCATGATTTCACTATTTACACCTTTCTTGTGCTTTATTTGACCCCTTTATGCCCTTATAAGCCTTAATTAAGTGCATTTTTGAATGTAAACCCCACAAAAAATATTAAATGTGACTTAATTCTCAACATCCATTTTTAGGTCCTAGGTGGGACCCATTCGCCATGGGTGGCGAATGAGTCCCCCTTGGCTCCAAATTCAAAATATTATAAATTTTCTTTCAAGATTTTATTCAAAATCACTTGATGTTGGCCTGTGATGAGGTATCATAAGGTTACTAAGGCACAAGAATGTATAAATAAGTGTTTTTACATCCATTTCAACCCCCATTCATTCAAGCATTCATCAAGTTCACTTATTCATTCATTCAAGCACTTTGCATCATCTGATCAAGCATTTTGAAGCATCCATTGACACAACTTTAGATTTTCTTCAATAAGGGTTTGGTAAGTTTATAGCATTTGCATGTTATTTGTTTATCATTCTCTTTCATTTCAGTTTTTCATTAAGGGTTTGATTACCAAAGTGGGGTTTGACCTAGGCAAACCCCTATTTGCTAACCCTCAACCATTTTCCCCCTCTTGCATGTGTGTTTTCAGACTTTTGTATGCAAATTTAACAAGCATTTAGGTGTTGAAGAGTGGTCAACAAGTCAACAAGGTGTATCAAGTCAAATCAACCACATTTCAAGCTTGGAGAAGGTATTATGTTTATTTCTTGTAGAATTGAATTTGGTTACCCGATAAGCAAATATCCTCAAATTTGGTGTTGCAGAGTTGTCTCCTAATTTCTTAGAATTTTGGGAGAGGACTGGTTCACCACTAGTGGTGAATGAGTCCCACCTTAAGGCTGGAAATCTAATTTTTGTCAGATTCCAGATCCTCACAATTAGAAACCTACTCCTAACAATTTTCATTAAAAGTAGGACTAATTCACCACCCTGGGTGAATGAGTCCCATAGATGATTTTTTGTATTTCTTGACAACATCCAAAACATTCCAAAATCTTCATCAAACCTCCAGTTGCACACTTATTCAACTCATTTCTTTCTATTCCGCACTTACTTATTCATAGCTCTTTGTTTGCATATTACATTGTGTTTTCCAACATGGGAAAAATCTTAAGTTTTTCATACATGAACAGTCATCTATATCACTTAATTACATTTAGTTCATTTCATTTAGTCTAAATAACATCCTACATTGCATAATTTAAATCAAATTAGCTAGCATCATTGGCCTACCTCTTTCCTTTTAGGTGCAAAACCCTAGAAGAGTTAGAGAGCCTTGTGGTGCCAAAAATTTATGGTTCATGATGTTTTAGTTCTAAATGTAGCCAACCTAATTATGAACTAGTGAGCTAAGGAGTTTAAGCATGCACTGTGAATGTTAAATTAATCTTTCATAGGTCCATGCCAACTAATATCATGAAAAGATGAATGCTTTTTTGATACTAATGTTGATAGACTTCGTTTTGATTTAAAATAGGGTTACTCCAATTAGGACAACCTAATTGATGTAGTTATATATATGTCAACACTTTTGAGATAGAAAAAGATGTAGTAGAAAGGATATACTGTGAGAGTGAATGAAATGGAAAATCTTAGAGTGATTAATAATTACTAAATGTTGTAAATGTGTGAAGTTGTATGAATACAAAAATAGATGTGTTGTATACACTTGTAGAGAAGTGTTTCATATACTGTTCTTCACCAAAATTAAACTCTAGCACAAGGAAAGTGCATTATATCTTATTTCATCCTTTGGTAGTGAGTCATACTATGTTTTGTGAATTATTTCAGGTTGTGAGCCTTCAAGGATAGTGTGTCCTTATAGTTAGCCCTTGTAATATTCTATATCTAGATATATTATATGTTGAGCTAATCCTCATTGTGGTTTTCCCATTTTGGGTTTTCCACATAAAAATATGGTGTTTATGTGTCTTATCGTGTTATTCTCTTTTCAATGTCTTCATTCTTGTTTGAAATTAATTTTTCTTTAATAATTGGATGGTTTATAGCCGAATGGTTTAATGGAATATTGATTCACCCCCCCTCTTAGTATTTTGGGTGTCCAACAATTGGTATTAGTTCTTGGTTCCTTTGAAAAATTCTAACAGCTTGAGGAAGGTCCTAAAATTTGAATACATGGAAGATAAAAAAATTCTTATTCCTCCAGAAGAGATCCCTACTAAACATATAGAAGAAAATTAAGATTTGAAGGATAGCTTGAAGGAAGCAAATGAGTGCATTAATAAGTTGAAGGAAAGATCTAGAGAAGTCAATTATCAATTAAAGAAAGAAGATGAGGACACCACTAGACTAAAAGAGAATCTACAAGAAAAAAGGAGAATTGAAGACTACCAGAAAGCTGAAATTCAAATGAAGATGGATGAATGTGCAAAGCTTGAACAAGAAGTGGTAATTCTAAAATCAGATCTAGAAAAGGAAAGAAGACATGAGGATAAATTTATGAAAAGTTCTACAATGCTGAATAAATTGATTGTAGGACAGAAACCATCTAAGGAAAAAAGTGGGATTTAAAGAAGGATAAAGTTCGAAAGAAAATCCATCCCCTGACATGAAGACTCAAAGAAACGGTAAACAATTCAATAATCAAAGAAGAAATACCGGAAGGATTCCTATTAGAAAACCTAATGCTCAAAGGTACTTATCTTTTAATGGTGTCTATTATTCTTGCAATAGGTTTGGACATAGGGAAAAATATTGTGAAAATAAAATTAAATAGAATGATGGAATGAATCAAAATACTTTATCATTCTCCAATCAATGTTTTAAATGCAAGAAGATTGGACATAAAGCTATGGAGTGTAGAAGATAGAAGTTGAATAAGATAATTTATCCATTCAATGGCTACTATTATTAATGTAATTTATTTGGAAACAAGGCTAACCAGTGCAAATATAGATTGAATAAAGGAAAATTTGGAAGCAAGAATGTTCAATTCATGAAGTTTCCATAGTCCATGACAATATTATGAAAATATTTCTAGAATAAAATTGTGTGCCAATTTTTACATCTAACCATGACACTTTGTCATAATTGTAGCACACTAGGATATATTTTCAAAGACTGTAGAAGCAGAAATATGAAAAGTGACTATCTAGTAAAGAGATTCTTCCTTTATATTGAATAAATGAAGAATGTTGTTTGTTATAATTGTAGAAAACTAGCACACTTTTTCAGAGACTATAGAAGCAAAATATGAAAAGTGACTATCCAGTAAAGAGATATGAACCAATCATTAAGATTGATCCAACATAGGTTAAGAAGGAAATGGAAAGGATTTGGAGAAAGGAAGAAGAACCTGAAAAGCAAGAAGAATCATAAGTGTCAATTTCATCTATGCTATCCCTAGTGCAGACAATCTTGTCAGAAATTAAATCTAGGTATTGGCTAAGGGGGATCAATAATAAGAAAATTTAATATCCCCTCTATCGATATATGATGTCATGTGATGACATAAATGCATTTATTAAGGTAATTAATTCATATTTCATGTGAAAGAAATTTTTAGTTGTAGATACATGCAAAGAATGAATTTTGCACACCTTGAAAAGGAGAAGAATGAATTATTCAAAGCTTGAAAAGATGGAAGTATACACCAATTTTGAGGAAATCTACTTGTGTTATGAAGCATTTATTATTGAATGATTTGAGATCAAAGAAATAAATTTAAGTATGTTAAAGAAAACTCATTCAATGAAATGAACTCTTGGAAGAGAAGAAGCATTTAGAGAAAGCTTGAAGAAGCCAAAGTGTTTCTATATTGTCAAAATTTGGAGTTCGGCATTGGTGTGCAGGCACGAGGTAAGTCATTGTTTCTATTATTCCCTCTAAATTGTTCATTGAATTTGGTTGAATATGATGGATATATCTCGAGTCAAAAACAATTGAGTGAGATTGAAACCACATATTAACATGCATCCTACTAAAACCCCAAAACTTGATCCCTTGGGTGCATTTTCAAAAGTTCCACTTGGTGTTATTCCAATTGAAGACATTGGGATATATTCATAGAAAGTTGGAAGAACCTACATATGGAAAAGATGGCATATTATGGTTTGAAGAATTAACTGAAGAATTTACCCTGAAACTAGAATAAAATGTACTTGCATAAATGAATTTGGATGTGTTGGATTTGTTTTTAGACTTTAGCAATGAAGAGAGATGTATTACACTAACACTTAGCATATTTCATGATCAATTTGTGTGGCTTGAAAATTCACATATGATATCTAAAGAATCAATTCAAGATGTTACTGGGTTATTATCGACTAGACCTACTCCTGAACATAATCTTGACAAAGGAAAGGGATTAATAAAGAACACATGTACTAGAATTACTAATCCAATTGTCTAGTATGCAAGTTTGGTTATTTCACACGTGATTTTTGGTGATATTGATGTCTCTACCTTTGCAATTGATCTAGCAATATAAATCATTGAGAAGAGGGCATAATGATCTTTGTGAGCTACTTCAGCAGCAATTTTTAGAAAATCTAAGTGGTATCAAGAAAAAAAATGCACTTTTAGATATGGATCATTGATATTATGTCTAACTTTCTACTTTATGAGAGAAGTTCCTAGAATAGGAGAAGTTTTTTTGGTTAAATACCAAACCGGTTGCTCACCAAATCAAATATTTAATGCAAAATATTGGCTATTTGGATGCAAAAGGAGATTCTCTTGCTGCATTCTTTGGAAAGTTTCAGAGAAGAATGAACAAAAGGAGAGTTCCAAGAGAACTAGTTATAAAGTATAAGGATTATATAACATTTCTGGTATCCATTGATAGATGCATTCTCAAGGTAGTTGAACCAAGGAACATATGGATTCCTAAGTTGGGGTATGAAATTCAAAAGGATTATGTTGTTGGCTGTATTGAAATGTTGATCATCAACCCTCAAGATCCCAGTAGACCTAGATTTGGAACCTACACTGAAATAGATCAAGAAATTCTTGAAAAATATGAGTTGGTCTCTAGTAAATCAATGATTTCCTCTAGAGAAAAGAGAAAATTTATTGAGGTTCATGCATTAGTTGCTCAGGTTGATCCAGCTCCAAGGAGACTTAAGCAACTAACTAGGAAAAAAGCACATCTTCAGATAGTTCCTAGACTAGTCACCAGTTCTTCTCAGTCCATTATAGAAGGCACAAATTCATTGACTCATAAATTCAAACAATTGAAGAGTCAAGTGGTAAGTGAAATGGTCACTTGGGTCAAAGAAAAAGTATGGTTGGAAATTGTAGATAGGTGCAAGTCTATAGAAAACATTGCACTTGGCAGAATTAAAGAGGTTCAAGAGTGTGAGGAAGAGGCTAGAAGTCTATTCTATTTTTTTTGTACATGGCCTAATGTGATTCAAAGATTCAAGGTTGTTGAAGACACTATTGAGACTCAAATAAAATATGCTTTCAACACCTTTAATCCAGCTCTTGATCTAGATGATCAAACTTGGAATGGATTAAAAAAAATTCATGAAGAATATCTTGCATCACATAAGGAGAGAGTAGAGATGATTGAATAGTATGGGGTACTTAGAGATCTAATCAAGATTAAGTGTACACCTATCTATCATGCTCTTTCTTTGGCTAACAAGATTCTAAATTCAAATGTTACTCTCGAGACTTTGGTTGAAGGAAATGACATCCTTGTTGATCTTGATTGTCTATACTGAACCTTATCAGAAGCAAATAAGCTATGGGATGAAGAAAAATCCTATTGGAAAGGTACTCTTAGCAAAAATAGAGGGACAACCACCTCTGGTTGATTACTCACAGATGTTGTCTTGGATGTACTCCTTAGGGGGAGTATTTAGGTATGTAAAGGAAACTATCAAAGTGTTAAATATATTTTTATCCTTTTCCATTGATGTCAAAGGGGGAGAGGAGGATGTAAAAAAATTTTTGAAAATGTTTTAGAAATTTTTTTTGGGGAGAGAAATGAAAAATTTGAGAAAGTATTATTAATGGTTTTCACATCATGTGTTTCCATCAATGACAATGGGTGATAGTTTTATAAATTGGAAGGTTTACATTGATTTCAACAATTGAATTTGATGATTTTCAATGACATACATTGCTTGTATAGTTCATTACTTGCTCTGGTAATGGAAGTTTGTTGATCTGATACTTTGGTTTGGATTAACTTAATTTGCAAGATTATTTTAGAAGCTAAAGTTATGGTCTATCTAGGCATCATTTGCATCTACTAACAATATTTCATCTAACTTGGCTATATAGTTGGAAAGATACTATTACTAGTAGTTTGGAAAATAATGTTCTGCTTATATACTGGTTCAGTATGTCAGTTTTTTGGTTTGGATTTCACCTCAAAGAAAGATATCACTACAAGACTTTTTACATAGGTTTGCGACTACATGATGAATCTTAAATCAAATTTTTGTGATGATATGTGAAGGCATATAGAATATATGAATGACAGTGTTTTTCTCTGAAGTCTACATTAAGTTTATGTATTGTGCATGGATGTGGAAGATTCTACATTTTCTCAAGATTAGTTATTTTATTTTGTGGTGTTGTAAATAAGTTAGTCATTTTTTTCTAAAAAAAAATTTGATGTGTTAGCAATTTTTTGTGTTAGACATTTGATGAATTGATATACGTTTGGAGTTTTGATGTTTTAGGTCTAACTTTGAACAACCTAATTATGAATTAGTGTTATGGAGTTTAAGCATGTGTTGTGTATGTTAAATGGATCTATCATGGGTCCATGCAAAGATGAATGTGTTTTTGAGGTTAATGCCGATAGACTTGGTTTTTATTTGAGATGGGGTTACTCCAATTAGGCTGACCTAATTGATGTACTTGATTATATATGGTATATATATCTAAACACTTTATGAGATAAAAAATGATGTAGTAGAGATGAAATTTTATGTAAGTGAATGAAATGGAAAATTTTAGAGTGATCAAGAATTGCTAAATGTTGCAAATGTGCGAAGCCATATGAGTAAGTAGATAGATGTGTTGTATACACTTGCAGAGAATTGTTTTATATACTGTGCTTACCAAAATTGAACTCCAACATAGTGAAGGTGTATTCTATCTTTGTTCATCCCTTGGAAGTGAGCCCCCTCTTATTATTCTAGTTGTTCAACACGAGGACCATGAAAAGAATTTAAGGATAGTCTTGTAGTGCTTGAGAGAAAAGAAGCTTTTTGGAAAGTTATTCAAGTGCTCATTTTATCAAGATAGGGTACACTACCTATTTCATATCATATCAATAGAGGGAGTCTTTGTAGATCTTAAAAGATAAAGGAAATTTTTGAATGGCTAGCACCTCAAAGTGTGACAAAAGTGTGAAGCTTTATGGGTCTTGCAAGATACTATAGGAAGTACATACAAGGATTCTCTCATATTGCAGCTCCAATTACATCACTTAAAAGGAAAGTGAACAAGTTTGAATGGATAGAAAAGTGTGAGCAAGATTTTTAACTCCTAAAGTAGAAACTTACTATAGCTCTAGTATTGACTATACCTAATCCCAATGGTCAATTCAAAGTGATCACAGATGCTTCAAGAGATGGTATAGGAGTAGTACTAATAAAATATGGGCAAGTGGTGGCATACAAATCAAGGAAGTTGAAGAAGCATGAAATGAACTATGCACCACATAATTTGGAATTGGCTGAAATAGTGCATGCCTTGTAGATGTGGAGGAACTACCTATTGGGGAAACCATTTGAGCTTAAAATAGATCATTTGGGACTAAGATACATCATCACCCAATTGAATCTCAATGCACAACAAAAAAGGTGGTTGGAATTCCTTAGTGAGTCCAACTTTGGAATTGAGTGCATTAAGGGAAAAGAGAATAGAGTAGCATATGCTCTTAGTAGAATACATATGGTAGCTATAACCACAATAAGATCCAACCTAAGGCAGAAAGTAACGCAACACATGCAAGGGGACAAGCACTATGAAAGAGTAAAGAAAGATCTAAAAGAGAATCCATCTGACCATCGATTTGATGGGTATGAAATTGAATCAAATGGTATATTAAGATATCAAAAGAGGATGTATATTCCAAATTTTGGAGATCTCAAAAATTTGGTCTTAAAGGAAATCCATAGTGCACCTTATTTAGGACACCCCAGATTTGTCAAGATGATCATAGAGTTGAAATATTTATATTTTTGGCTAAAATTCAAGAAAGATGTAGTTGAATATGTATCCAAATGCTTGGAATTTTAGTGAGTTAAGGCTAAACATGTACATCCAATAGGACTCCTCTATCCTCATGATATACTTGAGTACAACTTGTAGGTGATTAGCATGGAATTTATATAGGGGTTACCAATGAATAAAAATAGGCCCATGATGTCATCTTGGTAGTATTTGAAAAATTGACTAAGGTGGCACATTTCATTATAAGGATCCTTAAGGATGGATAATTGACCATGGCCAAAAATATTTCTTTGATGGCTAGAATGGAAGCAATCACAATGTTTTTGGAATTTTCAATACATAAGGATTTCAAAGTTTATCAGATAAATGTGAAATATTATTTCTTGAATGGAGAGTTGGAAGAAGAAGTATACATGGAAAAAATAGAAGGATTTTAGTTATCAAATAAACCTAATATGGTTTGTATATTGAAGAAGGAATGGGATGGATTGAAGCAAGCTCCAAGAGCTTGGTATGCAAGGTTGGATAAGTATTTGATAGAGCGGGGATTCAATAAAGGAACCACAGATAGTAACATTTACTTCAAGGTTAAAAAAGGTCAAATCTTGACTATAGTTGTGTATGTTAATGACATAATCTTTGGAGGAAATGAAGCTATGTGTAAGAAGTTTGTATAAGAGATACAAAAACAGTTTAAGATGTCTATGTTTGGAGAGATAAATTTCTTCCTTAGGCTACAAATCAATCAAATAGATAAAAGAAAATTCTTTTCACAATCAAAGTATGTCAAAGAGATGTTGGAGAAGTTTGGAATGGAAGACTTCAAACTGGTATGTAATCCTATGGTTACTAGTTACAAGTTGAGTAAGAATGTTGAATCCCCTAAGGCTAATTAGAGCAAGTAAAAATCTATGATTGGTGGATTGTTATATCTAATTGTTACTAGAATAGATATCATGCATGTAGTTTATCTTGTGGCTAGATTTCAAGAAGATCCTAGAGAGTCACATGTTGCAGCAGTGAAGAGGATATTCAAATACCGGAAGGGAACTTTTGATCATGGCTTGTGGTATCCAAAGGATACTAATTTCACACTAAGTGCTTACATAGATGTAGAATGGGCTAGTTGTGTGGATGATAGAAAAAGTACAAGTGGTGGTACATTCTTTCTTGGATGTATATTGGTGGCATGGATAAGTAAGAAATGAATTCAATTTATTTATTTACTATAGAGATTGGGTATATTACAATAGCACCTTGCTGCACACAATTGTTATTGACAAAGAAAACATTGAAGGATATCAGAGTGGTGTATGATGAGCCTTTTTCTATCTTTTGTGACAATACAAGTACAATAAACATTTCAAAGAATCTAGTGATGCATTCAAGGAAAAAACATATTTCAATCATATATCACTTTTTGAGAGAGAAGTTTGTGGAAAATGAAGTGAAGCTTCAATATGTACCTACAAAGGATTAGATTGTTGACATATTCACTAAGGATCTTCCTAAGGATACTTTTGAGTATCTTCGAGAGAAGTTGGGATTTACTAACCCTTCTTCTTTGAGCTAGATGCATAAGGAGATGCATCATTCCAATGGATCTCAAGATCTATCCTTTATTTTGGACTGATGTTGGTGACTACCTCTCAAGGGGAGTAGATAGTGGTATTACAGTTTGTTGTAGATTGTGTAAAGTCAAAGGGGGAGAATAATACAAAACATTATGTCCTTTTCCATTGCTTTCAAAGGAGGAGAGAATATCATGTGAAAAAAAACAAATTCATCATGGGGAGAAGAGTCATGTGAAAAAGAATAAGTAGAAAGGGGGGGAGAGAATAGGTAATAAGTCAATTGAAGAGAAAATCATGTAAGGAGGAGACTAAGTAAAGATAAAAGAGAAAAGTAAACAGGTATGTTTAGAGCTGTTGTGTCTTTCATAGTTTTTCATAACAGGTGATCCCACAATATTGGTTTACAATATTTGGCCAAACTAGACATTGAACTAATTTTTTTAACTAAATCTTCACTTTTGAGCTTCTATAGCTACTAAACCATGAGGAATTTGAAGATGATGAAAAATAGTGATTTGTGAAATTTTGTCTCTAGATTCTAAATATATATTTTTTTATTTTTTTTGGAATCTGATTGCATTTATTTTCCCATCTCCTTCAAAAACTAGTTTTAAATAGTAAACACCATTTTTAAAGAGTGATGTTCATTTTATACAACATAAAAAAAAATTATATGAAGGATAAAATTCTAATTTTGGGTATACGCAGGATCATGATGGGCCAAAAAGTGGCGATATGATGGGTATGTGGTTGACAAATTTTTTATACCCAAAATCGATGAAATGAAAAGGGTTTTTAAAGAATATTCTCAGCTTTCCACCAATATAAATTATGTTTTACTTTGAATTTGATAAATAATTATTATTCATTTTCTATTTGAATTACGACTAAAGTCCTGATTGATAGGTTGATTGAAAAACTTCTATAGCTTTCAAAAAGTATCACATTTTTTGAATCCAAAACATGCATCACATTCTATGCTTCACATACTATAGGATTTAAAAAATAAAAATTGAATTTCATTAAGTTTTGACCAAGTTAAGGTGGTCAGACATACAAGTTTTTATATTTTTTAAAAGTTGTAATAAAAAATTCATAATTAATTATTTACTTTGAAAAAAATTACAAAAAATCTGCATCACATTGATACATGAGTCCTATACTTATATCTAAAATATTATAAAAAAATATTATCATTTTATTGTGGTTAGGGAGGTCAGACATACACCTTATTTTTTCCCTGAAATTTAAGTGCTATTGCATTGAAATTTCAAAATTTCACCAAATAGATTTTTTTTGTTTTAAATAAACCTACTAGTTTAGAAACTACATTAAATTTGCTACAAATTCTATTCTTGCATATTTTTGAAATAATATAGATAACTTATTCAAATTTTTACATCAAGTTTCCTAACAATAATTTTTTTGAATTTTATTACCACTTAAGGGCTTGTTTTTTCCATGATGATCCTGCACATACCCTTTTTTTGAATTTAAATTTGTAACTATGATATCTAGCACTTTCATTTGGTTTCATATTGTTTTAATGGATACTATCTTCTTAATTAAGTTTTGAAATCAAACCAATTACAATTAGACATAGGTAGACCGTATACAACATAATTTTTTCTGTATGCATTGAAATTCAATTTTTTTTTGTTGGATCAAGGAAATAAATACCTAGCATAGACATATATTTTATAACTTTTTTTTGGTAATCTACTATTTTTCCATATGTGCAAAATAGAGCTTGATTTTTAGTGAAGAAACTACATTCACAAGAAATTAAAAACAAATATAGTAATCAGATTAAATATATTTAAAATTATACATTTTGGGAAGCTTATAATAAGGACTACATACTTACAAAAAATAAATTTTAAATGAATTCATTTGATCCCCCAAAAGTTAAATCAAAAGTGGTTTTTATCAACATTTTGATAGGTCTAAAGGAGACTCCATTATAGGTATGGTTTAAAACCAGCGGGGTTCTATCCAAGGGGGTTTGATCTAAGGTGGTTTGATCAAACCCTCTTCAATTGGAACCTTTAATGGAACTTTTCAAGGCTTAAATCAATATATTTTCTAAAAATATGAGATTTCAGTAAAAATCAGGATGTCCCAAAAAGTGTAAACCACTATTGTGAGATCACCCCATGACATGTGTTGTCATCAATGACAAAGGGGGAGATTGTTGCAAGTATGTGCATATCAGTGTTTTCATTAATTTCAACAAGCTTGTGTTGGAATTGGTGTCAAAGTGTAGTGGTTAAGAGAGATTTTTGAAGGGTAGATTGTTGTTGAATATGAGCAGTTGTATGTGATGGAGATTGTTGCATGAGTTTGTGGAAAATGGTGTTGTATTTGGTTTGATTTGTTGCATTATTATGTCATTAGTTAACCTATTGGTGTTACCTTGATAAGCTTCTACCTATGATTTTGGTAGTGCTAAAGATGTTAATATGTTTCTGGTGCTTGGTTTCTAGGTTTTTTTTACAAAATTGCATAAAAATAAATAGAGTGTTGCAATGTTGTTCTGGGTTATAGAGAATTGTTCTAGTTTTTCTCTAAATTTCTTCTAGTTTGAAGATATTCCTATGTGATTCAAATTTTTTTGTAAGAGGTGTTCAAATATTTTATATTCAAGAGATGGTATGGTGGATCATTGTATAAAAGAAGTTGTGTTCACCAATGTGTGACTATGCATTGTAGAGGTTTCTAGGAGAAATGTTTTTTCTCCATGTTTCTCCATAGTTATTGTTCAATTATTGAAATTTTGAAGGTGTGTTGATAGTGTTGGTAGTTTACCTCATTCAAGAGAATTTTAGGTTTAGTGCTTCTAAAGATAAGTTTTCAAGTAATAGTGTTTGGAAAAGTTGTCAAAGTGTACTAGGTGTGTACATTCTTCAGGTGGAAGTTGTTGCAAAGGATTTTGATGGATTTTAGGATGTTTGAGGAATATTCAAGATCGTGTTCAAGCATGGCGTGTGGTTCACAAGTAATCTTCGGGTTTGATGAACTATGTACTTAATTGATTAATGGTATTTCCATGGGTAACGACCAACCTAGTGTTTACACTACATGTGAAGGATAAATATTGTTTGTTGTAGTATTTTTTAAGTAGTGTTGTTGATTTGGGTCCCATTTAAGTTTTTATGTGGTCCACATTCACTTCTATCTTCCATGGAAGTGTTTTGGTGTCAACCTAATTTGAATTTACATGTTTGAGGTGCATTGCCAACCTTGGAAGGGGTTTTAAGGTTGAGGATGGTATAAATATTAGTTGAATTATTGAAGGAGGTCAAGATATATGTAAGATATATGAATTTGAGAAGTGTATGATGTGAGTGATGCAAAATTGAGTAGAGCAATACCAAATTTCAAGTGTTGATTACCACATGTAGTGAGAAGAAGGTGTCTACAATCATTCAAATATACTATGAAGGTGTTGGAGCTATTGTGGTGGAATCTTTATTTTATTGAGATCATGTTATATATGTAAAATTTCTTCTCTATCTTCATTTCCATTCCAATAATGAGCCTTGATTGTGAGCCTTTATTAACAGTGTGTTGTATTTTGGCAGTGAGCCCTTGTAGTCAATTTTGCAACTACTTATATTGTGAGCTAATCCTCATTGTTATTTTTCCCTTCTTGGTTTTTCCATGTAAATCTAGTATTCTCTTGTGTTTGGTGTTAAATTTTTTTAAGTTTTTGTTATTTTCTTTTCAAGTTAATTCATCATAACAAATTAAGGGTTTAATGAATGCATGTTGATTAATTGTTAATGAAGGTTTTGAGGTTTTGAGGTTTTGATAAGATACAACTGATTCACCACCCCTCTTAGTTTTCTTGTTCATTCAATAGTGTGTGTCCATCTTTCCTTTTTTTCTTCATAGAATCTTGAATTTTCAGGCTAGCACATCCCCTAGATTTGATGTTATCCTATTTCTTTAATGTTTGGATAATTGAACCCTTTTTGACTTATCCATACTTTAGTGTGAGTCTGAGCATAAGTTAATACTCACTAAATTTTGGGCTAAATGTACCATCAAAATTTTCACCCTTAACAATTTCACACTAGGTTTGGCTCCCTCCTACGTTCTTGGACCTAATTATGCATTTAACATCCTATTTTATGAATATCTTTGGGAAACTAAAAGATGGGAATGAAAATAAGAATTTAAAATTTATCCCTAATGTTTAAGGCCTCAACAATGATGTGTTTTGACTAGGGCACTCAATGCCCTTGTCCAACCCTTTTTGGATCAAATTTACATATGTTAGTGTGGATATTTTATTATTTAAACATTTAAATTTATTTGTCAATTATCGATATTTGATTTTCATGAAATTAGAAGAGTTGCATATAAATACAAATAATTTTTACCATTTTAATCCTAATGAATTCTAAAAATTTTATTGAGAAAAATTGAGCATACTAAAAGCAATCAAGAGAAGAATTATCATGACTATTGTAGTATTTATTTTAGTCAACCATATTTTTAGCCATGCATCATGTTTTTAGGAAATTATCAACAATAGGAAAAGTAATGATAGTGACGCTAGGAGAGAAGAGATTGTAGATCAAGAGTAATAGGAGTGTGTAGTAAGATCTTAAGTAATTCTGATTGGGGGGTGCAATAGAATTATTTCCTTGATCATTGACACCCACAATGGACAAACAACCCAACCAATCTAGGGTGCTCAACACCCTTTTCCAACTTTTTTTCCCCTATATTTATATGTCAAGTTCATTTGTACCTATCTTCTATTTCTTTGGAATCTATTTCTATCTATCTATTTTGTATTCTTCATAAACCATCTTGGTTTGCTGCATTTTAATAATTAACCTAAGAGTATCTTTAGACACTTGAAATGCGATTCTAACCTAATCACACTTGACATTACCTATCCTAATATTTAATTAAATAAATATTTATTATTTAATTAATTAATTTAACCTTTCACTTATCCCTTCATCATAATCCCATTAATTAAATACATACTTCATTTATTTATTTATTTTACCTTTATCCCCAAATCATCCAAATTAATTAATTAATTAGTTCGCAATTAATTAGTTTATTTAGCCTGATTAATTCCCATTACCTTTTTGTCCATTATTTAATTCACCTTTATCCCTTATCCCTATCTACTTAATCCTAGCCCTCCATCTTGTTCACATGAATTATAATCTTAAATTATCCTGATGTGACAAGTGTCCCCTTTACATGTCTAGCTAACCCCTTGTCTAGATTCATTGAATTTATATACTTTACAAAAGTCAAACTAACTTGCCAACTAATAACTTGATTTAATATCACACCTCTTAATCCTATCCATCCACATAAGGATGTTTTCATAATCCTAATTCTAAACATAAACCATATCCCTCATGTGACACTTGTCACATGACTATAATATTGTCCAAAACCTAATTCTCACTCAATCCTAGCCATCCATTGTTCAATGCATATTAGCCCTTGATTTCACTCATGGAAATTTCTATAAATGAGAGGCCTTCCATCCTATTTGCATATCTACACTTATGCTACTAAAATTTATATTAAATCTTCATGATCATGTCATCATTTAATTAGAGTCATGAGCAACCAAATCCAATCTATCAACACATGAACATACTACACTTGATCTTTGAGGTTTACATGTGTTTGTATTGATTTAGAGATATTCTATGCATATTTCATTTATATAGTTTTCATGCAATACATTTTGGTGAACCTAACATGAATCTTTACTTCTAATGCTTTTCCTTGTAATTTTTTGTGAGTTTGATCTTGTAGGTGTAGGTTTTTTCTAAGTGGATTTGAAAATCAACTTCTTATAGTAGCCTAAAATCACAAAAATAACCTCATGGTTGTCATCAAGAGGGCCAAGAGATGAATTTTGATATAAAATTTGCTATATTTTTCTTATTACCTAATTTTCACCCTCAGGCTCAATCAGGCAGAATATCATGTGATAGGGGTTCCATTAGGTTTGAATGCTTCAAACCAGGGAACATATTGGCATGAGAATGGCAGGGTCCCCCCAATCCATTTTTTTGAAATGTCTATGTTGCCTATTGGCAAGACATTTTTGATGTCATAACGATTTGTTTTTACATACAGGCAGCTTTCGACACGACATTCACGTGGTCTTGGCGATAGTGGAAAGATCTATTGGCATGAGTTGTATTCACCACTAAGAGGTCTTACCAAATGAGTCAGGTCTCACTAACTAACTCATGAGGTGCTTCATCAGCGTAGTTAATCTCTATCAGCATGTTGTTTCATCGAGCGCTTAGTGTCTTGTTGACTGGCGAAGGAAAGATCATATCGGCAAGACTTATTTGATGTCACAGTGATCAGGATCCATCTCCAAGAATCTATCAACGTGACATTCTCTTTTGTTTCAGCAACAGAAAAGGATTATATCGGCATAAGTTATACTGTCGGTATGTGGTCACAGCAAAATTTCTTTGTCTCACCGATTGGAGGTTGAATGGAACATATCGGTAGGAGTTTAAGGCTTAGGTGAAGGGTCATAGCGAAAAGGTTACGTCTCCCCAGCAGGAAAGCGACATCACTAAAGATAGGCTCTCCTTGACTCGTCATGTCTCGCCAACATCAGAGCTTGACAAAGGGCGAAAGGATCAGCATATGGTCTCGGTGAGTGGAGATGGTCTTGCCAAAAGAAGAAAAGGTGGTCTCGATGTGGTTGCCTTCGGTAGGAGTCCTGCCGACAACAAAAAGGTTTCACCGAGAATGGTTGGCATCGGCCTAAGGTTATATCGAAGTAGCAATGTCTCCCTGACCAAAAGAAAGTAGCTCATCACCAAGAGCTAAGGAGCCCAGAGGGAAGTCTGGCCAACAGGCCACTATCTCACCTATAACGAAGGTTAATGAATTAATCTTATTCATCACCCATATCCTTTCATCATCATCCAAATCCTTCATCCAAGTATCTTATCATTAATCCACAATAATCCATTGCAAATCTAATATCCCAATCAAAAATAAATACCTTAAGTTGATTTCATCTCTAATCCAAACATTCTTTATAAAATTACTCTATCTTAAGTATAGTTATCAAATCCAATCAATTCCTACTTAATAACTTTTCCTATATTAAGTAGAAATAAAATCCAATCATCTCTTGCTTAAGAATGTTAGTTTATCTTAGGTATAGAGAATTATCCTTAATCAAATAAAATCATTTTAAGGTCTTGAAATTTGATCCCAAAATCTAATATCATCCCCTATCTTCATCCTTAGGTCCCATTCTTCTAATCCCCAATCATTTCTAATTCATCACCTAATTTTCATCATCATCCTAAGTCAATCACAAACTTTCCTCTTCTAATCAATCCTCCATCCAACCTAGTCTATTATAATACCCCTTCATCCATTCCATATACCATCATGAACCCATATCCTAATCCAACAATACCAAAGATCACATTCAAGGTCAACCCCAATTATATTGATTATAATGAAGATAGCCTTGTTGACTAATGTGAATATGATCCCTATGATGGTAATCATGATAAAAATCAAATTCTTCTAGATCAAGATGAGATTTCCCCATACAACACCTCCTCATATATCCAATACTTTTATCTATCCATTTTCCAATCACCAAGTATTCATCAAATTTTCCCTTGCCTATCACTTCAATAATGATAAAGATGGAATTCTTAGATACCTCCTTAGAATTTTTGTAAAACATCCATAATTCCTACCTCCAACAAATTCTAATCCATCTCCTATTACCCATGCTACACCTTAAATTGAAAAGGGACACAAAACCCACATCCAAATTTCCCCTCAAGTCCCACCCATATCCTTACCATCCATATCATCCTCATCCACCATTACAGATTTCATAATCACTCACCACTTCAAAAAGGAAAAATATTCCATGCTTGGGTACTTCCTTAGTATTTATTAAAAAATTCCATCATCCCTGAACCAAAGAGAAAATGGGAAGTGGGAGTGCCCACCCCTATTCTCTCTCAGTCACTCAGTAATGTCCTAGGAACCCAAATTGGATTGAATATCAACCCCAAAGGTGAGTCAATTCTCAACAAGGAAGACCTAGGAGGGGGTTCTTTTAGCTTTTAGGGGTTCACCACCAAGCAAAAGCTTGGAAAATAAAAGTAAACATTCAACTCACAAAACCTAATAATTCAAGCTAAATGATGGATGCAAATGATAAAGTTAAACAAGTTAGGGTGTCTATACCTGGGAATTATGGGAATGCAACAAGGATTCTAGAAATGAAAAATGCTATCAAAATATGTTAGGGAGGACTAAGATTCCCTTCCTATTGACTTAGTCTCGCTACTATTTTTCAGGGTAGATGGAAAATCTTCGGATGCTGAAATAGGATCCAAAAGAATCTCTGCAAAGTACCTTTAGGAGGAAAAAGATTCCCTAGGTGGAAACTTAGTCCCATCTTTAATATTTGGAATTTCTGAGTGTGGTCGCGAGTTTCAAGGTCTAGACTTCCTTCTTCACCAAGTCTTTAGATATGAACCTATAAAATAAAGGAAATTTGACTGTTTGTTTATGGGGGTTTTCCTTTGTCCAAATTTAATGCAAGGGGTGCAAAAATAGGTCCAAATTAAGTGTGAAAATGCAAAGGTATGCATTTTTCTACACTACATTTAGCCACACTTTAGTGCCCATATGATACTACGTACATATGCAAGCTAAAGTACTTCAAAAAGTAACTTTATAAAAGGATACTGATATGGATTCGTTAGGGAGAATGAAGCCCCCACTATAGTTACCTAAAAAACCACAATGTTAGAAACTGCATCCTACATCATAGATTCATTAGTAGCTCAAGATTAATACTCTTATCTAACTTGCCTAGAAAATTAAATTTGAGGATAGATATATATCCCCCTTGAATCCAGTTGCTTTACAGAGGTGGAATCAAGGTAGCAATCCAACCACATCGAACTAGAAAAGTCCATCATATGGAATTATCAAGTACCATGGTAGCACTCTTAAATTTTGCAAATTTGAAGTGTCCATATTGAAAATTTTACCTTTGCACACTCAAAAGTGCACCTGAAAAATCTACCTAAGTGACCTACTTTGGAAGGTAATAATTTGGAGCCTATTGATTTTCATGCAAAATACTTTTGTGGACACACTCATGTGACATATGTGAACATTCATGTCAATTTTTAGCTTCCCATGATGATTTTTGACACTGTGTTGAAAAGTGAAGCTGGAGGGTTTTGACACTTTGATGTTTGCAAACTCTATTCTACAAAGTGGCCTCTTGTTCGAGCTTGTATTTTGAAACTGGATGATTGTCCTTATGAAAGGGTTGCTGCTATCCATTCTCCATACATTCATGTACTCCCCTGTCTGATTTCAAAGCCTCACATTTTGATTTGCTATTTTTCCGAGATCAAAAGCAAATGCAATTTGCTAAGTTTAGCATCTACATTTCTGGCAATGTTTCAAGGTGGTCAACTTTGACCCCTAATATCTTGTGAATATTGATGATTGAAGGAAATCCCCCTTGTGCGCATACTCTAGGTACCTAAATCAGCTTATGTTTTCAATGGCAGCCTCCCATAAGTTGTTTTGATATTTTTCAAAGTGGTGACTTTGTGAGCTTTAATTGGTCTTGAACAGATACAATTGCATAAATGCCTGAGTGAGCAACTTTGTCGATTAATATATTTCACCTCGGGATCCATTTTTCTAATCCATTTGTTATAATACATTCTTGAGTCAAATATCTAAATGTCTGTTCAGTTTCGCGTCTCCAAGATAAGTTCTGATGGGTTATTTAATTGCTCCCTAATCGCAACATGGCCAAAAATGGTGTTTGGAAAGTGTCAATTTTGAAAATCTAATGACAACCCATTTCATTTTTTGGTCTAAAACCTCTACATCTCCATTTTCATCAAGATTGGATGTCATTTGATACATTATTTTAATGTATTTATGTTGCGGAAAACACGTCTTGAGGGTTAGTTTATAAAGGAGGTACCTAAATTTTAAGGGCTAGGAAAAATTGGAGGAAATGGGTTTTCTCTAAATAATTGATTATGATCCTACACAAATTTTCATGGCCCCAAGTGTCCCAGATTGCTTGCAATAAATTTCTTCGTTTGGCTTACAAGCAAAATTAAATTTTTGTCTATCTCTTTAATGTTTTGAATGTTTATATTTAAAACATTTTGAAATATTTCAAAAATATTTTAGGGCATTAGTTTCTTCAACATTTGAATAGGAGGCAAAAGGAGTTTTAATTCTTTGATTCCATTGGCTAGAAGCTCTCAAACAAACTTTGAAAAACTTCAAAGTTTTCACGCTCATCAGCTTCTGGATAAAAATGAAAATCCAAAATAGCGATGGATTGTTCTTCAGTAATGGCCATACAAGAGAAAAAACTCTCAATGTTTGAATAAAAGAGAATGTAAGGTATGCACATTCATCAAAGCACAAAAGATAGCGAATTTATGTCAATTAAAGGAAAGGGCGACAACATAGACATATGCACCAGTTTCGCAGAAAATTCTCAAATAAATGTGGTTCCATGGGATGCCAAAATTGTTGTGTGCACAGACTAGATCTATTGAAAATATTCTAGAAACTTTTGATCAAATGCATTTGACCAAGGGTTGCTTGATGTTGCTACATGGGAAACATTTTGTTGATGAGGGAGCTGCCAAGATTGAGAGCTGCAAAATGGATTTGTTGAAGGGTCTTCAACAATTCTCAAACAAATCTAATTTGTTTATGTCATCTATAGAAGCGATCCATGGATGAATCGCCATCGATCAAGGAGATAGGATTCTGTGAGTGAAGAAGTTGTTGCCAATTCCATGAGAACCAAAAATGAAACTGTGAAGAGAGGAATTAGGGAATCTCTGCTACTATCTCCCATCGCTTGATCATGTTTATTTTTCCAAGATGAACCAGCGATGAGTGATGTGCATCGTGAGTTGGTTTCATTTTTTTCCCTTTGCACACACAATGCACATGAGATGAGCGATGACTGGGGGTAAAGGGGTGGTAAGCCCCAAAACATTAATATTTTTTAATGTTTTTAACATGGCCTAATGAAGTGAGTGATTTCATTTTTTAAGAGGGATTTAAAATGCGAAGTGGAGCTCGTAAAGTAAAAGTTTTTCCTAATATGGTGTCTTTTCCGAAGTGAATGTTTTTACCATTTTAATGGTGAATAAAATATTCGGAGGTGGGGTTTTTTATTTTCAAAGGCAAAGCATTTTAATGTGCAGTAAATGGCATAGGTAAAAATGAATGGCCTAGGTGAATATTTTGAAAGTCTAAATGATTAAATGATGGATTTGTTGCTGGAAGGTTTTTAATGAGAAAAGGCAAATTTTTTAAATGAAAATTTTAAAATATTATGTGCACGGTGAAAATACAACCAAGAGGAGGAATATTTTATTTGTTGAAGGCGATTTTCTACACTAGAATAGGGGCAAAGTAAAAAGAGGCTTTCATGGGGGAAGAGATTTTTTTCATCTATAGGTGTGAAATACACAGGTGAATATTTTCAATTTGGTGGCAAATTTTTGTTGCAAACAAATGTAAATGAAGTGAAATATTTTTGAAATACAAATTAAATTGAAATGTAATTTTCCAATAGCTTGAAGCTTGTTTTCTCCTTTGATGATATAAAAAGGAATTCAAGGCTATTTGACACGGGTCTTTTGTTGGAGTCTAGATCAGAATGGCACAAATTAAGAACACTAAGAATGCATGTACAATCCATATCTTAGAGTTTTGAGTAGAATTAGTGAATTTAGTCAATTATGTGGTTTCTAAACATACCAAGATAGAAATGTTAATCTCTCAAGCCTGATGTCTCTCCATCTTGATATTTTGTATGAATTATTAATGGATTTGGATCAAGGATCTATTCATTAGTTATGATTTTTCTTCCACTTTGATATATAATGTAATTGTTTCTCTCATCTAATGGATTGGGTTAAATGCTTTGGTTAAATTCATAAATTAATGCTCGTGTCATATGGATTTGGTAAGTAGTCATAGGAGTTTGGGTGTTAATCTATAAATTGTAAGGCAATTAAAAAGATTATGGATGTTCAGGATTAAATCTACCTTGTAGTTCAATTTATTATGTTCTAACTCATGACCCTTGGATATGGCACTAATCCTGACTGTTGCATACACTTTTCTCACTTCTAGTATTTCAATTTTAGAACAAATTTCATAAATACACTTTTCAATTGACCTACTATTGTGGTATTTGATATTCTTAGCTTTAGATGTTTAAATTATCTCAAGGAAATGCCAATTTCTTGAAGGATTTCATGTACTTAGCAATAAATAGGAATATATTTGCTTAATATACAATGTATGTGGAAATATTGTGAAAGAGTGTTATAAATACATTGTGGGATCACCCTCTTGGGTTTTGCAAATCCTAAAGTGCAAGAGGAAAGCTAAGTTGCTTTCTCTCGTTCGTTGTCCCCCCTTCTTTAAGGTTGTTGACCATTGGAATTGGAAAATCCATAGGCTTTCCTAAATATCTGGTTGGTTTTTAGGAGAGCCAACAAATTGGCGACTCTGCTGGGGAGAATTGTGAATATCTAGTTGCAGACTATTCTATTACAGGCCATATTATTTACATAGATTCAAGAATTTGGTGAATCTAAACATCTAGTTCATATATTGAGAATTTTTTTAGACCTGGAGCTGATTTTGTTGTAGCATATTTCAATGAACTTATATGTGACTCTTCTAGTGAAAGGAACTCAAAGAGAGATTTATCCTTGAAGTAGCTTCATATTGTTTGAAGTTCAGTACTCTATGAATAGACATTGCGACTTTGTCAAAAGAACCTAATGAAGATGTGAAGAAAGTTTCAGATCTATGAATATTTCTAGTCAGGAAGAATAATTTGCAACATCTACAACATATCTAGGTTTTCTCATTTTCTGGTTTTCAAGAAAGATAGATATGTATATGAAAACCGCATTTGAAGTCCTAGAAAAATTTGATTCCTTTATTTAGTGAAATTAAGCACTACAATCAAGGGAGGTTGAATATTGTTATTGAATAGTTGTAGAGGGAATAATTTTCATTTGCAAAATGTATCATTATTTTTCTCCCTCTACAAGTTGTGATATCATGCTTAGAATACAACCCTGTCCTCAAAGGAAGGTATTTGATAGTGAAAGATATGACCCTTTAGGTTTTAGTAAAATCCAAGGTTACCCACATTCTCTCCCAAGAATAATTAATGAATATTTGCCTAAGTTTACAGATGATTTTGAAGAATCAGCATCAAGACATGTATAGTGTTTCATTGACTTGATGGAAGAATGTCAAATAATGGAAGAAGATGCTATCATGAATTTTTTTGTAAGAACTTTAGAAGGTATGGTTGAAGGTTGGTTTTCTTGCTTACTAATGCATTCCATAGATCCATGACATGAGCTCAAAACATGTTTCCTTGATTATTTTGAAGAAGAGTCAATAGTGAATGATGAATGCTTGTTTGAAGAAAGAAATCTACATACTTAAGAAGAATTTGAAGAGAAAATTTCAAATAAGCTGATTGAGTCAATATCATATATTGATGCATTGTGTGATATAGAAAGATTGGAGGATGAATCCATTTACGATTTTCATGATAGATTCATGAAATTTCTGTGTGCTATACCAAAATCATAAAGACCTGATGAATCATTTTGCATTGATTTGTTTTGTGAAAGACTTGAGCCAGGTCTAAGTACCATGCCAATTCAATTGAATCCCCCTAGCCTTAAATGTGTATATCAATGGCTTTCAATAATTGAGGAAATGATAGATAAATATGAAAGTAATCTCCTAACTCAATTATGTGATGGTAACTTTTTAAGAATTAGTCCAATGGATGTAGATGGTATAGTAGAAGACAAGAATGATGCATCATTAAGTGATGAGGAAGTTGTTTTTAAACAACCAACAAAAGAAATATACATAGATAAAGATTGCAGCCATGATAGTCATGATGAGATAGATGAAACATTTGAAGTTTCCTCTATGTGTTTTGAAAATAAAAAAATAGAGAGTAGATTTTATATAGCAAATGAAGGATATAATGATGCATATGATACTAAAAGAATTTTCTCATCTATGGATTTTGAATATACAGTTGAAGATCAAGCTGATTTTGGAGTTTCACATCTTCAAGATGATAGCAATGGTGTTGTAGATGGAAGTTCACAACCAGCTGAAAAATATCCTTGTATGGGTGATCAAGAGGATTTCAACTCTATTTGCAACCCTCATGATTGTGATTACTTTCAAAAGGAGGTGGAATTAATCTCCTTAAGTGAAAAGTATTCTAATGAAGATAATGATAATACTTTTGAAGGCTCACAAGGACAAGAAGATGATGGATATGAACTGAATATATTTTTTGAAGAAGACATATATGTAATCAGTACTATTATGATACACTTGTTCATGCCAATCTCATAAGTGCATGTAGCATTGATGAAGGCTTTCATGATGAGATAAAGGAGCCTGTAGATCTAAAGAGTGCTTTTTAGAGCATTAGTGTATCAGCTGGAAATGATAGAGTATGCAAGATTTTCAATTAGAGCAATCATGTTTGAGAAGTTACAATGAGGAAACCATTAATGGTTTTTAGTTTGAAAATGAGGAATGTGACCCTACTAATTGTTACAATAATATGAACAAGGAAGGAGATATGTATGCAAGAGATTCATTGGATGAATTGGTTCAAGTAGATAATTATGAGGAGCATGCATGTGTTGGTAATGTAAGTGATGAACAAGGGACTCTTTTCTTGTTTGACTCTCCACTTTCTTCCATTCCTTTTGCTGGTTTTGAAATTTTCACTGAATATTTACATGAGGAAAGCATTTATGTAGTTATACATAAAAGTGAAAATGTAGAGATAAACATTGGTACAACTAGTGACAGTTTCCATGATGAGTTTGCACATGAAGAATGTGGTTTCTATCATATAGATGCATATGAGGAATTTTTTTCTGGGTCTACAACTCATAACCTCTCTCATGAGCAGTATGTTTCAGATTTTCATGTTGGAGCAGTAGGAGATAGTGTTGAGTGGGATACTCCTTGCATTGATGAATATGTCTTGTACACTCACTATGATGAATTTGATGCAAATGAAAGTTTGATTCGTATGAACCTACACTTGAAGCTTCCCTTTGTGGTAACATTGTGAATGCTGATAATATTGTATTTGAACTTGAAATGGAAACCATTCTTTGTGTATGGGATGTTGACAATTCTTCTGAGTGCCACAATTTGAATGAAGGTGAAGACAGTGTGGATGTTGATAAATCTGATTTTGAAAATCTTGAAACACATGAGATTGTGTTTGGGTTGTGTTGTTGGGATGAAGACAAGTTGACCTATGATGACTTGGAGGAGATAAAAATGTATGAGAAACATTTGCTCAACATATAAGAGGATTGCATGATGTTTTTCAGCCATGATATCTCCTTTGACCATGATCATTATGAAGGGATTAGTGAATGTGATAAGACCTTATTTTCACGTGGTCTTGATCACTACCCTTGTATGTTTCCACTTGATACAAGATCAGAAAATGAAGAGAGTGGTAGTGATGTGGCATATGTGATTTGGTTTCCATATGATAACAAAGCTAAACATAGAGTAAATTTCCACTTGTATGAAGGAAGCCTTACACTTGGATTTGTAGAATTGCAGTCACTCATGTCGTTGTGGTGTGATAGGGACAAGCATGAGTTGAGGGAGATCGGATATTTTAATAGATTTTTGTTTGATGTAGGTAAAAAGTGACTCCCCATTTTCATTTGGTGGCCTGGGGTCACTAAGTAAAGTTGAAAAGAGGATGAATAAAGGAGCAGTTTGAGAGCACCCAATGGGCTTAGCATTTGGTCTACTCCCCAAAGATCTAGAATCTTGATATGACCATAGGGGCCATACATCCTCAGTCGGAGCCATTGGTGGCACTCTTAAATTTTGCAAATTTGAAGTGACCATATTGAAAAAATTTCCTTTGCACACTCAAAAGTGCACCTAAAAAATCTTCCTAAGTGACCTACTTTGAAAGGTCATAATTTGGATCCTATTGATTTTCATGCAAAATCCTTTTGTGGAAACAATCATATGAGATTTTTCAAAATTCATGTAAATTTTTAGCTTCCCATGAGGAGTTTTGACATTGTTTTGAAATGTGAAGCTAGAAGGTTTTGACACTTTTATGTTGTTTGTAAACTCTCTATTCTACAAAGTGGCCTCTCATTCAAGCTTGTATTTTGCAACTGGATGATTATCATTACGAAAGGTTTTTTCTCTTTATTCTCCATACATTCATGTACTCCCCTATCTGATTTTATAGACTCACATTCTGATTTAATATTTTTTTGAGATTAAAAGCAAATGCAGTTTTCTCAGTTTTACATATGAATTTTTGATAGTGTTTCAAGTTGGTCAACTTTGACCCCTAATATCTTGTGAAGATTGATGATTGAAGGAAATCCCTATTGCACACATACTTTAGGTACTTAAATGATCTTATGTCTCTAGTGGCAGCCCCCCAGAAGTTGTTTTGATATATTTCAAAGTGGTGACCTTGTGAGCTTTAATTGGTCTTGAACAAATATAATTGCAGAAATGTCTGAGTGAATAAATTTGTCAATTAATATCTTTCACCTCGGTATCCCTTTATCCAATATATTTGTTGCACTAAATTATTGGGTCAAATATCTACACATCTATTCAATTTCGTGCCTCTGGGATAAGTTCCGATGGGTTATTTAATTGCTTCCTGATCGCGACATGGCAAAAAATGGTGTTTTGGAAAGTGTCAAATTCTAGAAATCTAATGACAATCCATTTCTTTTTTTGGTTTAAATCCTCTACATCTCCATTTTCTTCAAGATCAAAGGTCATTTTATACATTATTTTCATGTATTTATGTTGTTGCAAACACGTCCTGGGGGCCAGTTTACAAAGGAGGTACCTAAATTTTAAGGGTTGGGAAAAATTGGAGGAAATGAGTTCTCTCTAAATAATTGATTATGATCCTATGAAAATTTTCACGTCCATAGGTGTCTCGGTTTGCTTGCAATAAATTTCTCCTTTTGGCTTACAAGTAGAATTCAATTTTTGCATATTTCTAATGTTTTGAATGTTTATATTTAAAACATTTTGAAATATTTCAAAATGATTTTAGGGCATTAATTTATTCAACATTTGAATAGAAGGAAAAAGGAGTTTTTATTATTTCATTCCATTGGCTAGAAGCTCTCAAACAAACTTTGAAAAACTTCAAATTTTTCACAGCTTTTGGATAAAAATGAAGATCCAAACCAGTGATGGATTGTTCTTTAGTGATGGAAATACAAGAGACAAAACTCTCAATGTTTGAATAACAGAGAATGTAAGGTATGCACATTCATCAAAGCACAAAAGATAGAGAATTTATAACAATTAAAGGAGAGGGTGGTAGCATGGACATATGTGCTGGTTTTGGCAAAAAAATCTCAAATAAATGTGGTTTCATGGGATGCCAAAATTGTTGTGTGTAAGGACTAGATCTATTGAAAATATTTTAGAAAAGTTTGATCAAACACATTTGATGAGGGGCTACTTGATGTTGCTACACGAGAAACATTTTTCTGATGAGGGAGCCACCATGATTGAGAGCTACAAAATGGATTTGTTGAAGGGTCTTCAACAATTCTCAAGCAAATGTAATTTGTTTGTGCCATCTATAGAAGGGATCCATGGAAGAATCTCCATCGAGCTTGGAGAGAGGGGTCTCTGAGTGAATAAGCTATCACCATTGCCATGAGAACCAAAAATGAAGCTACAAAGAGAGGAATTAGGGTATCATTGTTGCTATCGCCCACTGCGTGATCATGATTATTTTTCCCGAATGAAGTGCATCGTTCATGACAAGTTGGTTTCATTTTTTTCCCTTTGCATGCATGATGCACAGGAAATGAGAGATGGCTGGGGATAAAAGGGTGGTAGGCCCTAAAAAATTAATAATTTTTAATGTTTTTAACATGGCTTGATGAAGTGAGTGATTTCATTTTTGAAGAGGGATTTAAAAAGCAAAGTGAAAAGGAGCTCGTAAAGTAAATTTTTTTCCTAATATGGTGTTTTTTCCAAAGTGAATGTTTGTACCATTTTAATGGTGAATAAAATATTTAGAGGTGGAGTTTTTTATTTTCAAAGGCAAAGAATTTTAATGTGCAATAAATGGCATAGGTAAAAATGAATGGCCTGGGTGAATATTTGTAAAACCTTCATGATTAAATGATGGATTTGTTGTTAGAAGGTTTTTATTGAGAAAATGCAAATATTTTAAATGAAATATTTAAAATATTATGTTTACGGTGAAAATACAACCAAGAGGAGGAATATTTTATTTGCTGAAGGTGATTTTCTACAGCAAGACAGGGGAAAAGTAAAAAGAGGATTTCATGAGGGAAGATATTTTTTCATCTATAGGGGTGAAAATGTTGAATTTTAAAACAACAAAAAACAAACAAAAGAATTGTAGTAATAGAAAATGAAGAAACAAACACAAGAAGAAAATAGATTTTAATGTGGTTCACCAGAATGGCTACATTTACATTAAGGAAGGGATGCTCTCTGTATTCATCATAGTACAATTACATACAACATTCTTATCTAGTAGATAGCATAAAGCTAATTACATCTTCTTCATGATGATTCTAAAATTGTAAGTCATGCATTGACATGCACAAAGGGACATACTACAATTTGATAAACATAGGAAATAGTTACATATTTTTGGTAGTCACCAAACTTGGCTTCACATGCCCAAAAATATCCCACTTGAAGACAAGTCATTCTGGAAAACAAGAATGCTCAGAGATATCCCCCATAGCAAGCTTAGGTCACTTCTTTAAAATGCCAAGAGAAGCTCTATAGAATTCAAACTTCTCTCGAGTTACAACCTTTGTTAGAGCATCTGCAGGATTCAATTTTGTGTCAATTTTGTGTAGCTACAACTTTCCTTCATCAAGAACAAGGTGAATGAAGTGATACCTCAACTTTATATGCTTGGTGTGACTATGAAAAGAAGAATTTTTGGCCAAATGAATTGCACTATTACTACCACAAAACAAAGGAAAACCATATTGCTTACACCATAGTTCACCCAACAGCCATTATAACTAGATGATTTCCTTGGCTCCTTCAATTAGAGCCATTTTTTCAGCCTCTGTTGAAGAGAGAGCAACCACTTGTTGCAAGTGAGATACCCAACTAATTGCTGCCCTGGAAAAAGTAAAAACATAACCAGTAATAGACCTCCTCTTATCCAAATCTCCAACCATATCCGAATTGGTATAACCATGAATTTGTGTATGCTTTCCTCCAAAACATAAAACATAATCAGCAGTCCCTTTCAAATAACGAAGAATCCACTAAATAGCATGCCAATGTGTCTTACCCGAATTACTCATAAATTTGCTAATAACTCCCACTACATGAGCAATATCTGGTATAATAAAAATCATAGCATACATGAGGCTACCAACTGCAGAAGAAGATGGAATTTTTTTCATGGATTCTTGCTGCCCTGGTGTTTTTGGTCACATGGCTGATGATAGAAAGAAGTGATCAACCAGGGGTGTGTTGACAGGCTTGGAATTTGACATATTAAACTTGTCCAAAACTTTATAAATGTATTTCTCTTGATACAATCTAAGCTCTCTTTTATTTATATCCTTGACTATATTCATACCAAGATTTTTCTTTGCTGCCCCTAAATCTTTCATGGCAAAACAAAGAGCTAAATGTTGCTTCAGTTCACTAACAATCCACATACTAGTGCCAACAACCAACATATCATCAACATAGAGTAAAAGAATAAAAAACTCACCATTAGGAAGCCTCTTATAGTAAACACATGGATCTGATTCACAATGAACAAATTGTTACTGATTCATAACACTATCAAATTTCAAGTACCACTACCTTGGGGCTTGCTAAAGCCCATACAAAGTCCACTTCAATCTGCAACACAAATGCTCTTGGCCTTTGTTTGTAGAGCCTTCAAGTTGCTCCATGTATAGTTCCTTCTCAATATCACCATGAAGAAACTCTGCTTTGACATCAAGTTGCTCAAGATCAAGATCCCAAATAGTCGCCATGCCTAAAACAACACAAATTGTTTGCATTTTTACAACTGGTGAAAAAAATTCATTAAAATCAATACCTTGTTGCTGAGAAAAACGTTTCACCACTAATCTAGCCTTGTATTTTTTACGTCCTCCATCTTCATCTTTTACATGATAAACCCATTTTTTTTTTAGAGGCTTTCAATTTAGTGAAAGAGGAACCAAATCCCAAGTATTGTTTACTCTCAAAGACTCCATCTCTTCTGTCAATGCTTCCATCCACTTCATAGAATCTGTAACTTTACAAGCCTGTTTGAATGTTGTGGGCTCATATAGATCAGAGAGAAATAATTCATATTCATCATATTTCGAAGGATGCCTCTTCTCACAGGTAGATCTCCATAGTTGAGAACCTTGTTCAGGCTACAAATTTGTGTCCAAATGTAATATATGTAAAGGATTTTGAACATCATCTATTTCAGACTATAAGTTACCTTGTTGCAAACTCCCCTACCTCTTTATACTAGTTTGTGCACCGATAGCACTCTACTCAGTCACATTTCCCTACCTTGCAATTCCTATCTATGTTAAAGATTGACCTTTGAAAAGGTTTGAAGACTCAACTTCTATAGGTGTTGAAACTTCACCTCCTATATGTGTAGGGACGACTGTTGGAGAGCTAAAAATTGGTACCAAATGTGTATTTTCAAGCATCAATTTATCAAAGAGAGGCTATGGGTGCCTTAAGGAAGGTAGTGTACCAATGTTGAGGTGTTGTGTAGAATTCTCTAGAGGAAATGATCTTTCTAAAGGAGGTAGCGAATTGACTTCTAAATGGTGCAATAATTCATGCACTGACTGAACTTGAGGTTGCATCTCAAAAAATAAAGGTGTGCTTGACATTTCAACCCGCATTGGAATTTGACTCACATTTTGAACATTTTGAGGTAGTGATAGGCTGGTGGAGGCTACGTGGAAGTTTGCAAAGGCATCGATTCACTTGGTATGGGCTATGTATAAATAGTTTTAGAAGGTATTGAATTAATATGTGAGTGGACACTAGTATTAACAAGGGCACTAGTATGGGAAGGCAGAGGAACAATAGTTGATGGATGGGCAGAAGTTATTTAAGGTTGAGAAAATGAAATAGAGGTTTTCCTAGCTTGTATAGGTTTTATATTTTCAAACAAATCAACATCAAAAAATTCATGTGGAGATGAACTCAAATTTTCTAAACCTGGGAAACTATACTCATTAAATACAACATCACAACTATGAACAATTTTTTTTGTAATGGATCCCATAGCTGGAAACCAAATTGATCTTCACCATAACCAAGGAAAATACATTTCTTGGACTTGAAATCTAACTTTTTCCTCTACTCTTTTGGAATATGCACAAATGATTCACAACCAAAGACACGTAAATGATTGTATGAAATCCTTTTTCCAGTCCACCTATCATCTGGAATATCAAAGTCCAATCAAGATGAGGGATCTTGATTGATCAAATAAACTGTGGTGTTACATGCCTTTTCCCAAAAAATCTTCTCCTAAATTAGCATTGGAGAGCATGCACCGAGCTCTCTCTAAAATAGTCTGATTTAGCCTCTCGGTTGTACCATTCTCCTAAGGTGTGAAAGGTACCACTTTAATTCTTCAAATTCCATTGTCTGCACAAAACGTATCAAACTCCAAAGAGCAGAACTCACCCCCATTGCCAATTTTGAGACATTTAATTTTAGTTACAATTTTATTTTCAACAAGAGCTTTGAAAGCTTTAAATTTTGAAAAAACTTTTGATTTTTTATTCAACATATAAGTCCCAATTTTGTGTGTGCATTCATCAAGAAAATTTAGAAGATAATTTGCACTTCCAAACAATGTTACCTTTGTAGGACCAAAGATGTTGGAATGCACAAGTTCCAATGGAGTGGTTTTAGTATCATGAATCATCTTCAAAAAATACTCTAGCTCTGTTTTCCATAAATGAAATGTTCACACAAATCCAAATCGATGGATTTTAGGCCTGTAAGTTGTTGTCGATGCAACATAACTTTGAGTCCTTTCTTCCTCATGTGCTTGAGCCTTTTGTGCCATATATTAGAATTGTTATCCACAACTGTCAAAGCTACTCCCACTACATCGTTGCATTCTAAAACATACAAACTTCCCAATTTATTTCCCTTAGTAAGAACCGACACACCTTTTGTTACTTTCCAAAATTCCAAACCAAAATTAACATTGAATCCTTGAGTATACAATTGACCTACAAAAATTAAATTTATTTGGATTGTAGGAACATGCCTCACGTCCTTCAATAACCATTTATTACCATTTATGAAGGACATTAACACATATCCCTTTCCTATAATATCACATTCCTTGTTATCACCCAAAAACAACTTTTCCAAACATACCTTCTTGATAATTGATAAAATCACTCTAACACGAAGTAGCATGAAATGAAGCGCTAGAGTCAAGTACCCACGAAGCTACAGTTGTATCACTTATTGAGAGAATCAAAACACCATCATCAATAGAATTAACTTCATTGTTACTTACCTTGTCTTGAGCCTTTTTACAGTCCCAACATTTTTTCTTTGTATGTCTTGGTTTTCCATAGAACCAACAAGCACCAGGCCATCCTCTAGACTTTGACCGTTTTGCTGATTTTGACCTTCTATGATCTTTGTTTCTTCATCATTCTTGACTTATCCCTCTATTGTTGGTGCTTACAATGGTTAGGGCATCACTAGAATAAGGCTCTTAATGTTTCCTTCTCATATCTTAGCTGAGAAGAGTGGCTACAACATCATCAAACTTTACCTTGCTTTTGGTAGCCACTAAAGTGCTCACTGCCATCACCAAACCTTCCCAACTATTTGGGAAGGAACATAATAATAAAATAGCCTTAATCTCATCATCCAAGCTCATACCCACATAAATTAACTGAGTGAATAATGTACTAAATTCATTTAAATTATTTGATATAATATCCCCTTCTCATATTTTCAAATTATACTTGCCAGTTGAGACATTAAAGAGAAAATTGTTGGATAGTGATAAGAAAATAGTTGCACAAGCTTTTTGATCCATCTTCTTCCAATCCTCATCCAACATAGAGCCCTTTCCCTTTGTTTTTCTGAGCAAATCAAGTGTGAGGTCTGGATCAATAATGACTCCATCTAAAATTTCCATAGTCTGAAATTCTAACCTGCAAATTTCTTTATCTTTCATTTGTTTGCATCTTCCATGGCTCTAGAAAATCTTCACTGATTTAAAAAGAAACCAAATTTTGCATCAAGCTCAACACAAGGATTTGATACCAATTGTTGAATTTTAAAACAACAGAAAACAAACAAAAGAACTACATCAATGGAAAATGAAGAAACAAATGCAAGAAGAAAACAAATTTTAACATGGTTCACTAGAATGGCTACATCAACATTGAGTAGGGGATGCTCTCTATATTCATCATAGTACAATTACATACAACATTCTTATCTAGTATATAGCATAAAGATAATTACATCTTTTTCATGAAGACTCCCAAATTGTAAGTCATGCGTTGACATGCACAAAGGGGCATACTGCAATTTCCTAAACATAGGAATAGTTAAATATTTTTGGTAGTCGCCAGACTTGGCTTAACACATGCCCAACAAAAATACATAGATGAAGATTTTAATTTGGTGGAAATTTTCTATTGCAAACAAATGTAAATGACGTGAAATATTTTTGAAATGAAAATTAAAATGAAATGTAATCTGCCAATAGCCTGAAGCTTGTTTTCTCCTTTGATAGTATAAAAAGGAATTCAAGGCTATTTGGCAAGGGTATTTTGTTGGAGTCTAGATTAGAATGGTGCAAATTAAGAACACTGAGAAGGCATGTGTAGTCCATATCTTAGAGTTTTGAGTACAATTAGTAAATTTGGTCAATTATGTGGTTTGTGAACATACCAGGACAAAAATGTTAATCTCTCAAGCCTGTTGCCTATCCATCTTGATATTTTTCATGAATTATTAATGGATTTGGATCAAGGATCTATTCATTAATTATAATTTGTCTTCCATGTTGATATACGATTTAATTGTTTCTCTCATCTAATGGATTGGGTTAAATGATTTGGTTAAGGTCATAAATTCATGCTTGTGTCATATGGATTTGGTAAGTATTCATAGGAGTTTGGGTGTTAATCTATAAATTTTAAGGGAATTAAAAATATTATGAATGTTCAAGGTTAAAGCTGCCTTATAGTTCAATTTATTATGTTTTGACTCCTGACCCTTGGATATGGGACTAGTCTTGACTATTGCATACACTTTTCTCACTTCTATTATTTTAATTTTAGAACAAACTTCATAAATACACTTTTCAATTGACCTACTATTGTGGTATTTGATATTCTCGGCTATAGATGTTTAAATTCTCTCAAGGAAATGCCAATTTCTTGAAGAATTTCATCTATTTAGCAATAAATGGGAATATATCTGCTTAATATACAATTTTTTTCTGAAATATTGTGAAAGAGTGTTATAAATACATTGTGGGATCACCCTCATGGGTTTTGTAGAGCTTGAAGTGTAGGAGAAAATCTAATTTTTATTCTCTCGTTCATTGGCCCACCTTCTTTAAGGTTGTTGACCATTGGAATTGGCAAATCCATAGGCTTCCCTGAAGATCTGGTTGGTTTTTAAAAGATCCAACATACCATGCCACCTGATGATAGAAATTTGATGAGAATGGGAGTGGAACCACAATTCCAACACAAAAAACATCATTGAAAATGAAGTCCACTAGCTCCAAATATGTTAGTTTAAATAAAAAGCACTTCTTTTCTCACTACTAAATTTGACTCCATTTTCTGACAAACGTTCGTTGGTCTTTCAACAAACATTTTTTAGACAACCGATGAACTAATGAAATAATTTTCATTGCCAAATTTTCATCAAAATTCAAACGAAGAATTAAACATCGAAATAACAGCCTAGATTCATAGGTCGTCAACATCATAAAATGGCTCTATTGTTTATCAGAATATCGATGAAAACTTTGTGTATCCACTGACAAATTATAACCAAAATGCAATTGCAATGCCTCTTCCAAAGCATCAAAACAACACCAAAATTCCATTTCCATTTCGACGAAATGGGACAGTAGTTACAACAAAGCCTTCGTTGTAGCTATAGCAACTTCATCGGACCTTTTCGGTGATTCATTGGTTTCCTTCATTGAAATTGCGATGAAATAATGCAATTATCAAAAAAAATATATTCATTGAAATGTACCATCATGGAGAATCTTGGAAATGATCACTAAAGCTAACTCATCGGTGAGAGATCAATCATCAGCATAGGGTAGAAAATTCACTCTCAATAGTCCATGTCTTGCCGATGACTTCCATTGGCAAGACAAATCCAATGTCACACCGATCTGACCTCTACAAAAATTTTAAATAGACCTACACCATGTGATCATGGAGACTCTTGGTGATGACCACTGAAGCCAACCCATTGGTGAGAGATCAATCATTGGCACATGATAGAAAACTCATTCCAATAGTCCATGTCTTGGCAATGACTTCCATCGACAAGACAAATCCAATGTCACACCGATCTGACCTCTATGGGATTTTTAAATAGACCTACACCATGCCATCGTGAAGACTCTTGGTGATGACCACCAAATACAACCCATCAATGAGAGATCAATCATTCGCACAGGATAGAAAACTGACTCTGATAGTCCATGTCTTGCCAATGACTTCCATCGGCAAGACATATCCAATGTCACACCGATCTAACCTCTTCAGGAGTTTTAAATATACCTACACCATGTCATCATGGAGACTCTTGGTAATGACCACTGAAGCCAACCCATTGGTGAGAGATCAATCATCATCATAGGATAGAAACCTCACTCCGATAGTCCATGTCTTGCTAATGACTTCTGTCGGCAAGACATATCCAATGTCACACCAACATGACCTCTTCAATAATTTTGAATACTGTTGGTTATCATCAAGACATTATGAGGGTCTTTCCAATTAAACAAGTGTCTAAGAGCAAGTAAACAGATGGAACCTATTAATTTTCTTATTTTGGGGTTCTTTAAATCATAGAATAGATACCATCTTCTTGTGTAATGTACTTATATTCAGATTTGAATTTGAGACCAATTGCCATTGTACATTCCATTTTACTTCCATAGAGTATTCTATAAGCAATATATTGATAATTCCAAATGATTTATGGTGTTGTACAACTCTACCTATCATCACAGTTTTGTTGTTTCCCCCTAGAGAATCCTGCAAAGACAAGTTTACAATAACAAGTCAAATAATATGAAAAAGACTTACTTTTATACAAATTAAATGATTATTCTCACAATGGAAATTGTCTAATCACAACAACAATTCCATGAAAGGTTATCCATGATTCATAAAATATGATTGATCATACATATAGACTACAAGATGGATAGAAAAAGCATTACACTTGAGAACAACCAAGGGCTAACAAGGGAGGGAGTTAAGAAATGTCTAGATTGAAGATAAAATGTGTAGGGGAAATGTTGAGCAGTGTCAAGAGAATAGAGCTTGTAGAACATATTCTTGACCTAATCAAGCTCTTGAACAACTTAAAAAAAAAAATACTAACACATACATGAGACATGTAATGAACTTCCAATATCTGCTATCTTTTTCATTAATGGAGGGGTAGGTAAAGGAGAAATAATTATAATTGTAACACTATTCATAGTCTAGTAAATTATGTTCATAATTTGTGTTCAATGGACCTTAGTTTTATCATTATACTGCCCATATAATACCATATTTTAATCCATGGTTCAACTATCTTAGATCTAAAGAAGCACCTTCAATTAACCATTTAAAGTACTATAAAATAAGGTAAACTTTTACTTGAGAAAGAGTGGGTACACTTGTAGGATTAAAGTTCTCATAATCATCAAGATATTTTGGCACACAGACACTACCTGCAACATATGAAGTAATGGATGACTACAAGTTAGTGAAATGGTCCTTAATATGTGACTAGTTTGTAAATTGATTGGTAGAAAATAAGGTTACAAATAGATCTACATAAAAAATTATGAGGACAAACTACTATAATCATCAAAAAGATGAAAAGTGCAAAGGGAAAAGCTGAGCTACATCTCTAGAGCCTAAAAAAAAGAACAAACTAGTTTTTGGATGAATACAAAATGGTGCCTTCATCAAGTGATTCACATGCTCTCACACCTGATAGGACATTAAGAAGATTTTAGTCTTCCTCTGTGAAATTAACTACTTACAAAAAAACCCAGAAACCAATATTATATACCTCCATGTCTAGCCGAGGGTAGGTATAAGAGAAAAAAATTCCTCAATGCAATGCCAAAAAATATCAATGTGTGTGTAGGTTTGTATTACTCAAAATATTATTTCACTGCCTAAGGAAAAATACCAAAGTGATGTTTTAAATTTCAATCTTCACATAGGCTCCCTTATTGCTACACATGCATATACAAGCATTATTCGAGCTCTAAAATATTAAAATATTAAGGATTTAATTAGATATAAGATGGAAAGTTGTTGTTTAGACATAATCCATCATCTTTTACATATTTTTATTCACTCCTATAGCTTCAGATAATTTTTTGTAAATGAGACAAAAATGTGAATCTTTTATGACAAAGAAAATTCTTAAAAGGAGGGGGGAGAGAGAAAAGGGTAGGGGGAAAGAGAATGCTTGAATGTATAGCAAAGTATAACATTTTGATCATTATAACAATGAAATGAATCTTAATTTTGAAGCATTAATATCACTTAGAACATTTATGATCAAGAATGAATGTAAGTAGAGAAATTTTTGCATACCTATAGATGGTACAAAATTTCATGGTTAAGTGGAAGCCTACCATCAACAACAAGATCCAAATATCCATGTATCTATCTCAATCAAGCCTCTAAACCCTTTAGAGCTGTCAATTTTTCCACTAACCTGTTATGCAAAAAAATTAAATTTTAGAGTTAAATCACCACTAAAAACAAAAGAAACAAAGCTTTGAAACCAAATCCACACACAAGACAATGTGGTATTCATAAAAATCCATACAAACAAACTAAAATCAGAACATTGGAATGGAAACAACTTCAAATTATGATGCAAAGCATGGATTCAAGGCATAAAGAATCATTTTTCTGCCACCATAGTGAAAAGTTAGCACTTTCTTTCATCTTTGCATATTGGTTTGATGCTTCAAACGATGCATTTCTTATATTGAAAAGTGAATTACCTTATTGAGCTTATCTTTGTTTCGAGAATAGTTTAATATTCTCTACTTAATAGGCCCAACCATGTGACGGTGGAAGCTCATTTGACCCCTCCCCCCCTCACATCACTCTCAATTCCCCATACCCGATCATATAACATTAATCACTCATTCATCCATTAATAACATATAACATTCATTCATTAACATATAAAAGTCATTCTTTCATTTTTTACATATTATCAAAAATATGGTTGTCATGATATGATTAGAATCACTTTTTTTTTGTTTCTTTTTTAAAGCTAAAAAAATATAAAGTGGAGTATCATTTTCTAAATCATCTATCCCCCCATTTAGTTGTTCTACCCTCTTCTCATGATCTTAATGTACGCCTAGTCATGTGTTCACAACATGGATGCCACTGCAAGGGGGGTCTACTGCAATAACAAAGAAATCTTAAATTGATATGTTTTATTATTATTGTTACAAGTATTTCATTAATTTAAAAACATAAGAGTGGGTCTCTTTACTTGATGGGTCCACATCATGTTCCTGAACTTCTCTTATATACTCATGCTCAACATGTTTAACACCCTATAAATCCTAATCTACAGTTGAAACATGAAAGGTTACATTAATTAATACACCAATTGAAATTAAATATGTTTAAAAGAACATTAGAGTGGTCCTCTTTACCTAATGGGGCCACATCATGTTCCTGATCTTCTCTAGCCTGATCATGCTCAACACATTGATCATGCTCTACATGCTCTAAAGTTGAAACACAAAAGGTTACATTAATTAATACACCAATTGCAATTAAATATGTTTAAAAGAACATTAGAGTGGTCCTCTTTACCCAATGGGGCCACATCATGTTCCTAATCTTCTCTATCTTGATCATGTTCAACATGTTGATCATTATCTTCATGCTCTAAAGTTGAAACACGAAAGGTTACATTAATTAATACACCAATTGCAATTCAAGATGTTTAATTGTATTAATCCATACCGTGTTTTGTATAGCACATGAATACATCCAGTACTGGGATGGACACCATGACCTTCATCTACAGGCTATGCTCCAGCCTCACCAGGCTACATTCTAATGTCATGTACAGTATTATCATTGCTTGTATGTTTAAAACAAATAGACATGTAATTAATTTATGGTGGAAATTAATATTGAATAGATTAAAATTTATTGAGTTTATTTACTCACCTGTCAGATGTAGCAGAAGATTGTGTTTGCCTAGTCAAGAATCTTAGGCATTTAGCCATGACTCCATAGCCTTACTAGAAGGAAATATTTAGGTTCTCTTTTGTGGGAACTTTGTTAAATTTAGAGCCCTACATTTTTTCATAAGATCATGAATTTTGCTTCTATGGTGTGATAAAACCAAAATTGTTTGCAATTTATTATTTGGATGCAATATTTCATTTATTAATACTTACAATTCATGTGGATAATTTCATATAACCACTAGAGCCAAGTTTTTGTTGCCCGTGTTTTTCTAGTCTTGCCTTTGTTGCCTTCAATGTATCAGACAACCTATGAAAAGTTTAAAATACATTAGATTATGTAAAAAGAAAGAGTAATTAGTATATAATTACATTGTTGATAGTATCACATACCTTCCTTGGCCTGGTGGTGTCTTTCCTTTTTTCTTTTCAACCTTCTCCTTTTTATCTAACACCAGGTCCTTCCACTCCCTCTCTAGAATCATGGGGGGATGCTCATACTCTTTTTTCTTCTCTAAATGTAACCTATATTGGTCCCTCACATACTTTAGATAGGTACCAACTTTCTTAAGGACCTTGGTTTGGTTGAATGTTTTATCACTGAACACCACAACTAAATGGTTAATGAGCTCATCTTTTAAATCTTGATTTTGGGCATTCCACCGTGTACATATGGTGGGCCTGAAGAGCTCCAATGTAATTTCAATTAGATGTTTATAAAAAACATCATTTCTTGCAAAATGATCATGGGATCAATAGTCTAAAAAGAGTGATCAATAAGTAAATTTCAATTAGATTATATATAATAATAATTAAAACATTTTAAGGTACTTGGGACCTTCTCTATCTTTATGGGAACAAAATCCTTGGTCACCACAAATGTGACCGGCAATGTTCCTGCACTAGTAATACGGGAAGATCCAGGAAATGTTGCTAAAACATCACCAGTACTAGTGACCTCTACATCCTCAAGTACATGTTTTGATGCATGTTCTGGCATGTGTTCATTGCCAGAGGGTGCAATAATAGATGCCTGTATGGTATGTGGTGTCGACATTTCAGACGATAATATAGGCACTGATGATGGGGTCAGATGGTGTGATGTATGCACATGAAGATCTAGATGGAAACTTGTACCAACCCCTACTCCTCGGGCATCACTTGCAATACCCTGATCATGGATAGGAGCATCATGAGGATGCAAAAATCCTATAAAAAACAACACATATTTTAGTTCATGACATAATAGAGTACAAAATATAACACCATGAATGAACTTATGTTATAATTAAAGACCTCATGACAACTTACTTGCAACTTTTGTGCTCTCTCATTCAATATTTTAACCCTCTCTCTTAGCTCATCTGTTTGAGGCACTATGAATAACAACTTAAGGATTTCTTCATTGCATTTTTTGTGGGTCTTCCTTATCATATCGAGAGGGTTTGTTGAATAAGTGATGTCATAATCACATAATATTGGTTGCACCTCCCTATAGATGCTCTCATCTACTACTGGTGCCTTTCCCTGATCAGTTGACTACAACAAGAATATTAAAAAAATTATTGAAATTAACCCAATAAACTTATGAAAAAAACATACTAATAAAAAAAATTTCTCATATATAATTTGTACAATTACAATGAGGTAAACATGTTAGGTAGAAGCACCTGAAGATGCATCATGATCTATGCTCTGGGTTGGAGGCTTCCCCATACAATCAATGTCCCGCTGTGACAAAAATTAAATATAAAAAACCATTAATGAAATGAAACCAATAGGCTTACGAAAATAAACATAAGAATAAAATGGTATATTGGAGTCATTAATTGGAGGTGGGGTAAAATGGTACATAGTACATACCACCCCCATAGTAATTGTGTTTGTAACTAAGTGATTCAAATTGTAATCAATTAGAAACTCTTCCCCTGCAGCTATTGATTTTATCGCACATATGAATACACAGTTTCCCTCGTTTTCCTCGAATATGCAATTGGGTTGCTTATTTGTTGACCCAGGTCATGTACTATTTATAAACCCTACAATATTCCCTAATGCTTTTTCCCTTCCATCAATGTACATAGTCACTCCTTTATTTTGATCCTTATCTTTTAGTTGTATGTAATTTTTTGACAGTGCATACCTACACATACTTCGTGTATATCGAACCAATTGCATCCAATCTTTGTAACTGTAATATGGTCTAACATACTCCATCAATTCAGTAACTTTTTCGTAATAGACCTTTATGCCATCCATGCAAAATAGGCCCAAACCATGTAATGATGATGGTGCTGTGTGATATATCCTCTTGTTGACACAAAAATCAATGTTTATTGGAGGAAGTTCCTTAGGTACCCATTGTTTATGTAGATGTTTGTACCTCAAGGGCACCTCAATGTCACCTATGCTCTCATCATCATAAGAACATGACCCTCCTTCAACAAGAAAACATTTCATGTGTTTACAAAATTTTCTTCTAATCTTTTGACCTCTAGTTGATCTCCCTCTTTTAGACCTACTACATGTCTCACTTTCCTCTTCTCTTCCTGAATTTCCCTTGCTCGAGGAAGAAAGATCTAAAAAACACCTATTTTGTGGTACCTGCACTCATAACAATTTTGGATGAAGTTCTTTCATGGTGATGTGATCGCAAGGTGACATTATAATTAATCTATCATTTCATCACTAGAATTTCATAGGTTATAAGGTAATCAAGTCTTGATAGATTGCAAATTATTGTTACTACCATCCAAATATGTCCATCACAAATCAAATCTACTTAATATTTTAACTCCCAAACTTTGTAACAAGTGTTAAATGTGACTATGGTCCACTATCTACACAACCAAGGCCTCAAATGTATTCTCTAATTGTAATCAAAGGACCTTTTCTCTTCATTCAAGTAAATAAATTTAAAGGGAAACAACACCAAGTGGTTTATTGGACACCTACATGACTAAAAATAGTAGTAAATTTACATTCAATTTCCATATGTCTAAGTGGGGAGTGTGCACTACACCTCGTTAAGTCATCAGAAGTTTATGCTTTGGCAATAAATTTTTTTTAAGTCATCTTAAATCTTCCTATGTCTAATTGCTAGGAAACTTTTGGTATGTTTTAAGGTAGGATAAGTGGTTGCATCAATGTTCTAGTTATCTATGACAAGGTTTCAACATCTTCAAATAGTGAAAGTTAGTGCTCATAGTCATTTGAAATAACAACATTTTGATTATGTCTGATGGTAGGATTTGATAACTTAAAATATCTCTACTTCAAAACAAAAATATCTCTAACAACTCTAAGAGCTATAATTGGATGGCCACCATCCTTGGAAAGATTTTTCATTCTCACTTTTAGGTGTTAAAATTTAACAATACCTTGATTGATGAAAGAGCCCAAAGAGCCTTTCTCCATGGTATCCAAGTACACAGAGAAGCGGTCTTCTCTTATATGGTTGGACATGATTTAAAAAACTTAGCTAGGAATTATTTATTTAACCTAAGGTTTTCACATAATGCCATCATTGGAAAAGTATGATCAAATTCTTCTATTATGAAGAATTGGTCTATGTGCCTCTAGTAATCACTATAAATTTTTGTAAGGATAAAATGACTAATTGCATCAGGTAGGAGAGAATCAACTTTGAGTTCTTCAAATATTATATTTATCTATTCATAATTTTTAAGGGTTGTGTGTGGAGGAGGTTATCACTACTAATAAGGGAGGAGACCTTTCCTTTCATATGTTTGTGGTGGAGGCATTAAATAAGAATTGTATTCCTCTATTTCCATTCATTAGATCTATATTAGCCTAGCATATACTTGGGCTAAGTCTACAATTGCTTCAGACTCATGCAATGAAGGCTATGTGTGATGAAATCCTATACTTCAACCAAGATGTGGGTAGATTATGGGAATTTTTCCAAGACCTGAGGCTGGTTCGATAAAAATGTGAGAGACTAAGCTATTTTATTTTTAAAGTCTTATCTTATACCATTTTATGAGAATGGGGTTTCCAATGTACAAGAAGATCTTTGGAAACTAGGCATGAAAATTGTAGGTTAGAGAGAATGCGGGTGCCAAACTTACAGTACTCATTGTCCCTTGGTCGTCAATTTTCCATGAGTAACCTCAACCTCATCCTCGGCGCTAGTATTGACCTTGTTTTCACTCCTCCAAACTCTTCCTCGGTGCTGATATTGAACTTGTTTTCACTCCTCTAGAGTCTTTGTCAACATTGGTATTGACCTTGTTTTAACTCCAAACTCTTCCTCGGCGTTGGCATTGACCTTGTTTTCACTACTCCAAACTCTTCCTTGACACTGGTATTGACCTTTCACTTCTCCAATTTGATGAACTAAAACTTGGTTTCGTTAGGTTTTAGAGTATGTTAATTAAATTGAAAATTATGGCACCATTTAGCTAGGTTTTAATATTCTACAATATAGTTAATTATATATTAGCTATATTTTACATAATAAATAATATAATTATTCAACTTATTATAATTATATATTATATTCTTTAACAAAATTATTAAATACTTATAAAATTATTATAATTAATAATTAATAATAAGTATATTTTTATATAATACAAAATATAATATATATTTAATATAATAGTGATATATATTAATATAATATTAATATGAGAGAGAGAAACTAAATTTTGATTGGTTGTTTCATGTCAGCAATCCAAGGATGGAATGTGTCCTTGGGGAGTTAAGCTCAAGATAGCATGCCATTTGATTAAAGATATGATAATTCTCCTTTAAGACCTCTTCAATTACCCATTGCACACTTAAGGAGACAAAGATAAATATAGGGAAGAAAATATAGAGAGAGGGAGATAATGGCAAACATACAAATAGAAAGGGAGACAAGGAGATAGAGAGAGGTAGAGAGATAAAGAGATAAGGATGAATAGATAGAGATATAGGGAGGGTGATTGATATATCTCTCCCTATCACTCTCTATCTCTTTATATCTCCCACTATCTATGTCAATCCCTCTTCCCCCCTCTATCTATTGAGCTATCTCTCCCTCTCCCCCCTTTCTCTCTCATTCACTCAATCTCTCCCTCCATATCTCCTACTCTATATCTCTATCTCTATTTCTCTTTTTATCTCCCTCTCACTCCTCTCTCTATCTCTTTCTATCCATATCTTTCTCTACCCTATCATGATCTCTCTATCTCTTTCACCATCCCCCTCTATCTCTCTATATCACCCCTTTCTATGTCTCTCCCTCTCCCTCTATATATATTGAGCTATATCTCCCTCTCTTCCCTATCTTCTTCTCTCTCCCTTTCTACATATCGCTCTCCCTCTCCCCCTCTTCTTTCTCTCCCTCTTCTACCTATCTATCTCCCTCTCTTCTCTCTTTTCCTCTTCAACCTATCTCTCCCTCTCTCCCCCTCTTCTCTATCTCTCCTCCTCTATCTATCTATATCAATTCTCTCTCACACCCTCTCTATCTCCCCTCTCTATCTCTCACCATCTCCTCCTATCCCTATCCATTGACTCTCTCTTTCCATATATCTCTCTCTCTCACTTTCTCTCCCCATATATCTCTATCTCCCCATATATTAACTAAGAAGCCATAGCTTACAATAGTATATGTTGGTAAAACTATAATAGTGTTTTATTAAACTATAAGTAGATTATTGTCACCACTCTTCATTCAACATGAAATGCCAAATGTAGCAATTGTTTTGTTGCTTTTGTCAAGTTTCATTAACCAAGCTATTTACTAGGTTGAATAAAGTTGTGTTATGACCCTTTGTCTCTTTAAAATAATTAGACAATATTAGCGAGATCAGAAGGGGAGAAAACTAAACTCCTTCAAAATAGGGGTAGTTGTGGGTTTGTTGGTTTTCTTTGTATACTATATACTTAGTTCCTCTAGGATAAATAAGTCACTTTAGATCATTTTCTTAGTTGTGTATCCTAACTAATATAGAGTAAGCTTTTTCATTTTAATTGACTACTACATAATATTTTGTGTTGAAAGAATTGTTTCCATTCTTTGTAGTTTTTACATTGGAATACAGACAATATTTAATTTCATGCCAATATACTTCTTTCATAAAGATATTTGTTTGAAATAAGTGCTTCATAACCCATCTAATCAAATCATAACCTATCAAAAAGGAAATAGGAATTTTCTAAAGAAAAGAACACTTGACCCAATCATAAGTGTATGGCCTTTGCAGAAAGGAGTGATCCACCTTAGTAATAACAACTACCTGATTTAGACCTAGTAGGTTCAACTCAACCAACCTATCAACTTTCCTTTAAGAGTCTTCCAACAAGTTTAGAATGACCAATTTAAAAAATCCAAACAACTCTCAAATCCTAACAAAGAACATAAGTCATATTTCACACTTTGACTCCTTGAATCCTTCTAACAGTGCAAACCTAGTTATTTCCTAATAACTCAAAACCTTCCCAAAACACCAAAGAAACCATTGACGGTTTTAGAAACCCATTTTGGAGTTATTAAACATACTTCAAGGGGAAGTACAAGTGATTTTACAAATTTTACAGTGATTTTGCACTGGTTGATTCCCTAAAGAAAACCTTACCTTTAGTATAATCCATCATAGTCACATATGATCACATAATTCTTGACCATTTGATATCATGAAAAACCTCCAAAATCTAGTATTCAAATAACCCATATCGACAAGAATTTGTGTAGGTCTCTCCAATTCATAAATCATTATATTCTCATTTTCAGCATATTAGCGAAAGAATAGAAATGTCACACTAATCAGATTACATAAGAAGATACACATCAAGATGACACGGTCCATAGTCTCATTGATAAAGAGATTTGTCAGCAAGACAAGTTCCATTAGGGTGAAATGAAAAGGTCATATCGAGCATATAGTTCTCATCGATGAAGTTCCATCAGCAAGAAACCTCTCTTGTCTCACTGATCAAAGCACAAGGAGTTGTATCAGAAGGAGTCTTGGTGACATGAGAGGGAAGGAATAATTATCGAGGAGACTTATAACATCGGGTAAATTACTGAATGTCTTAGTGATACACCATGTATTGCTGATGAAGACTCAAATAGATCAAGATAGTTGTTGGGGTTACTCTTGGTGACATTTATATGAATTAGATGGATAGATTATGTGATATCAGCATAATGTCTCCCCGACCAAAATAATTTTTAATGAATGTTAGTCAAACCTGAATAAAATGATCGCCCAAATTTTGAATTGTCTTTCCGATAGAAAATTTGATGTGACAGTGGGTAAATTTGAAGATCACCTACACTCGTGTTCAAATCTAGGACTACTAAAGAAGACATATCAGGGAGATTGGCTTATGGTCTCATCGATGAAGGGAATCTATTGGCAAGACAAGTCATCTCGACATGAAAATATATGCTGGCCCAAACGTTTAAGTCTCACTAATGAAGTTTCATCAGTGAGACCATCATTTCTTTCACTGACAGAAGCATTGGGAATATATTGGTGAGACATGTACCATTAGTATAAATCCTGAATGTTCACCCAACCTGCTAAGTTACACCGATAGGAGGATATCAGAAGGACTTTTGGTGACATATTCAAGACCAAAAGAAAAGTTATTGGTGAGACTTATAACATCGGAGGAACCACTGAATGTGTTAGCAATACTAAAATTCAAGTCGATGAAGAAACAAATAAACAAAAATGATTGTCGGGGTGACTCTTGGTGATGTATATAGGACAAATGTTAACATCGGTAAGATGTGTTGAGTGTTACCCTGATCAGCAGAGTATTCAATGAACATTGGTTGGGGCCTGATGTATAGATCGCCCAAAGTTTGAAGGTGTCTTGCTGACTAGTTCATTTGATGTGATAGTAAGGAATTTAAAAATCTATTACATTCATTCCTGGAGTTAAAAAATTAATGGCACCATAGAGTACAAGTAATTTCATAAATTCAAAGGAAATCATTGCAAAATGAACATTATTGTGAACTAGTAACGAAGGAAATGAGGAGACAAACAAAGGGCTAGAGAATTGTTTTAGTTGAAAGACCTCAATCAAAACTAGTAAGTCCTCTGCATTTTAAATTTTTCATTTATGCAATTTTAAGTGAGTAATATGGAAGCCACCAGCTCGGGGAAGTTGAAAGGTAGAAAAAAAAGTGAGAGCAGTCACCCTAAGAGTAAGAATTAGAAAGTTGAGTCTAGAATTGAGCTAGAGGGTGTTGAACGAAAGCTGAATCAGGATTTAATTGACCAATTTCTTGGCTCTGGGTCTAGAGGTAGGTGCTCCATGTAACTGAGAGTGAAAGTGGATAAATTGGATGACAAGTGCAAGCATATAGGAGATATTTGGACCCCAATAAGAGGCTATGAATTGTTTAGATTCCACTTTCAATGAAGAGATCATTTTGAGCCAATTTGTAATCCATGGCATCTAAATTTGGGAAAAATGGATTTCCCTAATGTATTTGTCAATATAGAGCTGGTAAAATTGTTGGCCACCCACTTTGAATCAAAACCTAAGGCCATATGTGGACCATCTAAGAAACCATTCATATACATATCAGAGACTTCAATATGTGAGGTTTTTAAGTTGGAAGGGTGGTGTAGTGAGAAAATTGTGAATTAAGAGTTGGAAAAGGAGTTTTTGAGAATGGACACCACTTACAAGGGTTGGAGGTTTCCCTTACATAGAATTAAACGAGATGGTAAAATTGTCCCACTTGATGATGGTGATGGGCCTCCATTCCATGTGGACTTATTCGAGCCCTATATGAGATATACCTATTTCTTGGTAGGACAAGTGTTGGGTATGGAAGTTCTTGAGTATATGCCCATTGTTCCCATGGTAATTGTAGCTGACATTCAATGTCATAATTCTAGGTTATTCGACTATGCTTCATTTGTCTCCAAGGAGCTCGACTTAGCATTGGTGGCAATGAAGAAAAAATCCCCTATTCTGTACCTTAGGCATTATTCTCTTTTAATGCATCTAGTATTTTACTTCAAACAAGAGTTAGGGATTTGGCCAGAAAAGTTGAACGTTTCACAGTTTGATAAAGAGGGAAAATTGTTACCCGTTCAATTGTGGACTGCCATTTGGGACAATAGGTTTGCTAATTCTAGTTTCTTGTATTTTGAAGAATATTTTGTAAAGCCAGTATATGAATTCTATAGTCATCCTTGTGCACACTAATTTTCTGATGAAATAAAATGCTTCCTCAGACCTAAGGACTTCAATGGACCAATTGATCACAATTGGGGAGACTGGTATTGCTTGGAAGATGCTACTATGGTAAGGGTGTTTGGTTTTGAGGATTCTCCATTCATTTTTGCTAAAACAGTCCCAGATAGGATTGCATATTTGGAAATTGTAAGACAAATGGATTTTTCTAGTTTCATGAATTTTGGTTCATTCAAAAAATAGGCATTTATGCCTAGTACTATGTGCTTTGGTGATTTTACTATGCTTGCAAAGGAAGGATATGATTTGATCCTTGAAAAATTAATGTAATATAATATGAATAAGGGTCCACAATGAGAAGGTTTTGATCTTGATGGATATATCAATTCTACCAAATAAAGGATAAAATTTGGACAATATGATCATGTTCCTTATCAGTTTGATGAAATGATTAGAAATTTGGAGGCAGAGGATGCAGAGAGAGTGGTGGAGGAATACAACCAAGGGTTGTTGGATATAGGGTTCCCTTTTTCTGGAGATGAGGAAACTGGAGAACATATGACATGAGACCTAACCAGTAGGATTTATAGATTAAAAACTCAAGATTACAACTTCCCTCCTAGAAAAATAAGTGTTGAAGAGAGCCAAGATACAAACACCAAACAAATGGAATATAGGTCATTTGTAGTTTACAATGAATTTGTGAAATCTTCAGAATTCAGATCTTTCTTGTATAATAAAAAGGGCAAGGAGATAAGGGAGACAGTTGATATTATTACACCAAGCAATGAGGAGAAACTACTAAATAATTTAAAATTAACTGTGGATAGAGAAATGGCTAATATGACGCCCGACAAATCAAATAAAATATTAGAGGATGCTAGAGTTATGATCTTTCCAGGTCTGGATTTGAATTTTGCATTGGTGTTTGATAGCTTCTTAAAGGATAATAGTGCCACACACAAGCTTAGTCCAAAGGGGGTGACAAAAATATATGTTGGATCCAAATATAACCCGGATGAAGGATCACTCATGACATGGGCCTTATATGCACCTCATAGAAATTCAATGGTGATTGATACTGAGAAATAATTTGGACATATCATGACTCTAAAGGTTGGAGAGGTAGATCCTTTGGTGACTACAAACATTGGGATTAATGTGGAAAAAATGAACAAATCCCAAATACAAATATTGATAAAAGAAAAGGAAATGTACAAAATGAATAATGAAAGGATCATGAGAGAAAATGATCATTTGAAGGACATGATAGGAGTCACAATGGGACCTCCTAAATTAATAAAACATGGTGAAATCTCATAGGTAAAAGATCATTAGGAGGAGTCAACTACATATTCACAAGGTAAATATGATACACTCATTGCAATAATAAGAAAAAGGCAGGCCAACTTAACGGTTTGGTTGAATAAGCTATGGGGAGAATATTCAAAGAACTATGTTACAGGGCAATAACACAAGAGAATCGATGGAAGGATTGAAGAAAATTTTTGAGAGTTAAATGAAAGAGATGTTCTTGATAGTGCAACCATTGGTATGGGTAACCAAATTATAAAGAAACACGAGGAATATTATGAGGAACTGCAAGAAGATGCAAAGTGGTTGGTTGATGTTACAAATATGGACTGCCTACACTATTTGAAGTTGGAGAAAAGTTGAAAGAGAAAGCCAAGTGGATCAAAGAGTGTGAATTGATGCTATAGGGAATTTTGGAAAATGCTACAGGGAAGGATTCGACATTGGATGAGAGTTGCGAACACAACAAAAGGATGATAAAGCTGGAAATATTAGCCAAGAACGCATTAGGATATGTTGATACTCATGAAAGGCAGGATTATCTAGATCATTTATCAAATGTTCATCTATGGCTAAATAGTGCCTAATCTCTTGTTTTAATTAGTTAAGTAAAATAAAACATGACATGTCCCTTCCAAGTTTTGATGTATTTATATCTATTCCATAGTAATGCAATAGATATAGGCGTTAGGAGATATTCAGTAGATAGCTTTCTAGCAAAATGCTTTCATATATAGAGACTCAAATGCATGTATTTTGATGGAGTAAATGAAGATATCTAAGTTATGGATTAATATTTTGGTATCAGTTGTTTGTTAAATTTATGCAGTTATTTGATTGTCTCCATTCTGATGCTTCTCTATTGTTTAAATTGATATAACAAGTTTATACTCAGTTTATCATTGTCCATTTGCTATATATGTTTGATCTGGTTATTCGGTTCTCTCAAGTAGGGATTAAAATATTTTAATCAATCACAACAATTGGGAAGTGTTAGTTGGATTAATAAGAAGAATCACATAACTAGAATTGCCATTCTATCTCAAGAAGAGTTTGTCAATTATTCACTTGCATATTTACACAAGTTGTAAACAATTTTTGTGCCTGACAGTTTGAATTATTGCCATTATTGAAATCCACATTTGCAGATATTCATTAGACTCCATATACCCAATAAGGCATTGGTATCCCCTTGTATTCTTTTATAATTTTCATTATTCTTATGTATTTTATACTTACATTTACAAATACACATACATATGCATTTATTGTTTTCATTTATTTCTCATGTAGTTTAATAGTTTGATCGATTTCATATTATGTGTTAAAGACTTTAGAATTTCAATTACATTAATTTATGGATATGTTGTATCTATAACACTACAAACCCATATTCTCTTTGCATTTACTCTTGCATTTAGAAATACATATTTATATACATAGATATATATTTCTTTAATGATATGTTGCATTTATTGTTCTAGGAGAGCATCCAGTAATTGCATTTACATTTACATTTAAAAATAGAAATACATACATACATATTTATGCATCCTACGCCCTATTCATGCATCCTAAAATTACAACAGTATCCATGGGGCCTCTTACACAAGCTACAATAATCACAAAAAGTGTAAGAGCCCCTTTATATCATGTTTGGACTACAAAACCCTCAAAAACAAGGTAACCGGGTTGTATGCAACGAAATGAAGCTTTCTAACTCAAATCAATGCCTCAAGCCCTCAAATCAGATTCAAATCAAAGCTAACACATATATTCATGACATGGAATTGATTTCACATCAAAATATGGCTGCATGTGACTGTACAATGCTACAAAATAAGAAAATAACAGAAATTTTGAAGAAAAACATAGATTTTTGAATGTCAAGAGCTTGTATTTTAAATCCTCAACCATCAACAACCATTACAATGATCACTTTATGCCTTTTAAAGGAATTTACACCTCAACCATTGAACAACCACCTCTACAACTAACTTTTTAATCTTTTATGATCACATGAAACATAAAACACACTAATTTCAAGGTTGTTAACATCACTATTGAAATGTTTTAATTTTTTGACCTTTCAAACATTAAAAAGTACATCATTAAATTAATTATTTAATGGCATAAAAATTAAAAACATCATGAATTAATTATGTAACCACATAAGTCAAATATAATTCTATCAAGAAATTAATATCAAATAGATAATATAATCGCATAACTCATACATTTCAATGTCATTGATCTTCTTCTTCATCCAACTCTTTGTTTGTATCATATGATCTAGATTCGACATTGTAAGGATTGGTCATATCATCATCATCGTCATTGATATCAATTTTGATAATGTCATCATCCACATCGATATCATCTTTACGAACATTAACTCCTACATCATAATGATCTAGTTCCTCCTCTTCAACATCTTCGTCAGGGACATCATCAACTAACTGTTGATCTTGATCATCATCTACATCATCTTCTAGTTCTTTGGTATCTTTTTCTTCCACCACATTATACTTTATGAGCCTTCCTCTTGGATCATGTCTAACAACAAATGACCAACCCAGTTTACTTGGAACCTTTGAGTAAAATACCTACTCACATTGGCTTGGAAGAACATAGGGCTCATTTCTAGCTCACTCCATTATCATGTTCAATAACAATTCTCTCAAGATCATTTTTATTCAATTGTAGCCTATACCATAGGATGACAAACATAATTAATCTAAAGGAATTAAAGTCACACTCAAGTATATCATCCAAAATCTCATAGTATCAATTTTCTAAGACTTATGGATGTATGTCGCTTCTAGATGAAACATTAGTCACCTGAAAGACTGCAGTTATACCAGAATACAAAATTTTCTTCATGTCATCCAAATTTTTTATTTGAAATTTATGACGATTGCACCACATAGCCTTGTGGTGTTTCACCTGCAATATGTCAAACATGTAAAAAATTAGTGCAATATCATCAATTGATAAACATATTTATTCTTGGCTAAATGTATGCAAAGAAAACAATCTCAACATATATATACATCAATATAATTGAAAATAATTAAATAATATGGGTGATTAATATATTTATACGTACCTGTTTATCTCTTAAACCATATGCTAAATCAATTTACCTTTGTGTAACATTGGAATATGCATTACGATGAGCTTCTTTAACCAAGAAGCCACACCTTCCCATGTTAATGCATGACTAGATTGTTTACATCATTCAATCTATACCGTCATCCACTCAAGATTGTTTATGATGTACAAATGAAGTGCATCCCACTCTCGGCCAACTGTATTAAAAAAGTTTGAAATTCACAAACAATGTATAATTAGTTAAATACCATGGTATACGACCTTAATTTATAATTGATGTATATTGAAGATTAATAATTAAATAAGTATAATGTACATAAAAAACATATGTAAAATGTATTCCAATTAATCTCCATGACCATCTTATAATTACCTCTCACTTTCCTCAATCTACCTTTCCCCATTAGGTACTCCCGCTTGAATTTGTTAATGGAGTTGGGATCCCAAATGTGATATACATGGATCTTTGTTGCAAAAATAGGAAGATATTCACTAATGTCCATCATGGTCTGGTATACCATATATCCCTCCACCATAGAACCCTCAAGATGTGCTCTATATCTAACCAAATACTTCAAAAATTTCAAGTGCTTCTCAACCATCCACATTGACCTTGTGTGTACAGGTCCACACAATTCAATCTCCTCAACTTAGTGTATGAGGTAGTGTTCTTGTGCATTGAAAAATGTCGAAGGTAGAAACTTTTACATTTCACACATTAGACGAGGAATTTCTCTTCCAATAATTTATATCTTCTTTATGGATTTATTTAGATGATAGCCATCTACAAGTGATTCAAGGCGCAAATATATTAATGCGATTTAACAAAAATATACAGTATATTACATAACAAGTAAAACAAATGGCAATTATAAGATCTATACAACGAATTGAAAATATATTGCTACTTACTTCATGTATTTTCCAAGATCTTATATAACTTGCTTGACATTATTGTTGAAATTGTCTACGAGAGATAGAGGTAGAATGTACTGTAACAATTATAAAATGATCTTTTCATTATTTTTCCAAAAGTAGTAAACATAATACACTGAAAAGTACATGCATTATAAAAGTGTATATAATATACCAGAATAATTACCTTAATGAAGGTATGTCAATCACATGTTTTCATCCTTGACCCAAATTTAGCTTTCTTTGTTATTATATTATTTATTAGTGCTATTAGATTTCCACAATCCATAGTGCTGGAGATTTTTAATTTCTGGATTTTTGATTGTGTTAGAGCTTTTTTTCATCAACGTTTCGAATCACACTCAGTGATCCATCATTAGGATGCTAGAGAACACATGAAATGAGAAATGGTTAGATGCAGACTTAACTTTTGCTTAAAAGGAAGAGAGGTGAGAGGTTGAGGAGGGAGATGGGTACAAAGACCAAGATAAGAGAGGTAAGGTAAGAAAATTGAAAATATTAAAAATTAGAGAGGAGGAGAATAGGAGAGAAAAAATATAAGAGTGAAAAATATAAGAGTGAAATAATATTGTCAAAAAGGAGCAAAAGGAAAGTTGAAAAACACAAAACAATTGAGAGAGGACTACAACCTAGAGCACGTTCATCAAGAGACAAGTGAGAGAAATTGAAAAGTGGATAAACAAAAGGAATACTAAGATGATATGCAATATTAAATAATAAGGTTAAAAAATTTTACAATAAAATTATAGATAATTCATATAATGAAGCTATGAAACAATTTTTTGTAATCCCAATTAATAATTAAAAGAGATTAACATCAAAAATATGTGATACAAAAAGACCAATGAATAAAAACAACAAAGCCAAGGCCAAAATAAAACAAAAGGTAACAAATTGCGATTAGATACAAGGACGAGAAGAAAGATGACAATTACCTAGAAAGAAGAAACACCAAAGAGAACACAAGAAAATACAACAAATAATTAGAGAGGAAAAGAATACGAGAGAAAAATTTGAAGGAAAAAAAAAAAGCGGAAAAAACTTAAAAAGTTGAAAGGTGACAAACTAAAGAGAGAGGAAGGCCACCTAATGAGAAATCAGAATGACAAATGAGAGGAAAATAGATAACAAATGAACAAAAGAGGAATGTATGAAATGGTAAGCATAGATAAATTATAATATTGAACATTAATTTTATAATTCATTAACACATTAACAATATTATAACTTTAATTATAATATAATTCTAGTTAGAACACCAAATTAATTATAATTCTAATTCTAATTATTAGAATTCTAATTATAATCTAATTAAAATTAATTAGATTATAATTAGAGAGGAAAAGAATCTGAGAGAAAGAAAATGAAGGAAAAACAAATGGAAACATTGGACAAAAAGCAGCAAAACGAAAATTGAAAGACACAAAACAATTGGGAGAGGACTACAACCTAGAGCAAATTCAACAAGAGACAAGCAAGAAAAATTGAAAAGTAGATAAACAAAAGGAATATAAAGATGATATGCAATATTAAATAATAAGGTTAAAAAAAAATTTACAATAAAATTATAGATAATTCATATAATGAAGCTATGAAACAATTTTTATTTTTTTTTGTAACCCCAATTAATAATTAAAAGAGATTAACAACAAAAATATGTGGTCTCAAAAGACCAATGAATAAAAACAACAAAGCCAAGGCCAAAATAAAAGAAAATGTAACAAATTGTGATTAAATATAAGGACAAGAAGACAGATGACAATTACCTAGAAAGAAGAAACACCAAAGAGAACGCAAGAAATTACAATGAATAATAAGAGAGGAAAAGAATACGAGAGAAAAATTACGAAGGAAAAACAAACAGAAAAACTTTAAAAGGTTGAAAGGTGACATACTAAAGAGAGAGGAAGGCCACCTAATGAGAAATCAGAAAGACAAATGAGAGGAAATAGATAAGAAATGAACAAAAAAGGAATGTATGAAATGGTAAGCATAGATGAATTATAATATTGAACATTAATTATTTAATTCATTAAAACATTAACAATATTATAATTTTAATAATAATATAATTCTAATTAGAACACCAATTTAATTTTAATTCTAATTCTAATTATAATATCTAATTTTAATTATAATTAGAATTAGAATTATAATTATAATTATATATAATTATGAACAAATTGGTAAGAGAAGAGATATTATAATATTGTTAATAATGTTATATTTAATCTTGTAAATAATAAATGTTAAACCACTAAAGAAATAAAAGAAAGAGAATTAAATTTGAATTCTATTAAAATTGAAAGAAGAAAGGAAACGAGAGGAACAATAAAAATGAAAAGACCAAAGGGATATAAAATTGAAATCAACAAATCCTATGCGAAATCAAAATTTTCTTATGACTTATTTTATAGCATTGCTTTGCTACTCAATTAATAACCAAGGAAGGGAACTTATATTAATTTGGTCTCCATCACTATTTAATTGAATGAAATTTTTAATTACATGATTGGCTTCTTAAATGTCACTACAAATTTTGACAATTTTTTCTTTGTCATGCCTTCCATCCAATATTTTCCATAACATTTTTGTTATATTCTTTTTGATATGCATTGTATCAAAAAAATGCACAATTTGTAGCTGCTCATAGTAGGGCAACCAACTAAATTGTCTAGGATAATATTTAAGTCCCTTTGGAAGTTGGCCATTAATGCCTTGACAACCTTCATGAAGCATATAAGTTAAACAAATTAACAATGAAAATCATTGTCAATTACAACATGAGTAAACACAACACAATATAAAAATATAAACTCAAAACATATCATATATGATAGATAAACAATTTGATCCAATGTATAACCTTGATTATTAATTCTATTATATTCCAACTTCCATAGGCGAGGTGTCATTATTCATGGTTTTGATGTAGTCTCTTCTTTCCCATTGAAATTTTTTTTTCAGTAGTTCGATACTTATGATTTTTGTGGAGGAAGTGCCTATACTCATCAAACACCTACTTTCCTAAACTTGTTGAATGACAAGATTTCATCTTTGGACTACAAATTGGACATACAAATTTTCCCTTTTTTTGAAGACCTGCAAGATCATATATAATTGGATTAAATATGTCAATTTTTATAATTATATATAATGAATAGATTATTTAAAAAACATGCATGATATCTACTTCATGAAATTAAATATTGTTAAAGTGTAGTCAAATGTTATAACATACCACAAAAATGTGTTAGCCCTCGGGCATCATGAATTGTCCATACAAGCATTGCATGGAATTGAAATTGTCTTTGTCCTATTGTTCTAGAGACGTCATAAAAAGTGACACCATTCCATAACTTTAGTAACTCGTCGATAAGAGGATCAATATATACATTCATATCTTTAACTTGGTACTTACCTAGTTGAATGAACATAAATATTACATAATTATTATAACCATTTTACTGCAATATATATAAATTAATGTACATGACTATTGAATGAAAAAAAAAAAGTCATTATACAAAAAATAATACAAATGAGATGCTACTATGTTAAAGAAAATTGATGTAAACAAATACCTAGAACAATCATTGAAAACATTATGTGATCCCTCTTTATTGACATCCATGGAGGAATGTTATTGTTGATAACAAAAATAGGCCACACCGAGTAAATAGATCTCAACTCTCCAAGTGGATTGACACCATTTGCTACCAATGAAAGCTTGAGATTACGAGGTTCTTCTTTAAAGTGTGGCCATTTTTACTCCATGTCCCTAAATGCAGAACCATCTGTAGGAATTTGAAAAATGTCATCTCCACTTCTATTCCATGCATGGTAATCCATGAATTGTGCTAAGCTTTCGCACCTAAATAATTGTTGTATATGTGGAATAATGGGAATATAACGAAGAACCTTGCAAGACACCTTTTTTGTTAGTTGATCTATTCGATATCTACTGATATGACATTTTGGGCATTTTGTTGCAAATTCATGCTATTTATGATATATAATATGATCATTGGGACATGCATCTATTGCTTGATACTCCATTCTCATATCTTTCATAATGCAAGATAAATCTCGGTATGAGTGAGGTAAAATATTTGATGGTGGTAACAAAAATTCTCTAATTAATCTACAACAAAAAATAATTTGTTAATACAAAGAATATTAATGATACATATTTCATCCTTTATTTACTAGTGATGAACTAACAAAAATTAAAATAGATGAAAAAAGATGGCATATATGACATACCTTAACATCCATGAGATTGCTATGTTTGATAAACCATTCATAACCTTCAAGTTCAACAACAACAATACAATAGAGAGAAGAGCTTTTTGGGAGCCTTCATAAAGGGGCTCACATGCCTTCTCAAGTACAGGTAAATCATGAACATCATCAAAGTCATCTCAATCATCATGATCAGCTCTACCACTAAATGTGTCATGGATCAATGTATTTATACCAAAATCTTCAACTATTTTTTTTGGAACATGATCATCTTCTTCCATAGGATCACTAACTTCATCTTTGATATTCATAGCTCCATGTTCATCCACTTCCAAAACCACATTCTCCAAGCCGTGATAATCCATATCAGGTTCCCTAGGGTGCCCCACCTTTATAATAATGATAGACGCAAATAAACCATGATCATGATCAAGTGATTTTATATATATAAAATGTTAAAATGATATAAACAATTACAAATTCAATCAATATAAACACATATAATGAACAACTTACCAATGGATGATAATCATGGCCCCCTTCAATGTGACCATGCTTCCTACAATGTTTATCAACTGTTGTGATTAAAAGTCATTCCGTCTTTGAGCCCTTATAATTATTGCAAGGACAATAAAATTTCCCATCACCCTTTCTTTTCAATCTAGCCCACAATCTATCAAGTGTCTTTGCATTTTGTTCTGGAGTAATATTATCTGACATGATTTTTATTTACCAAGCTTGAATATTTATATCTTCAAACAATATCAAACTCACACTCCAATAATTTTTATTTATAGATAGGTAATAAAATATAATAATTATGATTATTTACACCAAAACAATTTGGCATGCAACCACCCCTACAAAAGAGAAGATAGTCTGAAGTTAATGACACCAAAAAACAATTTAAAATGCTAATTCCAAAACTTATTAAATTATGATTTTACTATGATTTCCAACCATTAGAATCCTAAAATTAGTATATTGAGCTTGCACAACAAAATATGAAAATGCAACTCTGAAAATGCACAAGTCTAAAAATGAAATCTGATGAGATGTTGATTTAAAATATGATTTCAAACCTGGAAGTACAAGTCTGACTTCACAAAAGAATTCTAGGAAAGGACAATGACTACCCTCAACCTGGCGATAGCTTCTTGAATTTTTTTTGATTTTTCCCAAGAAAATCATCCTTAGTTCTCCACAAACTGTCATAAGTATAGCAAATTCGCAAGTAGAGCAAATTCGTAAGTATAGCAAAATGCTATCACAATAAATAGTTGAGCTCACTTTTTATTTATGTTAGCCTCAATTTTGACTTCACATGTTCGTCAAAATTTTGATGAAAACTTTTTGTCACAATTTTGACACAAAACACATTCATCAAAATTTTGTTGAACGTAGGGGATAAAATTTTAAAAAAATGAAAATTACACATTAAATATCACTAGTACTCGACAATACATCTAATTTCCATCTTTCATCATAAATTTTCATCGTATTTTGTAGTCAAATGAGTTAGTGTCTTTTTAACAAAGGGAGACCTAAATATATGCATGTATATAAAGATAAAAGAGAAGTTAAATCATATTCATTTTATATTTTATATTTTTTCAGAGTGATCTTTAGAGTAGAGTGAGTCATCATGTCGAGAAAATTCCCATCCACCCATCCATGGATTAAGCTTCTATGGGAGGTGGTCGCATGGGACGAGCTACAATCTACTGTGAGTGGATTTTGCCTTCTCTGTACTTTGATTTAATCAATTTTTTTATGTTTTTATGAAATTTTTAGATGCATTTAAGGTCTAGGGAAGGTTTTTCTTTCATTTTACTAGGTTGTTGCAATGTGTCCTACTTTGTCGCAAAGTGTCCTAGTTAAGGAAGAAAGTGTCTAGAACCCTCAATTAAGATATTCTATAGCAACTTTAGCATACTTTTTGACCATTAAAGCACAAATTTAAGTTTTAAAGATGTTTTAAATGACATTTTTCTTCTTTTCTATGAAGGACTGCACCTCAGTCGCGCCAACACCTATGCAGTCAAATGTTTAACCATCTATGAGAACTTATTTATCAACTACCTGAGGATGACGTGCAAATCCTCCAAGAGATAGACCTTTGTTGGGCCTATCTCTCCTTAGCAATGCAGTATCACGATGCCATGCTGATGGCACTAGTAGAGAGATGGGATGCAAACACCTACACCTTTCACTAACCTATAGGAGAGATGACTATCACACGGAGGATGTGCACTACATACTGCGAGTACCCATCCAAGGAGAGGATTTTTCTAGTGCAGGATAGGAGATTTGGTGAGATGCGGTCTAACACCAAGTATTTCCTAGGGAGACTAGTTCATTGTAGGATCATAGGATCATGTATTGAGCTTGTATGGATTCTACATGTGCAGTCACCACTCATCTGAGGTATCATGATTTTCACAATAGCACTAGTACTAGTCCTCAATGGTTGAAGAGAACATATATAGGGGGGATAGTGCAAATAATTTGAGACATGGAACACTACCATGTCATATTTACATGAGGTTAGAGCATACTGGCACACTTGTACTATGGCTTGGGTCAATTTACTTATGGGGAGGTGAATAGCATGTTGCGCTACACATTAGTACAAAAATGGATCCTAGAGCACATTACATGTACCCAGTTGAGAGTATTTTCGATTGCCACAATGATGGGATACCCACAGGCCTTCAATTATCCCCATAGACAAGCATGGTGATTTACTATTCTAGGGGGTTAAATTTGATAGGCTAAGTGAGGAGAATATTGTATGGAGACCCTATCTAATGGAGCTATTATGGCTAGACACTACAGGATAGCTAAGGAAAATGCAAAGGGATAGACTTTTGTTGGGTCAATGTGATCACATAGTGAGACCTTTCTACTACAATCATTTAATGAGATAGTTTAGGAATATACAAAGATGACCAGTACTGTGGTCTTCATATAAATAGTTTGTATGAAGCGCATGCAAAATAGGGGACCTTAAATGGCTGACAATAGATGATGTCATCTAGAGCAATACAAAGGAGGAGGACATAAACATGCCCCCAGTCTTCGATGGTGACTACGTCAGCATGATAAAGGAGTATGATGAGTAGTGAGAGGTGGTTCAACTAGGACCTATTTTTCCTATGGGTTATCCTATGGGCTTTGTAGGACCTTTACTAAATCCAAGGGAGGAGGATAGAGAGTCAAGCAGGAGGGTAAATATAGTAGATCTATTTCTAGATGGGGATGAGGAGTCAGAGGAGGAAATAACTATGAGGGAGAGGAGGATGATAAGGAGATAGAGGATGAGCAAAGATAGCCTACAAGCGAGGATAGTGAAAGAGGTGAGGCTAGTCTTCCTAGAGTCGAGTGGAGAGATATAGTTCCCATATGGGTTACAAGGTCACAGTTTGCACATGCCAATGTCTAGGAGCACAAGGAGAGCAATAGGGAGTTCAAGATTCCTACAGATCATGCTACAGACCCAAGTGATGATATTTATTATTATGATGATTTATGTTTTTATGTATATCATGCTCATTTATATGCATGAATATAAAATTCATCAAGCTCCCTTCAAGTTTTGTTTTTTTCTAAGTACCAACCCATGCCTCAAGTAAACATCATCGACCCTTTTTGATAAACAACCACTAGCCTCCACCATGTGTTCAATTAGCACTCTCTAAAGGGATTCTTTCCTTTATTCTTCTAACAGTTCTCGATATGTTTTCATGTGTCATTGTTGCGCACGCTTAAAGGTTGCTTCCCTTCACTTTTGAGTTGGTCCCTGACCGTGTTCCACATAGCCTTCATCTGCATATCCTTTGGCGGACCCCACAATCAATGCCAATAAAAAAAACATGCTTCCATGTGTCTTCCTAGTGCAAGCCTTCAACAACAAGGGGGAGGAATGAACCATAGGATGTGAAATACTACCACGCATCTCTTTGGTGAGTATTTCTTCAAAGTGAAGGATGGAGCAAACTTTGGGCTGTGTTATGTTGCCACATGTTCTAATTTCCTATACTAGATGGTGACACTTGTTTGCACGGGACTATGTGAAGACCACTACCATCATTCATAGGGGATGCACCTGGAAGGAGAGTGACCACATGCTATGTCCCGAATCTTTTTCTATTACAATGGCCAAGGGGATTCATTGCTCAAGATACTAAATCTTTTTAGTTACTACTTGCCAAGCGGTGGGAATGCTCACTATATATACTTCTCTTCACTTTTGAAGAGAGATTGGAAGTTCCAAGTTCCAAGAGTTGAATAATTGTAGAAAATATAGAATTTTAGAGACACCATGCCTTTTTATTATTATTAGATTATTGCAGAAAGACTCATAGACTGTGCCATTGTTCAACCTTTCTATTTTTCTTAAATTTATTTGATTAACTTTATACTATGCCATTATTGTTTGAATGGTTCATTTGTAGAACTTCTATAATTTTAATGCAAGTTTGTAGGTTTAGATCATGTCTTTTGAATCCTCTTTTCAATGAATAAGTGTAAAAATTATTTTAAGTCATTGAATGTATTGTTCATGCTTAAATCTTTAATTTATGTCATTCTAGGACATAGAAAATTATTGAACAATCCCTTAGATTGTATCGAAAAGATAGATTTATTGTGCCTTTTATCTAAATTCTGGCACATCACCTTAGTTAGATCCTTTATTTTTATATCTACTTCCTTTTCCCTTTCCAAACCCCAATTATAGAAGAAGCCAACTTCTTTAAAAAAACCCAGAGGTCACTCAGTTTAGCACAGTAAGTCCCCCATAAACTAATTTTCCCACAAAGGGTTGTTACCTTTCCAATTTTTGGCATCAATAGGTTTTTCTTTTTCCTAGCATGCTCAGTGGGACTGAGCTTAAATGAACCTGATTTTAAGGAGGGTGTATGAGCCATCGACCTATAACTAGATCCGAAACAACAAAATAACCCTAGTTTATCATTATCACCATTAGGGACAATATAGCCTGTGACCCAACTAGTAAATGTTCCACTTCCTCTTCCCCTTCTACTAGCCATGTTGCCCACTTCTAATAGAAATTACATGGCATGGGATGTTGGAAGTCCTCTTGTTACACTAGTAGTGCCTACCATTTGGGCCACTATCCCAATCTCCACCCTAAAAGCTATAGAAAAATTCATTGAAGACAACTCAAGAACACCATCTGAACATCTACAAGATATTATGGACGTATGTTTGGTACACAGTGTTATAGACCAAAATATAGCACTAAGGTTGCATGCTACCTCTTTTAGAGGAAAGGAACTAGAATTGTACCAAACACTACAAGAAAACACTATCAGTACCTAGGATGAGCTTGGAGTTCCTTTCTATCAAATATTTTTGAATGATGAAGACCAATCCTCACTATATTATTAGTTATCAGTCATAAAGCAAGCCCTACATGAAGCCATGGCTGACTTTAATACTCGGTTCCATACAAGCTAGAAGAGAATCCAAGTTGATATCCACCCACCACCCGATCTAGAATTCATGTTCTACTTGAAATCTATCAACCCTAACATCTCCATGATGATCCAGTATTTGGGTGGGACCACACTATCGGACCCCTATGTACACATATCTGAATGTGCCACAAAACATTGCTTCTACATCTAACTCTTCAAAGGAAGAGATGAGAAAGTTCAAGGAAATGTTGCAGACTATTGTTAATGAAATAACTATCATCAAGCGAAACTAGGTAGTGCCTCTAAAACCAACTTATCAAAATTACCAAGACAGAAGGTCTTCTTACCAATAGAATCAATTGCAAGGAGGTGCTTGCACCAATTTGTAGGTGCAAACAACAAATCAAATAGTACTAGAGCCGTCTTCACTGTAGAGTGCTAACCTAAGCTCAAGCAGAGAGCTAACTATAGGGAAAAAAAAATTAATTGATGAAACCAACCCCTAGTGCTTCCCTTGCGGTGATTCACATATGCCTCAAAACTGCCTACATGACAACCTATAACAAAAGGTGGTGGAGCAATACAGTCAAGGAGTGACATCAAACCAAGGAGGTTATGTGTATACCTCTTTGCAAATAGACAATGTGGTGCTCACCACACAAATGCAGGGGATGTCATTGGAGCAAAAATTGGACATCACTCCTAATCACACACTATTCTCATGGATGGAAGAAGAAGAGGTGGTGTTTGTAAATGATGCATCCACATCAAAAATTCCACAAGTGTAGTTCGATTACAACACTTTCTCAAAGAGGAGATTCACATGCAAACCAATCATCCTACAACTAGTTATTCTGTAGCTCAAAGGTGCTTTTGACTAGATGCCTAGTACCTCCACAATGGTGCCACAATTTCCATCACAAAAGGAGATTGTTATAATAAAAGCTAAGGAGCAGAAGCCCCCAAATCTACCGCCATTCAATGTGGTGGAAGAATTGAAAAAATTATTTGCTAATGAGTCTCTATGGAATATCTTAACCATTCTAGAATAGAAGAAATTACTACAGAAGGCTCTCCAATAGGATCCAATCATTGAACTAAAGGATAAATCTCTCAAAGGAAAGGTCATTGATCAATCATCTCCTACCAAATTTCTCACAAATAGCACAGCAGAAGCCCCTGCTGAGGTAAGAGATAAGCTAAAGCCTAAACCCTTCTTCTTAAATCTCATTATAGGAGATAAATTATTACACAATGACATGATTGACTTTGGTGCTAGCATCATAGTTATGTCGAAACAGATAGTTGAGGCTTTAGGGCTCAGCTATGAACCTTTAAAAAGAGGAGTGATGCAACTCGATGGAAACAAAGTTGAAACTATTGGTCTCATCAAGGACCTTCCCTTAACTCTATTCACCTACCCTAGTGTCACAGTGTTGCAAGATATTGTGATCATTGATGTTCCCCCCATGTTTTGCCTCAGTCTATCCTAAGAATTCACTTCGAAGGTAGACGAATACCTGTCCTCGGATTGGTCATGCATGATCCTCAAAACCATGCATGGTATCAAATTGAAGATAGAATATAAAGCTCTACATTTGAAACATGTGGCTAACAAAGCCATGATCAACTTTGAGGCCACTCATACTTCTATTACCAAGCAAGAAATGTATTGTGTTGAGATACTAGAAGATGAAAAAGTGATTGGAGATCAACTAATCAAGAAGATGTTATCTTGAGTGAATATAGATATTAATCCTTTTGGCAACTACCATGCTACCGAGTTGGGCACCTATGTCTTCTAAGATGAAGATCAAGTACTCCTAAAGGTCATCAAAGAACCTGAGAGCAGTCAACCCACAAAGCTATGGACACTGCACTTTGATAGAGTAGGGTGAAAGACATGCACAAGAGCTTGGATATGTTTAATATCCCCACATAATGAAAGGACATTGATGTCTTTCCACTTTGAGTTTTCTTGCTCAAACAATCAAGCTAAATACGATGGACAACTACAAGGTTTAATCCTTGCAAAGCGAATGGGCATCAGGAATCTAGTGGTGTTCAAATATTTTTAACTAGTAGTCAATCAAGTCTGAGGAATTCCTATGGCCAAGAATGTTTGCATGTGATCCTATAAACACTGATTTTGGGACTTGATTGAGGACTTTGAAGCCTTCAACATTCAAATGGTGCCTAGAGAACAAAATATAGATGTGGATCACATGTTAGCAATTGAATCCCAATTTGACCTTGCCTCTAATTTTATTCACAACAAACACTTCATACGAGTGATAGTCCAACCAACCATTCCAAAAAATGATCAAAGCTAGCAAGTGTTTTTCATTGATGAACACATTACCTCATTAATCCAACAGTCGAGAGAATTTTCTAACCAACTACAATTGAAGATTGCCAAAGCGTATGAAGGATAAATCATTCAACTAAAATCCAACAAGATTCCAAAGGGATTGGTCACTCTAAAAAATATTTTCAATTGTGACGATGCAAGAAATGACAAGAGGAAGTTTGTAGTAGACAAAAGTGACTATGCGGATCTTCAGGTTAGAGATGGGAGGAATCCTAAAATTGGGAAGGATGTCCCACACCATGATAAAGAAAGTCTCATCGAATTTTGTGAAAAATATGGAGTGGTGGCCTATTCATATGATGACCTCAAGGGATATGATCTTGATATCATCTAGCATACAATAGAGTTGGCATAAGGTGCAAAAATTTTCCACCAAAAATAATGGCCAGTGAATCCCAAGATTGAAGCACTAATGGCACAAGAATTAACAAAGTTAATCAAATTGTGAATTGTCTTTTCAATCAAGCATAGTATTGGCCTCCTATCATGATCTCAATAACTAATCCTTTGTAGAGATGATTCAAAGATAGGAAATCTACCCTCAATATCCATTTCAACCATCATGAAGGTGCATTTACCTTGTCAACCCAAGGATGTGAACTTGAAATGCGTCAGCACAATATGTGCACTAGCAACTCAGAGTAGTCATTCTATTCTATAGCTAAGGAACACACAATATTGAAAGTAAATTGCTTGAAAATTAATTAAAAAAATATTGAACATCAATCAATGACTATGCTAAGCGGAAATGCATAACAGGAATGAAAATTAGAGCTACAAATAAGACACTAATCTTCCTACTTTGGCTATAGGAATAGTCACAGAATGAAATTCTAGCAACAACAAGAACAACCAATGCCAAATTTTTGACTAAGTACTAAACAAAAAATAATACTAAACTAATGCTAAACTAAGAAGATGGATTACTCACCAAGTGGGCCCCCTTGGATACATATCCTCTAAAACAAAAGAAACTCAGATGCTTGAACTCATAACTTTATTTTATTCACTGTGAATCATGCATACAAGAGAGTAATGTATCTATATTACTGAAAATTGGAGAATGACAGTACAATATAAAATTGTACAACCTCCAAAGAAGGAGCATCAAATCATTATTTATAATAATTAGCTAAATGTGGTAGTCAACTCTACGACTGGGAGGATGCCATTTAGGGAAATTAGGGAAAGTGGAGTGATGGTAGTTATGAATGCATAGAATCTAGTTAGACATGTAGGTCCAAATGAAGATCCAACACAACAGTAATACCCATGCATGCTTGATCATTAAAGTCCACTACAAGGTGGTTACGTTCAATTGCATGAAAAATCTTCTATCGTTGGCTACCTTTGATTTGGAGTGATTTCTTAGTTGATTTTTATGGTGGATTCCTAGCTAGCAGTGTCTTCCTCAACTTGGCATATTAAATTTGCATGGCAAGGTCAGTATGCATAATAACTACATATCTATAACCACTCTAAAGAACATTCATTAACCACATGCAAAATCAATATAGATAATCTACATATTATGCCAAATGTCATTAAAGGTTGCAGAGATAGGATTAAGTCCACTATCAATAGTTTGAGGGAAATATTATGAAAATACCAACATTTAAAATTAAATTCCATGAAATCTTCCAAAAAATAAACCATAGATTCTACCCAAAATTGGACCAAAAACTAGGCTCATCACTCCCCCTAACCTAACATTCTATTGGTCCTCCACCAGGGGAAGGGTTGTTCTTCTGCTTGGTCAAAGCTTTGAAGTTGGAAACTAATAGCTATCCAACATTAGTGGTTGCATTGTGTGAATTAGGATCCCAATAGAATCATCCCAATCTGTCAAATATGTTCCATCTATACCTTTCTACAACAATGTCAAGCTTGTAGAATTTGAAGTTTGGTAAGGGCCACATGAGCATGGGTGGCTAGAAAGTTAGGGGAAGCCAAGACCGTCCCTGAGTTCTCCCAATCTAAATATACCTATATCAATCCTCTTTAGTGTTGCAGTATAATTGTGGATAAAATGAGGCTCATCTTGCTTCATCTCATCAAATAGACTATTCCATCTTTGTGATAGATATCTTCTTATGGTTTTCTCCTTTGTTTTTGTCTTTACTTCATAGTCACTATAAACTACCTCAATCCAAGGCATAATCTTGTCACCATAACTAGGTTTGAGAAGCATTTTGTTCCATTCTCTTTAAATATCCCTTGGGTTACTTGATTTAGCTCTAATAGGTAGAGGGATATCGGACTCCAATTTTCTATAAGCTCCATGTTGCTTTCCTAAAGTAATCTCATTTTGTACCCAAGACATAAATGCTCTCAATTGAGCATCCCCAACATACAACAACATATTCCAATCATGGTCTTTTGTGACAACATAATTATGCAAATAAAATTCACATTGAAAATTCTTCATTTCAAGGGAGGAAATTCTATAAGCATTGAAAAATTCCATAAGGGTGTCAATAGAAGGATTCAAACTTGAGGCAATGCTTGGCAACTTAAAAGAGAGATAATTCTCTTTTAGGAAGAAATAATAGACCCTTGGAGGGGTCCTACATTCCAAAATTTGTGGTGCCAAAGCTTCCATATCATCCACCCTCTGTTTCAGGGTGGCAATTTTTGCATTTTTAACCTCAATCTCTTCATCCTTCTTCTAAATTTCCTCCAATTTACGTTTTTCCTTTCTCCATTCTTCCTCTCTTCTTTTTATTTCTCTCCATAAATTCAAAATTGCTACATGTACTATAAAACTAGGAGGATTATGAATGCCTACCAGTCTTTTTTTTTTATGGTGCCTCCTCATATGGCACTATCTGCATGGACTAAGGCTATTCAGTTATCTCTAGTTGCAGGGGTGTTGTTTCTTCTTTCACCTCTTGCTACAAGGACTCTTTTTCTTGTTCTTGTTCTTTCCATGGCTACAGGAACTCCTATTCTACATCTAGTTTTTGTTGTAGGACATCTTGTTGTAGGAATTCTTGCTCATGCTATAGGAAGTTCTGACTTTCCTAAAAATCTTTTGCAATGTTAGCAAGATCGAACACTGTTATATTTGTTGCTCTCCTAAATATGTCTTCTTATTCTTCAACATTCTCTTGCTCCATTAGAGCTTTAGGGTCCCCATGTGAGGTCTCACCAGGTTTAGGGCTTTCTTCTGGAGGCATACCAATCATAGTCCTAGTTGGTCTTAATTTTCGAGGAGGTTTCTCATGCTTTCCTTTGGCTACAGGATGAATAGTGTCATCCTTTCTCTTTTTAGAAATTGGCACCTTTCTTTCTATAGGTTGTGTTTTGGCCTTTCCTTTTCTCATTTCTACTTCTCTCTTTTATGGCCTAGTTTTCATCAAGGTCTCAAGTGGAATGTCATCAATAGAATCAAAGGAAGAAATTTCTTTTTCTGAGTGCTCTGTTTTAGAAGAACTAATTTCTATGGTTTCTTCTACTGTAGGAGGATTCACACTAGAGCCAACACTAGAGGTTGAAGCACTAGGAATGGATTCAATTGTGCTTATTCTCCTACTAGACCTATGGGATTGAGGTAAGGCACTAGGTTGCGAGTACTCAGGTCTAATTTGATCAACATTTATAAATTATTCCTAGGTTATTGTAGATGAATCACGCAGAGACTTTTCAACTAGAAATTTAATCAAGAAATGGTGGGAAAAAGAATTATCCCTACATTTTTGGGTCTTGATCACCATGATTGAGAGTATATTTCACAACACATTGGGTACATTCATCCTCCTTTTGTGCCTCATGTGATTCAAAATCTTGAAGTGTAAAAAATGAAAATTTGACTGGCGACCCTCATAGGTGATGTAATTGATAACATACATAGCTATCTACTTCCATGGCTTGGGCAGAGACATTCTCTTTGTACCTTGTTTATCTATGCTCAATGGGGGCTCATTAGACTTTGTAAACTCGACCCTGGCTGATCTAGCGTCTTTTGAGGTAGGGTAATTTTTTCCATCAGTTGGTAACCCTGTGACCTCTATAATTCATTCCTCTATTGCTAAAACTTCCAACCCCTTTATTGTGGCATTCCCTTCTGAAAATTTCTAGGAAAATTCAAGGGCAATGCTTTCTTCAAAGCCATCCAATTTCAAAAAGTAATCTTCCCATCCCTAGTTTCTAAATTCAGTCAGGCGTTTTTCATCCTACAAAAAAATATCATGCACTGTAGGTTCATTTCAAATTAACCCACCTTCCATTGTCTACAATCAAAAAAATGCTCTAAAACTTCTTTCCTGTAATTCCTGTCTGAAAATCAAGCTCAATTTCCTACAATACTTGCCAAATTTTAAGTGCCAATATCAACTGAATTTTCTTTTCTTTGTTTCTTTTATGCTTGAAACTCAAGATTATGACAGGGAAATAATGGAAAGAGAATGATTAATAAAAATATAGAATTATGATGGGAAGAAATGGTGGTTGCAGTTATTGTCACTTCACACATGCAAGCCATCCTCTCATTCAGATTTCAAATCAGCTCATTTCAAATTTTATGATGTGGCCTAGTATGAATTGACACATGAGCAATAAATTCACAAAATATTTGCTTCTTTTTCTTTCCCCTCCCTCCAACCTAAATTTGGACATGTGTCCACACATGCAAGATGTAAGTGGTGATTTGACAGGGAATGATAGCATTTATGTGAACTTCGATACTAACATATAGTGATTAAATGAATGCACTTAAAAGATGATTAAAGATAGCAATTAATGTGTACATACCTAAATATGTGGAATATTTTTTGCAAAGATCATGGAGAAATTACCACTCACCTTGTGGGAATAAATTGACAAATTAATGAAAATGAAGTGAAGTGAGGTGGAATGAAGTGATGGAAGAGAGAAAAAGGTGGTGATGGATGGGTGGATGGGCAGATGGATGAAGAAATGGAATTCCACATAAGTGAAAGTGTTTATTATGAAAGAGTATGTACCTTAATTAGCTAGAAGGAGGGACACTAGGTCCACTACCTTTGGCTGCAGGAAGCTCAGGTGTTGAATGCTAAGTGAATTGTTGTAGGAACTCTTCTTTAGAAGTTGGCTTGTGGTATAATTTGAGGCAATGACCATTGAAAATTAATTTAAACCTGACAGGGTCAAAGGTAGTAAGTTGAACAACTCCATTAGGAAAGATCTCAGCAACTTCATATGGTCCTAGCCACTTTGTCTGTAATTTTCATGCATTGTCTTGGTATCTTGCTCATAGAGTAGGGCCCAATCTCCTAGTTGGAATTTCTTGTCCTTGAAAATTTTGTTATGCCACCTGATTCTCTGATTTTGCACCACTTTTGTATGTTGTAGGGTTGTTCCTCTTATCTCATCCAAAGTGTTTAGCTACATAATTCTTTCTCTTTGTTCCTAAGAAATGTCCATCCCCAAATCTACTACAATTTACAAATTTTTATATTCAAATTCAATTGGCATCATAGTTATTTTTCCATACAACAACTCAAATGGGGTGAAGCCTGTAGTTGTTTTCTAGTTTTTTTCTACAGGCCCAAATAGCTTATGGTAATCTATTTACCCAATCCTTTCTATGAACAACTATTGTTTTAGTTAGAATGGATTCAATCTCTTTGTTGGTCACCTCAACTTGGCCATTAGCTTGTGGATGATAAGAAGTAGACTTCTTGTGCCTTATGTTGTACTCATTAACTAGTGTTGCAACAAGAGTTGATGTGAATTGAGCTCCTTGATCAGTCACTATTTCTTTTAGGACTCCATATCTTGTGAAAATATCCTCGTAAAGAAATCTTGCAGCCTTTTTATCCCTTGCATGCTTGATAGCCTTAACTTCTACCCTTTTTGTCACATAATTAGTGCATACCAATATATAAGACTTACCATTTGATGGAGGGTCAATTGGTCACACAAAATCCAATCCCCACTTATCAAAGGGAGTGATTACTACCTGAGGGAACAGTGACATCTTATCGGACCTGGTTGGTCTACCCATTCTTTGGCATCTATCACATTTTTTGATATACCTTCCTACATCCTTGTGGAGTGTTGGCTAGTAATACCCTATGTCCAAAACCTTCATTGTTGTCCTCTTGGCTGCAAAGTGTCCTCCACATGGTTCGTTGTGGCACGCATGCAAAATTTCATATATATCATCTTCTCACACACACCTCCTCATGACATGGTCAAATGTAGTATAAAAAACATCTAGCAATCCAAGAGAAAGGAAAATATTTTTCAATGAGTTCCCTTTTCTCTTTTGGAGAGAAGTGAGAAGGAACTCTACTTGTGACTAAGTAATTGGATTTTTCAACATATCAGGGTGTTTGTACACTGAAGGAGAATAGATTTTCATTAGGAAAAGAGTCATCTATGGGCTGACTGTCTTCTGATGTAGTTAGCCTTGAAATAAAATCTCTAACAACATTGGACTTCCTTGGCTTATCCACAATGTTATATCAAACTCTTGCATCAACAATAACGATCTTGTAAATCTACTTTTGATCAAAATTTTATTTATGAGATATCTAATGGTTGCATGATCAATGTGTACAAAGATTTGGTAGCCTGTTATATAATGTCTAAATTTGTTCAGTGCATAGATGACTGCTAACATTTCTTTTTCTATCACTATATAATTGAATTCAACTCCTTGTAAATTTTTTTTGACAAAGTAAATAGCATTTTCAATAGTTCCTTTCTATCCTAAGACTGCTCCTATGGCATAACCTGATGCATCAGTGTGGATGTAGAAAGGAAGCTCCCAATTAGGCCCTTTGAGTATAGAAGCATGAGTCAAGGCTTCCTTCAAGTCAAAAAATGACTTGTCACAAGCTTCAGTCCATTGAAATTCAACATCTTTAGTGAGAAGAGTGTACAATAATGTTGGTGCCTTACTGAAATCCTTGATGAAACACCTATAATATCCTACATGACCCAAGAAACTTCTAACATCCTTTTTTTTGCAAGTAGGAGCAGATTTCTAATTACCTCAATCTTTGCAGGATCTACTTGAATTCCTTTGTGGGAGATGTAGTGTCCAAGAACTACACCCTCTTGCATCATCATGAAGCAATTTTCCCTATTTAAGGAAAATTTTGGTCTTCACATTTTTGCAGGACCCTTCTAAGATTTTCTAATGCTTGATTAAAATCAGCACCATAAGTGGTGAGGTCATCCATATAAATCTTCATGAAATCATGAGAAATATTTGAGAAGATGCTAATGAATTCCCTCTAAAAAGTTGCAAGTGCATTGCATAAGCTAAATGGAAGCACAAAATAGGCATAGGTTCCCCATGAATAGGTAAATGTAGTCTTCTCTTGGTCTTCTAGTGCAATTTGGATCTAGTTGTAGCCACTAAACCCATCTAAAAAAGAGAAGTATTTCTTTCCTCCAAGTTTGTCCAAAACTTGATCAATGAAGGGTAAACGAAAGGGATCCTTCATGGTTCCAACATTAAGTTCCCTATAATCAACAAAAACTCACCATTTTCCTCATTTCTTGGGCACAATCACTAATGGATACACCCACTCACTGTCTAAAATGGAGTAGTTAAATCCTACATCTAGTAATTTCTATAGTTCTCCTTTCACAATTTATCTTAGTGCAAGGTTAATTCTTCTTTGTGGTTGTCTTACTATGGTGCAATCATCTTAGATGTAAATTTTGTGTGTACAAGTTTAGGATCCAATCCCTTCATATCATGATAATCCCATGCAAATGGATGTTGATGGGTTCTTAGTAGGTTTGCCAATAACAATTTTTGTTCTTCATTTAATATACTATTAACAAATGTTCAAATATTTTCCTTCTAACACCTAGACTTGTGTGGTTAACTCTATCATGGTTGTTTCACTAGCACTTGGTGCCTTTAGTTCATATGGAAACAATGTATAAGACATACATGTTGTTGTAGGAAGTTTGTCTGCAAGAAGAGTGGTTGCAAAAGTTTGTCTTAGAAACAATGGCTATAGGAAGAGAATTTGCAAGAAGAACATCTATAGGAACAGTGGTTACAAGAAGAGTAGGCAGAAGTGTCTTGACTGGAGTAGCAAAATTAGAAGATGTTGCTTCCTCCACTTCATAATGGTTCTGAATGATCTTAGACAATACTTCATCCTCATCCTGGAGTTGCATGAAAGAGCTTCTACCTAGCATCATAAGCTGCACCACAAAGTTAACTTCCTCAGTCTCTTCACCAACATCTAGCCATACGAGATTATCTTCATCATGAGATGGCTGAGAAGGCAGATAAAGAACAAAAAATTTGGTGTTCCTCCCATCTGAAATTGTCATGTCACTTGACTGACATCCAATGTATGCATCTGTAGTTGCTAACCATGGCCTTCCAAGAATAATGGGATACCCGTCTAGAGTGGATTTAGGAGAAAGAATCATAAAGTCTATTGGGTACTCCCAAGAGTCTAAAACTACCACAAGATCCTTCACTACACCATTAGGCTTAACAATAGAGCTATCAGAAAGTTACAGGTAAGTAGGAGTGGACCTCATACTTGTGATATTTCATTGTTGTAGGATGTCTTTGGTCATTACATTTATTGTTGCTCCTAAATCAATCAGAGCATTCTTCACTTGGATCCCGTTTATGACAACTGCTACAACAGGACTGCCTAGGTCATTATACTTGGGAATATTCACTTTTCCCAACATGATGTCAGCTAGTTGGCCCACCACATGAACTATAGTTGGGTCTTTCCTTTTCCTATGTGGCTTCTTGAGATAGGTTTCCTTGATTTATTTGTCGTAGATTTGAACATCCTTTATGGCTTGAAATAGAGGTATCTAGACACATATATGTTTTAGTTGGTCCAATATATCAAAGGTTGTATCCTCATTTTCTTCCTTATTCTTGACAACTTCCAATCTCTAAGGAAATGGTGGCTCTTGTTCAGTCTGCTTGACTTGGACTGGTTTAGGATTTTTAGGTACACTAGGCTGAATGGGATCATTCAGAGGTTCATCTTCCTCTTCCACATGGAGCTTAGTGATAATGGGCTTGGAAAGGGCTAGTAGAGTAGTACTTGAATGCAAGTGGATATCACTTACACTCACAACATATGCAGGAAATTGATTTGAATCAGTAGAGTAAGCAGGTTGTTGTTGTGGTTTGTTATTTATATTGGGTGTGGGTTGAGCTAGTAATTGAGTGGGTTTAGGTGCATTTGAAATGGGATTAGTAGGTGGAGGCATTATAGCAAGCTGCTAGGGCTGAGAAGGTGGATGCATGTAACTAGTTGTCTGAGTAGGCCATTGCTTTCCTCCTCTCCATTTATTTGTTTGTTGCCAATTTCCTCAAGGTGGCTGCCAATATCCTTGAAATTGCTACCAATTCCCCTAAGGTTGCTGCCACTAGGGTGGAGAACTCTCATGGCTAATCCAAGCATTTGGAGGGTTACTCCAAGGATGTGGTGGATATCCTCCATAATTGTGTGGATATGGGGGTTGTCATTGGTTACTAGAGGAATAGGAATTAAAATATGGCCCAACATAGGATAGTGGATCTAGTGGCATACCTTGTATTGGATCCCAAGGCTTCCTTTGTGCAACATAGTAGACTTGGTGTTCTTCAATCTGGATTGGCTTGAGCTCAAGTGCAACTTGCTTGCTTTCAAGGTTAGCTACCATCTTGCATCTGTAGTCCTTCTTCTTTTGTCTATAGTGGGGGAAATACTTTGTCAACATTGCCTCTACCTCCTCTTGCTTCTTCTTGGCCTGAAGTGTATCTAGCTAAGTAGCTAGGTTATTGATAATGTCTTGCTTGAAGTCTACCAGAAAATGAGTAATCTCAATTCTTGAGAATCCACTAGTAGTTGACTTACCCATGGAAGATTGGTAAGCTCTTCCTTTCTTTGAAGCTACCCTAGAGTAGTTATGGCATATTTTCTTGATATCTTCCCAATGGACTTGGGAAATATCTCCTCCTCCCATGAGGCCCAAGGCATTAGTGTAGCTATCATTGATTCCTCTTAATAAAAACAACTTTTGTGAGTCTTTACTAAGTGTATGGTGTGGAAATTTTTGTAGGAAAAATAGAAACCTTGCAATGTAATCTGCTAGGCTCTCATCTTTCCTTTGCTACATCCCGAAAATGGCACCTCCTCTCATGTCACTGCCTCTCCAATATTCCTTGTATTTCTCCAGGAGTTTTGTATTTATATCTTCCCAAGTTTCCACAGTATCTCTACCTAGGTTCATGAACCATCTTAATGTAGCATCTTTCAAAGTGGTGGGAAATAGCTTAAGCCTATGGGCATTAGTAGTATAATCATAACTCCTACAAAGTATGTCAAAATCAAATAGAAAGGTGGTTGGACCTTCTATGACAAGTCCATTAAACTTTAGGAGCATTGAGGCAAGAATGTTCTTGATGTTGTCAATTTCATTCTGATTGGGAATGGTGAAAGGAAAAGCTAGTTTGTTAGGTCTATTCCTATTTGCATCACCCATGCCTACTTGATGTTGTTCCAAAACAAAGGGGTTCTCAAGCTGATTTTTATCTTCAGAGGAGACTTTAAAACTAGTCATATCAAGATATGCATCAACAAATGGGTTTGGATCTTCTTCTTCTTCTAGTAGATTCTAATAGTCAACTAGATGGAATGGATTAGGATTGTTAGGAAGGAATCTCCCATAAGCATCCCTTCTCCTTCCTCTATACATGTTGTATCATTCACTATCAGTCAGCTCACACAAAGAATTGGTAAAGAATAAGGGGGGTAATTACTTCCTAAATGAGGATATGCTAAGAACAACTTCCAAAAACACTACAACAAGGAAAACTACCAATGACTCCAAAAGACTCCCTAGTTTGACACCATCCCCAACAATGATGCCAAAAATGTTGGCCTCCTACAATGATCTCAATAACTAAGCCTTTACAAACATGATTCAGAGATTGGACATCTAACCTAAATAGTCATTTCAACCATCATGAAGGTGCATTTAACTTGTCAACCTAGGGACACAAACTTGAAATGGGTCAACACAATATGTGCACTAGGAACTCAAAGTAGCCATTCTATTCTATAGCTAAGGAACACACAATATTGAAAGTAAATTTCTTGAAAAGGAATGAAGAAAATGTTGAACATCAATCAATGACTATGGTAAGAGGAAATGCATAACATGAATGAAAATTTGAGCAATAGAAAAGAAAATACTCTATCTACTTTAGCTGCAAGAATAGTCACAGAATGAAATTCTCATGGCTATAGGAACAGTCAATGCTAGATTTCTGACTAAGTACTAAACAATAATTAATACTAAACTAATGCTAAACTAAGAAGATGGATTACTCACCAAGTGGGCCCCCTTGGATAAGTATCATCTAAAACTAAAGCAACTCAGATGCTCAAACTCAAAACTTTATTTTATTCACTTTGAATGATGCATACAAGAGAGTAATGTATTTGTATTACTGAAAATTGGAGAATGAGAGTACAATATCAAATTGTGCAACCTCTAAATGAGGAGCATTAAATCATTATTTATAATAATTAGCTAAAGGTGGCAGTCAACTCCATGACTGGGAGGACACCATTTAGGGAAAATAGGGAAAGTGGAGTGATGGTGGTTATGCATGCATAGAATCTAGTCAAACATGCAGTTCCAAACGTAGCTCCAGCATAGCAGTAATGCCTATGCATGCTTGATCATTAAATTCCAGTACAAGGCGGTTACGTTCAATTACATGAAGAATCTTCTACTATCAGTTGCCTTTGACTTGGAGTGATTTCTCAGCTAGATGTTATGGTGGATGCCCAGCTGGCAGTGTCTTCCTAAACTTGGTGTACTAAATCTACATGGCAAGGTTATTACACATAATAACTACATATCTATAACCACTCTAAGGAACATTCATTAACCACATGTAAAATCAATATAGATAATCCACATATTATGCCAAATGTCATTAAAGCTTGTAGAGATAGGATTAAGTCCATTTTCAATAGTTTGAAGGAGATATTATTTAAATACCAACATTTAACATTAAATTCTATGACATCTACCAACAAATAAACTATAGATTCTACCCAAAATTGGACCAAAAACTAGGATCATCACATAGCACATGGGTATCCAATCTGGTCCCAATTCGAAGGAAGAATGGAGATATCCATCTATGTTTGAACTTCGGGACCTAAACAAACCATCCATGAAGGATCATTACCCGATACCTTCAATGGAGACAATCTTGCAGATGGTGGCAGGATCATAGATGTTTTCCCTGTTAGATGGCTTCTCCGATTACAATTAGATCTAGGTCAAAGAGGAGTACCAACTTAAAACAATTTTCACTACCAAGTGGGGAACATTCACATACACTAAGATGTCGTTTGGCCTCTCAAACGTAGGAGCCACCTTCCAACAGGAAATGGTTATTGATTTGAGTGAACTGATCAACAGGATTATCCTAATCTATTTAGATTATTTAATGGTAATCTCCAAGTCCAAGGATGATCATTTTGATCACCTTGAGATGGTGTTTGAGAAATTATAGGAGTTTGGGATCTCCTTGAACCTGAAAAAATGTGTTTTTGGAGTACCACAAGGTAAGCTATTGGGACACATATCATCTAAAGAATAAATTTCAATTGATATTGAGTGGGTGAAAGCAATTAGAGAGCTTCCCCTTCTGGTCAACAAGAAAGGAATCTAGTCCTTCTTGGGAAAGGTAAATTTTTTTAGAAAATTTATTTATAACTTTGCAAGAATAATTAGATGAATCACCCTGATGTTGAAAAAGGATCAAACATTTAAATGGAAAAAAGAAGCCAGAGAAGCCTTTGAGAAAGTCAAGGATGCTATTTCCTCTACTCTTGTGTTGGTCAACCTATACTTATCAAAGGACTTCATAATGTATGTGTTCAGTAGAAAGTCAAGTATTGCTACTATCTTATCTTAGAAATATGATGAGGGAAAGGGAGAGCACTCGATAGCATTTCACTCTCGAACCCTAAAGGAATATGATACAAACTACAACTTTGTAGAGAGGCAAGAATTTGCAATAGTAAAGGGACTCAGGAAGTTTCACCACCTGATATCTTGCAATAAGGTGATTGTTTATGTTGCACATTCCAGTGTATGTGAGTACATCATGGAAGGAGAGATGACTAAGAAAAGAGCCAATTGCATTACCAAGATCCTTGAATACAACATTCAGGTCAAGACTACAAAGACCATTTGGGGAAGAGGACTATGCGAATATCTTGCGTACGATGAGAGATGGCCACCAAAGAAGAGTAGTCGAAGCTAGTCCTAATAAATGAATCCAAGTTTGAAGGTTGTTGGCCAGTGGATAGGGTGAGGTTTGTGCACACATGAAAATATCCACTAAGCCTTCCTTCTTAGAAGAGAAGATTCTATCACCTACAGAACAATGGATATGCGCTCATCGAAGGAGTCTTGTTCAAAATAAATTTTAATGGTGTTCTATTGTGGTGTGTTACTACAGAGCAAGAAAAAAGGATTCTTAGCACTTTCCACAATAGTCCTATGGGTAGGAATTTCTCTGCAAAGACCACAGCCATCAAAATCATGTGCGAAAGATACTTCTGGCCAACACTATTCAACGACCCCTACTCCTTGGTAAAAGCTTGCAAGGAATGTCAGTTCTTTGTAGGAAGAAGAAAGAATTTTGCAATGCCTCTCAATCTAATAGTGGTTGATGAGCCATTCTCATAGTGGGGCCTAGACTTCATTGGGATGATCAACCCAGCCTCAAGCACATGACACAAGTGGATCTTGATAACCACTGACTACTTCACAAGGTGGTCCAAAGTTATTCCCTTGAAGAAGGGAACAAAGGAATAGATAGTAGACTTTCTCGAAGATATTGTGATGAGATTTGGCCCACTCAAAACCATCATCTTTGACAATGCCAAAAATTTCTTAGGTGCTAAGGTATGTTAATTCACACTTACACGTGTCATATTCTTTAAAACATCATCAAAATACTACCCGTAGGGGAATGACTTAGCAAAGTTGACAAACAAGAATTGGGTCTGACTCCTCAAAAGGATTGGGTCAGAGCACCAAAGGGAATGGCATAAAATCCCCTGAGCAACACTTTGGGCAGATCACATAATTCCTAAGCAAGTCCTCAAGACTTCGCCATATGAGCTAGTCTATGGAAAAGAGGTGCTATTTCCTATCTCCATGGAGATTTTAGTGCTACAATTGCTAAAATCTCTCTAGGTGGAACAAAACAACACAATGGAGGTGCAACTAGCCAAATTGCTAGAAGTACCATAGAAAAGGAAAAAATCCCTTATAGCGATGACTAACTGCCAATAGGTGGTTAAATGGTGGTTTGACAAGAAAGCATCTGACAACCGGGTCAGCATGAGAAGTTTGATAGCCTTTGGGAAGGCCCATTCAAAATAATTCAATGCAAGGAACATATTGCATTTGAGTTAGAAACCATGGAAAAAGAAGCACTAGGAATTCCGTTCAATGGAATTCACCTTAAATTATTTAACTGATCTTGCATATCCTACCGATGTAAATATTTTTATAGTGCTTTTTCCTTTCTTTCCCTTTTGTTTTTGTTGGCCAGTCTTTCTTTTATGGTTCATGGCAAAGGAAAAGATAACCCATTATTGTAGAGAGCAAGGAAAATAAATTCACAACTCAAAGGATAGAAAGAATCAAACACCCACATGCAGAATTGAATTGAAAACATATATGTTGAAAAGGAAAAGATAACCTACATTACAGAATCTAGAAGTAAATAAAACAAGATGATTATATAAATCTATATTTTCATTATATATATGATTTAGTATTTACATTGCCAAAATGGTTCAAGGGCCATGCTTCTAAATTATATAGCTATATTCTATTTCTTTTTTATATATTCTATAGTAAAGCCTTTTTTCAGGCATATATACAAAAAATAGAATGACTGATATGAGTTTTAAAAGTAAAAAGAAAAAATAGGGAGGTCTTTAGTCCATGACATGAGTAGTAGCAATGGATGCATCAACAAAAAAAGCCATAATGCCTTTGTCAATAGGGGAATCATCACCAGTAGTAGCATCATTCATGGGTGCAATGGCCAGTAGCGAAGACAACACTAGGTTCCTAAAATATGTGTACTAGTTGATATCATAGAATGGCATGACATTGTATATGTGGAAGAAAAATTGGCAAGCATGAGTGACCCTTTGTTGGTGCTCATTATGTGACTAGAGGTGAAAGCCACTCAAGAATGGTATCCACGGTACAATCACATCCTCTTCAATGAAACTATAGAGGTCACTTGTGGTTGGAATGCCTCCATCAAATGCAACATTCTCCACCACCTCTCTGAGGTCATTTAAGTACTTCTTTGGAAAAATTTCTTTAACTAGACACAAAATCAGTGGTTTGGGAATTCCAACATCAAGCATAGAGGTAATGAAGTGCGAGCACACATCAATGTTAACTCAGTATTTATCCTCGTACTCTATGCAATCACGTCCCAAAACCCATTTCATGGCTATGATAGCCAATGAGTGCTTATTCTTTGTCATCCTTTTCAAATGCCTAGTTGAAATCTTGCTTAAAAATATCATCTGAGACTTATGAAAAACTAGCCTAATTGGGTATTCATGCTAGTAGGTGCTCTGCAACTATCTTAGAACTATCTTTGCAAACTTCCTAAGTCTAGCCTATGAAAATACTATGCAATTTCTAATGCTAAACTTCTAAGCCAATTACCTATTACCAACTATGCTCAAATTGCTAAGTGTGATTTTGCTACTACCTAGGTACCTATTTATAGAAAAAGCAAGGAAATATGTGGTAATTTTCTTACCATAAAAATGATGCTAATCAAGTACCAACTTGAAATTCGTGCTAGAGCTTGCTCGAATTTCCCACCTAGTTGCATTTGTTGAGTACATCTTGTTGCATGCAAAACTAATAAGGGATAATTAATTAGCCTAAGTTGGTGGAAGTAATCGGCGGTGTTATGCATGGTCAAATGTTGAGGTGTCATTCTCTAGGTATTTTGTGAACTCTAAGGCCGAGCCCATATCTTTTCAAACAATGATCACATCTTTGGCTTAATCATTCCTTTTGGGATATTAATTGTCAACACATATGAACACTTAAGCTACTGGAAAATCATCGGCTCAAGTTCCAAGGAAAATCATGCTGTACAATATGGTTGCTAATTATAATTATGAGTTCTTGTCATTTCAAAATGGCAAGTGATTCATTTCACACAAGCCAAAAGGTTAGTGGTACATGCCGAATTAAATGCAAAAAGGTAACTCTCGTCTACCACCTTGAGAAAAAATAGATAAGTATTGCATGCGAAATGTTTAAGCACTTAAAAGTTTTTTTCAAATATGCTATTCAGAGCAAAAAAAATTTCTAGTGCACAACTAGATCCGAGGTAAAAATCACAAAGAATTTCAAGCTAAGAAGAAGCTTCCTCCAAAGAAAAGATGGTAGAAAGTTCATAGAAAGAGGCCCAAGGGGAGGCAACCTGAAACTTATTTAAAGCTATGCAAGTAGCACCAACCTTCAATTTCTTTGAAAACATTTCTTATGCCACACCTGGTATTCTAGAGAAGCCAAAGTGGGAGATCACACATGAATTGGAGAAGCCCAAAAGATATAGAAACTAGACCCTAATCCAGGAGGAATGGGATAGTATTTATGATCTTAATCTTGCAAAGAACGCTAAGTCTTTAAGGGAAGCATCATGTGAAAGAATGAAGGTATCTAAACAGTCGCTATCAATGGCAGAGAAGATATGGCTCAGTGGGCTTGCACAATATATGGTCCCATTTGTGCACTATTTCCTAGAATTAGTCGATCCATCCATCAAACATTCCAACCCAAGAACCAACACTATCAAGGTATGGACTCTAAGTGTGAATATTAACCTGAGAGCTATCTGGAATATGTTGTGCATCCCTAATCATACCTACAGAAAGGAAAAGATAGAGACATTCACCCCTACAAAGGGGGAAAATATATGGAAAGGAAGAGAAAAGGCTCTAGAATTTTATAAAAAGAAACCAAAAGGATTCAAATAGACCACTAGAAACCACCAAATATCTTGGTCCAACACGGTTCTTTCGACACAGACTTGCTAGAGGCCTTTTCAATGTTGGCATTTGTTTGCGGTCTAGACACTGACAAGGAAGTGCATGTGTTTCAGTTGGGCCTGGGATTCTAGTTTCATAGGAAACTCTATTTCTTTTGGTATTATTTTGCATAATACCTTGCTAAGAAGACGATAGAGAAAATAAAGTATTACCAAGCTAAATGGAAGTTCGGGTTTCCTTCCTTTCTTTCCCATATGTTTTTTCATCAGAACCCTAGTTTCTTTGATAAGCATGTGAAGTTGTCTATTTTTGACAAAAGGAACAAGAAGAAGCCAGTTTCTATCTGGAATCCTCTCCTTTCTTCCACTTTTGACTCTAATGCATTTTCATATTATTTCTTGGCTCTAATTTTGCAATATTTGCAAGCAGAGGATGGTATTAACTGATTCACTAAGATGCAAAAATGGTATATGCAAAACTTCATTCCCAACTGTGACTAGTTTTTTGGAGTAGACTTTACTTTCATCCAAATGCCAAACTTCACAGAGGAACCATTTTTCCTTCTGAAATTCATTACAAATTGAGTGCTTTCCCTTGAAATGTTCTGGAAGGTATGCATTATTGATGTTACCTTCTATAGAGGAAAATCCAAGAGGAAGGGATTGTTCATCTATCTGATAAGCTTCAAAATAGTGGCCTTGAAAAAGAAGGTATGCCCCCTGTTGCAAGATAAGTTGGCTCATCTAGGGTTGGTAATGGTCTGTGACAAATGGAGTTACAACCCTTTCAATGATCTTCCATATGAGCATATCAAAGTAACTCATAGTTATTGGCCTTACTGGGAAAAGAGGAGTATCCCACTAGAGGGTGAAGATGAATTATTGGTTGACCTGATCCACATTCCTAATGATGACAACAAACTGTGATGGGATAAGTTCTACTTCATTGCGGCAGATTATAATGAGAATCCAAAAATGGGAGCCACCCTATTCAATAAGTTAAGAAAAGAACAAGAGTGGACTGTGGAAATGATTAGAGCCTTTTGGGTGTATCACCAAGAGACAAAATAGCTAGATGGCCCTTATGGTAGAGTAAAGGATGATGAGTAGTTGATAAGCTATTAGATGAGGAGCATCTTGCTTCTAACTCAAGCGCTAGCGGGGGAAATTACTTTGATGTGGAAGAGGAAGCTAAGACATCTACATGCTTTCCTCAGCAAAGGAGAAAGTTATTAGATGAGGAGCATCCTACTTCTAACTCAAGCGCTAGCGGGGGAAATGACTTTGATGAGGAAGAGGAAGCTAAGACATCTACATGCTTTCCTTAGCAAAGGAGAAAGTTCACAAGGCAGCCTACTTATGTCACTTCAAATGTGTGATTGAATATTTCAAGAGCCTCGTAGACACTCACTTGGGCCTCAAAAATAACAAAAGTATCTCGATAGCAACAACTAGAGACTATAAATATTGGGGACTCCCCACCTGCTAAATGACAATGCATGAAAGCTACCATGGGAGAAGGTTCATGAGAACCTACCACAAGCCAAGTGCTTATAGTGAGCTAGGAGTTCAAAATAAGTGAGGAGCCAGCAACAAGCGGAGCACCATCATCATCTAGTCACCAGGTAAAATTTGCTCCTTATTTTCTTACTTATCAATCTCTAGTATCCTCTTCCATCTCTGTTGCACCCCTCACTACAAGTTTCGGCCTTACCTTCTCTACCTCTACTACAATGGTAGAAAAAGGTTTCTCCTAATTTTCCCAGACAGGGTCATTTATCTTAACACCTCTGCAAACTCTGACACTATCCACCGCTGCCCAATCCCTCCTCACCTCTCTTTCTGCAAGATGGATGGCCATTGATACCCCTATTTCTAGTACTACCTTGGGTCTAACCCACTATTCCCAACAAACAAACTGTACAATGAATACCCCATCATTACAGCTTCCAATGAGCCCTTCCACCGATTCGTAAACCAAACTTTGGGAGGTTCCTTATTTCTCCCTAAAAACTATCAATCTCCCATTAAAGAAAATGCAAGGGCCTGCTACACTTACATTCCCTTTTTCCCTACCTCTCAGTGCACCTATTGTAGGTGGGCTAGTTTAATCGCAAAGCCAATTCATAGCCCAAGCAAAAGCCACAAAGGAAGTGTGAGCCCTCAGGATCTAGAAGTGAAAATTGAAAGATGACAAAAGGGAAGTAGAGCCAAAGGTATATATTGTGTTTGACCCACTATTCCCAACAAATAAACTCTACAATGACTACCCCATCATTGTAGCTACCAATGATCCCTTCCACCGGTTTGCAAAACAAACTTTGGGAGGTTCCTTATTTCTCCCTAACAACTGTCAATCTCCCACTGAAGAAAATGCAAGGGCCTGCTACACTTACATTCCCTTTTTCCCTACCTCTCAGTGCACCTATTGTAGGTGGGCTAGTTTAATCACAAAGCCAATTCATAGCCCAAGGAAAAGCCACAAAGGAAGTGTGAGCCCTCAGGATCTAGAAGTGAAAATTGAAAGATGACAAAAGGGAAGTAGAGCCAAAGGTATTTACTGTGTTTGACCCACTATTCCCAACAAACAAACTCTACAATGACTACCCCATCATTGTAGCTACCAATGAGCCCTTCCACTAGTTTGCAAACCAAACTTTGGGAGGTTCCTTATTTCTCCCTAAAAACTATCAATCTCACACTGAAGAAAATTCAAGGGCCTGCTACACTTACATTCCCTTTTTCCCTACCTCTCGGTGCACCTATTGTAGGTGGGCTAGTTTTATTGCCAAGCCAATTCATAGCCCAAGGAGAAGCCACAAAGGAAGTGTGAGCCCTCAAGATCTAGAAGTGAAAATTGAAAGATGGCAAAAGGGAAGTAGAGCCAAAGGTATATACTATGTACAATGAGGCATAGGAAATGATAAATTTTGTAACCATGTATCTGAACATGGTCAAACCACAAGGGGAGATGTTGTCGGATGATGACAACATGTATACTATGGGACTTGATCTAAGAGCAGCCAGACCATAGGAAAAGGTAGAGTTCATGGAGGAAACACAGTGGGTGGTGACCATAGACTTCCTCTGGTTTGGTTTCCAACTAAAGAAAAGGGAGGAGCAGCTAAAGCTTGTGAAGGAAATAGTCAATTTTGTAGAGAAATGAAAAATCACTAGAAGCAAAAGTTGTGTGCTTATCAGAGAAAGCGCATGAAGCAGAATTGGAGTAGAATAAACTCCAGGAGGAACTCAATGTTGGTGTAATTAATATTTAATTACACTTTGCATAAGTTTACTTAGGTAATTATTTAATTCCTAGGTTAATTAGTTGTCATCCTTATCTTATTGAGCTATCTTGTTGCTCAAGATAAGATTAGGGTTATGCATACTTTGCTTTTATAAAGAAAATCATTATCATGTAATTATCAAATTCCTGAATAATATTATGTTGCATATCTTTTTGCAACCTCTCTAATTTTTCTGTTTTTCTCTTCTATGGAAATATATTCTAGTTTGCAAATCTGATCTTGGTTTCTAACATGGTATCAGAGCCTTGATATGCAGCCCCTTCTCAGATTTTTGAGAAAATCATTATAGGGTTTTTTGGGATTCCTCGAGGGTATCATGCCTTGAGTTCATCTATGATGCATTTTGGATTAGATCGGGCTTCACCATTGGATTTAGAGCACTAGAAAAAGTCAAGATTGACTTTTGTTTTGCACATTTTGGCCATTATTTTCTAGATCTGTGAGGGTTTCAAGCTAAGAGATTTTTTGGAAGCTCTAGGGGTAGTTGAATTTTTGGAGCATTTTGGGCATAAACGGAGGTCACCATCACGTTTGCAGTGGCCAAAAACCCTAAAATTTCCTTTTGTTTCCTCGATTTTGGAGAAGTTGGTCTGAAAGGCAAAAAAAAATTCCAGGGAAGCTGTACGGCCTTCCCAGCATGCTTCCCAATGCACAAAAATCAAAATTTAAAAAAAAAACATTTTTTTTGGGGTTCTGTGCCTGCGCATCCAATTTTAAATGGTTTCACCGCCAGGCAGCCACCAAACCGTCGCTACCACCGAAGCCACCCACTCATCCATTGTCGAGCCAAGCTTAGCCATTGCAGACCCCTCCAGCATCCACCATCACCAGCCTCCACTGTCACCACCTCTGTCAGCCCTTCTGGGCCTTCTATGCAAGGTTTGTGGTCCTATTGAGGACCAGGCACTCTGTGCCCAGCCCTAGCTAAGCTTTGCCCCCAGCAGCGATCACATTGGTGACAGGGGGCCGCTCTCAGCCCCTATTAGCCCCCTACAATAGTTCGCCAGTCATATGGGAGACCAGGGGCTCCACCCCAACCCCCAGCCGCTAGCCCCCTAGTCCTGAATGGGACCAGGGGCTCATTTTTTTAGCCCCATGGGTGCCCTACAACCCTTATTGGGCATTCTGGAGCAATGTTCAAGAAATTGGGTGTATTTTTTGCATACGATGTCCATTTTTCACAAACGAGATATCACCAAAAAGCTGATTCCAACATTGATCCAGTGGTTAGTTGTTTTTACCATATTTTTCTCCAAATTTATTTTGTAGGCATTTGAACTCAGATGTTGTTTTCACTCCAGAGGGCATATCTTTTGACTCGGTGATCCATTTTTTGTCATTCTTGTGGCATTGGAAAGCTGATTCAGTCCTCTACAAATATTTGAGGTCTATTATTATTTTTCTATTTATGAATGTTTGTATACTCTCCTTTTACAATAATTGGGTTATTGTAATAAATGAACTATGATAAAGTTCCATTTAGAGGGGGTTTCTTGCATAATAAATCTGATTAGAGTGTAGTTTTCACTTTGATCTCCATATCCATCTTGAATTGTTGGAAAATCGTATGGGTTATCTGGTTTCCTAGTTTCTTTTGGCCACATTTCTTGCTATTGCTTGACATATATCAGATTCATGAGTTCACACTTCAGTTGAGAGATTATGTTTCTTGATCCACATTGGTTCAGATTCTTCTCAATTTGAGGGCCGTGTTTTTATGGTTAATGTTCCAGATTATTTTTGGTACTCCTTCCCATGGAAGAGTTTTAGTCATAGTTTAGCATTGGCATCAATATACACGGTTTCTAGATTCTGTCATCTTCTCATCTACTGTTGCTTCATAGATTCTAGGGTTGTTCTAGTTTGTGAGTTTTCCAGCATTCTGTGGCATTGGGTCTGCTATCATATTATCATGATTCTGGTTTTGGTTTCATTTGTAGATAGACGTATCTTTCCTTGCTTGTTGGATTGCAATTTCAGTTTTACTCCACAATGTTCTTCTAGTGCTTCTCTGCAGTAGTCATCTCATTGTAGGGGGGTTTTGTCCCATTGGGTTTTCCTTCTCTACCTCATCATTGCATTTGTAAATGAGTACTTGATTAGGCCTTGTTGTCGGGACTCATCTTTGCATAATAATATGCTTCTCCCTAAGTTGTACTTATTGGGGGTGTTGGTGTAATTAATATTTAATTACACTTTGCATAAGTTTACTTAGGTAATTATTTAATTCCTAGGTTAATTAGTTGTCATCCTTATCTTGTTGAGCTATCTTGTTGCTCAAGATAAGATTAGGGTTATGCATACTTTTCTTTTATAAAGCAAATCATTATCATGTAATTATCGAATTCCTGAATAATATTATGTTGCACATTCTTTTGCAACCTCTCTGCTTTTTCTAATTTTCTCTTCTGTGGAAGGATATTCTAGCTTGCAAATCTGATCTTGGTTTCTAACACTCATGAAGTCCCAATCCATTAATCCCACCCTAATCAACAAGTTGTGAATGAAGAACCAAGAATATCAGAGCCAATTGGCCCTGATGGAGTAGAATCTATAATAAAAGGGTGAAGAGCTAGCATTTCAACACACTCAACATGAGCAAAAGATGCAAGAGGAAGATGTAGATTTTGAGGACCGAAAGTCCTAATTGGAAAAGGAGCTTCAAGAGAAGTCTTCTCTTGACACAAAGTTGGAAAACCACAACCGAGCTAAGTAACATTGGTCCAAAGAGTTAAGAAACATTGAGGGAAGACTTGCATCCACAAATAGTAGAATTGCAGAATTGATAGAGGATGTCCCCTCAAGAGATGTAGAGATTTAAGGAATACTCCCTAGGCCCCTACTACTCAACCAGATCTCATCCCAATAGCTCAACAACTATATATTTCATATTGGGAAAAGGTTAAGGCCTTCTACCTAACACTACAACCAACACTTTGATATATGTTAGAGGCAACAAGCTTGAGTCAAGAGGTCCACAAAGCCATTGAGCAGTTTTTGCAATTCATCACAGAAAGGGTCCCTAAAGCAAAACATTTGCTAAATAAGCTATACATTGTCTATGATGAAAATTTAGGAAAGGTAGGGATCAAGGATCAAAATTTTGCTACCACTTGATGGCAAACAAATTCGTCCACTAACATGCAACCATCCTATGTACTAACACCTGGGAAACTACCTTTAACTGAACTATGGATAGCATGCAGGAAAATTTATCCTAGCTAACTGAGATGGGCACACCATTCCCATTTCTTGAAGATGGGTTAGTTTCCATAGTTAAGAAAATTGTAGAAAAAATTGAAGAGAAGGAGCAGGACCCAACCACTTTCCAAATTTTCAACTAGCCTCCTATCATAGTAGACATTGAAGGTTCCATTCATCCAGTTGTGCGACTATTTTTCCAATGTGAGGTAGGGACCGGTTTACCTAAGGTGCTACATTATAAAGAAATGATCGATTTAAGAGGAGTGCAAGAGAATCTATGTGATATATTGAGACCATTTGAGGTTGACTAGCTTCCTCTAAAGACCACCCTTTCTAAGCTCTGAATTCATCGTCCTATGGATGGCACTCTAATCCATGAGCCAGAGAAAATTTTGGGTTCCTCATTCCTCAAGCAATATGCCCCTAGTAGTCACCAAAAGTTGTGAATATAAAATTCATCAAGCTCCCTTCAGGTTTTTTTTTTTTGCAAAGTATCAACCCATGTGTCAAGTAAACATCATTGGCCCTTTTTGATAAATGAACACTGGCCTCCACCACGTGTCTGATCAATGCTCTCAAAAGAGATTCTTTCCTTTGTTCTTCTACTGGCTCTCAATATGTTTCCATGTGTCATTGATTTCCATGCTTAAAGGTTGTTTCCCTTCAATTTTGAATCGGGTCCCAATCGTGTGCCACATAGCCTTCATCAGGCCATATCCTTTGGCACACACCACAATCGGTGCCAATAAAAAAAACACACTTCCACATGTCTTCCTAGCACAATCCTTCAATGAAAAGGGGGAGGAATGACCCACGGGTTGCAAAATACTACCACACATCTCTTCGGCAAGTACTTCTTCGAAGTGAAGGATGGAGAGAACTTTGGGTTGTGATATGATGTCATGTGTTCTAACTCCCTATACTGGATTAAAACACTTGTTTGCATGGGAATATGTCGAGACCATTGCCATCATTTGTAGGGGATGCACCTAGAAGGAGAGCGACCACATGCTATGTCCCAAATATTTTTTCATTATAATGGCCAAGTGGAATCATTGCTCAGGATACCAGATCATTTCAATTACTATTCATCAAGCAGTGGGAATGTTCACTATATATACTTCTCTTTGCTTCTAAAGAAAGGTTGGAAGTTCCAAGTTCCACGAGTTCCGAGAGTTCAAGAATTATAGAAAATATAGAATTTTAGAGACAACAAGCCTTTTTCTTGTTATTAGATTATTAAAAAAATACCCACAGACTATTCCATTGTTTGGCCTTTTTGTTTTTCTTAAAGCTATTTGATTAACTTTATATTGTGTCATTATTGTTTGAATGGTGCATTTTCAAAACTTCTATAATTTTAATGCGAGTTTGTTGGTTTAGATAATGTGTTTTGACTCCTCTTTTTAGTGAATAAGTGTGAAAATTATTTTATGTCATTGAATGTACTATTCATGCTTCAATCTTTAATTTTTGTCATTCTAGGACATAACAAATTGTTGAACAGGCCCTTCTTTTATCTAAACTATGGTGCATAACCTTAGTTAGATCCTTTATTTTTATATTTGCTTCCTTTTCCCTTCCAAACCCCAATTACAAAAGAAGTTGACTTCTTTAAAAAACCCAAAGGTCACTTAGTTTGGCACAATAGGTTCCCCATGTACTGAGTTTCCCACAAAGGGTTGTTACCTTGCCAATTTTTCGCATCAACAATATGTATATATTATGATGATATATATTGATTATTATTATGATTTCTATCTTGCAGGTCCCTTGATAGATCCCGAGGACCTATTTTGAGGTGCAACTATAGAGATAGTGCCACCCCTTTCTGTAGATGAGGCTACTATCATAGAGTACATTCCCCCATAGTTCATGGTGTAGTGCATGGACCTATTAAAGCCTTATGTGAGGCTCAAGGGAGCATATGATATCATATCTAGGTGTATTGATCAAGTTGAGGTTCGGGTATTAGCACTAGCAGTGGATTTAGAGGAGGCTCAAGCAGCTCAAAGATCTAAGAGAGAGGCTATCTTATAGTCAGAGGTCAAGCGACTATAGAAAGAGAATGAAAAAATCCATGCTAATAGAGACCGTGTAGAGTGAGAGCATGTGGAGGCACTGATACATGCTTAGGTGACTTACACAGGACACTATAGACTATGTGAGAGATTTCTAAAATGAGTAGATCTCAATCACACACCACTATCTCTCGATGGGTGCAGACACCATATCCTAAGGGATCCAATAGCCGTAGGCCATAGTGACATTATACTATCGATGAGATGTATTAAAAATTTATAATATATATATATGAGCATGTTTGGATTTTATATTTGTGTGTGTCAGATGGCAATGTGATTTATTAAATAATCTCTATTAGACTATTCAATAAATAGCTCCATGATCTAACATGTATTTTCTTAAGCTTTTTTTATTTAGGATGTAGTATTTTATGCTAAATTAAATGCACTCGTGATTTAATTATTGAATATTAAATACAAATAATAATTTAATCTAACATAGCATACTCTATAAGGCCTAAATAGCATGATACCTAAAGTGAGAATCCAAAAAAAAATAGGACCCACTACTTGATTATTCAAGACATAGAAAACTATGTGTCAAGAACGAGGCAAGTGTGAGAGATAATGGCATACTATCCATTAGCTCTAACAACAATTCTTTAAAAATTTATACTATTCAAAAATGCTAGGCATAGTACTAATGCAAATGTGTGGTATTGATAGGTTACCAAAGAGATGTACCATCCATTTTAGATATCAAGAATGCTCCAAACCAATAGCTCTCTTGAACTACACAAGGTCCTAACCAATTAGGGATAAAATTTACTTTCTTTGTTAGGTTAGTATTGACATTTCATTGATTCTCGTATAGCACCAAATCACCCTTGTTAAATGAGCAAGGGATGCCATGGTCATTATTACTCTGTTGCATTTTCTTATGGTAATCTTGAAGGTGTTTGAGGGCATTGATGTGCCTTTCATTGATAATTTCAAATTGGTTTAATTGTTGTTCCCTATAATTATTTTCATCAATAAGCCCTTGAAGAGTGATTCTTAAGGAGTGAATCTCTAACTCTAGGGGCATAATTGCCCCAAAACCATAAACAAGGTTGTAAGGTGTGTTTCATGTTGAGGTTCTAATACTAGTATGATAAGTCCATAATGTGTATGTTAATTTTGTATGCCAGTCTTTATTATGTTTGTTCACTATTTTTCTTAGAATATTTTCAAGAGTTTTGTTAGTTGATTCAACTTTTCCATTAGATTGTAGGTAGTAAGGTGTTGAGCATCGATGTTGTATATTAAGCATTTCCAAGAACTTCTTCACATCATTGTTCTTAAATGGTTTCCCATTATCTTAAACTAACACGAAAGGAAGTCCAAAGTGAGAAATAATGTGTTCCAATATGAAATGACATATTACATTGGTGGTTGTGGAACACAACGAAATAACTTCTACCCATTTCGTGAAATAATATGTTGTAATTATAAATGTATGTCCAGTGGATGAAGGTGGAGATATTTTTCCAATAATATCCAAACACCATACTGAGAATAGCCAAATAGGAACTTGTGAATGAAGCTTGAAGGAAGGAGCATGAATTAGGTTTTGATGCTCTTGAAATTTATGAAATATCTTAATGTATTCAAAGCAATCTCGTTCCATATTTTTCCAATAATGTCCTGTGCTTATTAGCTTTTGAATTAATGATCTTCCTCTAAAATTTCCCCCACAAACACCTACATGATCCTGTTCAAGTGTTGTGGGTATTTTGAATTTTTTAAGACACCTAAGTAAAAGGCCATTGAAGGACCTCTTATATAAGATGTCTGCCAAGATGATATATCTAGGCAAAAAATTTCAATTATGAGAATGAGTTTTTTTATTTTCTAGCTCAAGAAAGGTACCATCTTTCAAATAATTGAATATCATATCATACCATTCACTTAAGTCTTCAGTTGTTGTTGCTAACACTTCATTTTTTTATCATCAATTGATGGTCTCATAATGGTAAGCACAATGAAGGTGAGGTCTTTTGAAGGATCTTGAGGGGAGATAAGAGAGGCTTCACTTTCCATTGCATCTGCATGATGATTATATTTTCAAGGGATGTTATCAATGGTGAATGATTCAAAATTATCTAACAATTTCATTGTGAGATACTTGTATTTTCATTTTTTTTCATGCTTTATTTGATATGTTATGTTGATTTTTTTGATGAATAATTGTGAATCATAAAATATCTTAATGTCTCTAGCTCCCATAACTAGAGAATCATGCAATCTAGTGAGTAATGCCGCATACTCAGCATTGTTGTTTGTACATAATAAGTTTAAGCGATATGATAAGGGAATAGGCTCTTTTGTGGGTAGTTTTATTATAAACCCTGTGTCAGAGCTAGTTCTACGCTTAGATCCATCAAAATACAATTCCCATGTATCTTCTTCGATTTTCAACACATTATTATCAAGGAAAGAATCATTACTAGGTAATGCTAAAGGAGAAGGAGCATTAGCCAACTGGTCTATTAAGGCTTGACCGTTAATTATTTTTTGTGAAATAAATTTAAGGTCAAACTCGGTTAACAACATTAACCACTTAGCTAAACATTCAGATAAGTTTATTTTAGTGAATAGGTGTTTAAAGGGTCAAACTTCATCATCACTTGTATTTTGGCATTCAGTATGTAATGTCACAACTTACTGGTAGCGAATACAAGAGCCAAAAATTGTTTTTCTATTGTTGTGTATCATTTATCATAATCAATCAATGTTCTACTAATGTAATAAACAAGATGTTCTTTACCCTTTTCATCTTTTTGAGCCAACAATGATGTGAGAGCATGGGATAGTGCCGATGTATAAAGGATGAATGGTTTGTTTTGCATAGTGGGTTGTAAAATAGGTGGAGTGACAAGATAATCTTTCAAACTCTCAAAAGAATGTTTACAATCTTCATTCCAATAAAAACGTATGCCTTTCTTGAGAAGATGTGTAAATGGTAATGTTCGATCTGCTAAGGATGCTATGAATCATCGAATGGCTTGAATTCTTCCTTGTAAGGTGCATAATTGAGAGATATTTGTAGGAGGCGGCATGTGAATGATAGCATCAATTTTATTCATGTCCACCTCAATGCCTCTATGAGATACAATAAAACCTAAAAAAAATCCCCTATCTACACCAAAGAAACTTTTTTGGATTCAATCTCATGTTGTATTTTTGAATTCACTAAAAAATATTCTAAAGAACATTCATTTTGTCTCGTCTTGTTAAGGATTTAGCTAAAATATCATCAACATAGTATTCCAAAATTTTATTTATGTAATCATGAAATATTCATGTCATAGCTCGTTGATATGTTGCGCCCACATTCTTCAATCCAAAAGGCATCATAACCCAAGAAAATGTTCCCCAAATAGTTGTGAATGTTGTTTTGTACTAATCTTGAGGGTTGGTGAAGATTTGATTGTATCCAGAAAATCCATCGATGAATGACAACAAAGCATGTCATGTAGTTGAATCTACTATCATCTCAATATTAGGAAGGGGAAGTCATCTTTTAAAGATGCTTTATTCAAATCACAAAAATCCATATACATCCTAATATGATTGTCTGGTTTACTAGGACAATGTTTGATATCCAAGGAGAATAATCTATAGGTCTTATGAAGCCAAGCTCAAGGAGTTTTTCAATTTCTTCCTTAACTAGCAAGTCTATTTTAGGGTTCATTGTTTGAATCTTCTGTCTAACGAGATTATCATTTTCAACAAGGACTATGTTAGGTGTTATGATCTTAGGATCAATTCCTAACATATCTGAATAATTCCAAGAAAAAAGTTTGAGAAAGTCATGAAGTAGAGTTGTAGTATCCTCTTGTTCTCCATCATCAAGGAATTTTCCTATCTTAATCACTTTCTCGTTACCATTGATGTCTATTGCTATATCTATGGTATCCCCTAAAGGAAGTTCATTTTATCTTGGAAATTCAAGGTTGTATTCTTCATTATTCATGTCTATCTCATCATCCTCCTTTTCTCCATATTTTTAGTTGGTACGAATCATAGGACATGTAATATTTTTCTTGTGAGGAAGAGTAGATGGTTTATCATGAACTCCTAGAATTTTTTTCAAGGCTTCATCATCTTCAAAGTACTCCCATGATAGTTCATAATTCATAGCAAGCAATTCTATATGTTTCAAAGTGATATTGATGTTTGGTTTACACATAATGGTGTTGATGTTTAATGAAGGTCTCTTGTTTCCTTGTGTTATCTTAGGATAGTATCCCAAACCATTTTTCATTTCTTGTGTGTTAGGTTCCATAGGAACACAAATTCCTTGTTCTTTCTTTCCACATCCTTTTCCACTATAACCCAATTGTTTCATAAGTTCATAACCTCTCCCATAAAAATTTTCCATTTCCTTTAGGTTTGGTGGTTGTTGATAATCTACCTCATCAAAGTTTTTTGTGTAGCTTATCTCTTCTTCAAGAGTAGATGAGGTAAATGCTTGTGAGTTTTCTCCTAAGTTCTATGTTGACATAACCATTAATTGCGTTTGTTTTTCATCCTCTTTTCTTGTTATTATATATTCTCCCATAAATGAAGGTGTGAATTCCAAGGAACCCCAATCATCATCTGCTAATTTTGACACTATTTCCATTTCTTGTGTTTCCTCTTTCATAGGTTTGATTTTTGATGTTGTAATTAACGTTTTCAGAGGACTGGTGTTTCCTTTTTCAATTTGTAAACAAATTTTAGGCTTGGGGTCAATTTCAATTTGGTATATCTTCCTTTTATAGACATACTTCATGATACGATGAAGAGGTGAAGGAACCACATGCATCTCATGAATCTATGGTCTTCCTAAAAGAAGATTGTATGAAAGGTCATGAGGCATAACATGAATAGGGGTATGTAAGGTACCATTTTTGACTGAAATATACAAAGTAATTACACTAAGTTGTTTCTTTTCTATATTGTCAAATCCTCAAATCAATAAGGAATTAGGTTTCATTTTTTATTTATCGACTCCTAGCCTATCTAAAAGGTTCACACTGCACACATTCAAAGTTGATCCATAATCAACAAGGGTCCTTTTTAGTCTCATGTTGTTGTATCTATATATTATCATGAATGCATCATATTTATTTCTCATTTCCAAAAGAGGGAGCTCATGTTGGTGAAAGGTAATGTCTACATTAATTGTATTCATTCCTTGTATTAGAGTTGCCACATTGTTTGCATTTGTACTAGGAGAAACCACAAATTTTTGTAAGGTTGTTTGAAGCATAGTGTGGTAACTATATGAAGTTTGAATAAGATCCCATAAGGAAATATTAGTAGGAGTATTCTTAATTTGTTTAACAAGATCATACTCCTTCCCATTATGTGATGGTAAATGAGGAGCACTAGGCAATATAGGATTAGGCAATGGTAACGAAACGAGATTAGATTGAGGTTTTTTTTATTATTCCTTGTGTTATATCTATGAGCAACATTATTATAACTCAATTTCTATGACACATTTTCCTTAGGTTCTTCAAGGATAAGGATATGTTTGTTTGTAGTTTGAGGTTTGTTTGAAGGTGGATAAAGGATAAGTTGAGGTTGAATGGCATTTAATTCTCTTTCTTTAGGTTTATTTGAACAAGCCTTGGTGGATAAGTCTTGTGAGATGAAGTCCTCAAGGGCTTCATCTAACATATCAAATTCATCACTACTAAAATGCTTGAGGGTTACACTAACTTGGACAAAGGGTTTTGACATACTTTAAATAACCATGAACTAATGCTTGTTTAGATTTAATGTTTTGGTTTTTTTGTTTAGTTTTCTAATGAATGTAAAATAAGATCTATTTCTAAAAAAATGAAAGTTCAGTAACCTATCTTTATCAAGAAATTGTAAGCATGAACTATGGAAATGCGTGAAACAAAAATTGACAAACTGAAATAGAAAACTAACTACAACAAATAGAAGCATAGAAATTCACTGTCTAACCCTGAAAATTGAAAACTCAAACTCCATAGGGACTAAGATGCCAGAAAGTGTGTTTTGGTCCTCTTTATGAAATTTGGAGGTTCCAAGAATTGGAATAGATAGCACACAACTCAGACAAGATTCTAAGCCAAAAAACCTAAGAGGGACTAAGAGGCCAGTAAGGGCGTTTTATTCCCAATAAAGTTTTTTCTTAGAAAAGAAAAAAAAATATAATTTGTTTACAGTGTTCACAAGTTGTCTATTGAAGGACCTAATGTTTAGAAACAAAAAACTATGTAAATGAATGCAAGAAAAGGTAAGTAATGAGAAGCAATTAGATGAAAAGTTAAATGAGTTTTTTTCAATTTTGAATGCAATAACAATGTTCCTAAATGCAATTAGGATGGTGAACAATGGCCTTTTTAGTTTTTCAATGAGATTAAATTATGCAAGAAAGAAAAAATGCAACCTATATGTACTTTCACTAATGCAAATATGAGAAACCCTAGATGCAACCTAGATCTAGGACTTTAATGAACTCCAAATTAGAAAATGAATGCTCTAAAATGTCGAGTTCACCAAAATGAACCAAAGAGAAAAGGGAAAGTGGGAGTGTCCACCTATGTTCTCTCTTGATCACTCAATAATGTCTCAAGAACCCAAATTACATTGACTATCAACCCCAAAGGTGATTCAATTCTCAACAAGGAAGACCTAGGAGGGGGTTCTTTAAGCTTTTAGGGGTTCACCACCAAGAAAAAGCTTGGAAAATACAAGTAAATTTTCAATTCATAAAACCTAATAATTCAAGCTAAATGATGGATGCAAATGATAAAATTAAACAATAGCAAGTTAGGGTGTGTGTACCTAGGAAGTCTAGGAATGCAACAAGGATTCTAGAAATGCAAAAATACTATCAAAATATGCCAAGGAAGACTAAGAATTCCTTGTTGTTGACTTCATCCCACTGCTATTTTTAGGGTAGATGCAGAATCTTTGGATTTCGGAGGAAGATCTAAAAGAATCTCTGCAAAATACCATCAGGAGGACTAAGATTCCCTAGGTGGCGACTTAGTCTCGTCTTGAATTTCTAGAATTTATAAGTGTGGCCCTAAGGTTCAATGTTTGAACTTCCTTCTTCACCAAGTCTTCAAATCTAAACCAATAAATAACCTATAAAATAAAGAAAATTTGATTTTTTTTTATGGGGGTTTTCCTTGGTCAAACCCCTTGTTTGGTAATTAAACATTGATGAAAATGCATAGATCTAAAAATAGAAATGTGTGTTCCCTAATATTAAGTGTTTCTAAGATTATGCAAGCTAGAACATGGAGAAACCCTATTTAAATGTGTTAGAATAGAATTCCTAAGATGCAAATGAAAGTGACCTACAAAGGAGATCTCTATTCACCCTAATAATTCATGAACATGAAATATACCTTACCTGCATAGGAAATAGAATAGAAATGGAAGATGGAATCAATCAAGAAACAAATCCTTAGGGTTGGAAGAATGGCTAGTTGCATCTTGAACCTAGAATCTCTCATGATTCTCCATAGGCATCCATCATTAATATTAGGCAATGCTAGATCTTGACTTGGAAATGGACTTGAAAAACTTGCAAAAAAAAATAGAAGGATGCTCCAAGACTTCAATTCCTTGGTTCTTGAAACTCTCCTTCAAACTTGCTTTAACTTCAACTCATCTTATGTAAAAATGGGGTGTGAATCTTACTTTTATGGGAACTTGTATCTAATAACCTGATTATTAGATCCTAAAGGCCAACAAAATGCTAACTTAAATCAAATATTTTCATTTCCCATGCTTAATTCCTAATAAAAAATCCCTCAAGAATAAGATGCCCTAGGTAGCATGTTGGTCCCACTAAGGAGGACTAAGATTCCACCAAAGGAATCTTGGTCCCACAAGACTTATTTTGCAATTTTGAAAGGTGGGTTACCAAGATTGAAGGTTGCTTATGGATTTTAGTCAGGTTTACAGTTGAAATATGCCTCGAGATGCACCAAAATGGGTCTTAGGGGCCCATAATAAGTGACCTAAAGAGAATTTAACATAAGGGGTGCTAAAATAAGTCCAAATTAAGTGTGAAAATGCAAAGGTATGCATTTTTCTACACTACAATCCCTAAGTCCACCAAATTACAATCCATCTCCTATTGCCCATGCTACACCTTCCTTTGTCAAGGAAAACCAAATCCCCCTACCCATATCCTTTCCATCCACATCATCCTTATCCACTATTAATAATTTCATCCTCACTCACCATTTCAACAATTAAAAGTATGCTATGTTTGGATATTTCCTTAATATTGGTGTTAAAATTCCATCCTTTCTACCTCCACCAAATCATAATCCATCTCATATTTCTCATCGTACCCCTTCCTTTGAAAATGAAAGTCAAACCACCATCAAAATCTCATCTCAAATCCCACAAACATCCTTACAATCCATATCACCCCAACCCTATAAAATTAATCTATCCCATGGCTTCCATAATTCATTCCAATGACTATTAGTAAAGGAGCCTAATCACCCAAACACCAATAAAGCTATTTAATATTCCCATGTCATGCATCCACCTCAATCTACGATCTATCCACCCACCACAGTTGAAGAATCTATCCAACCTTCCTCCACTATCACACTATCCACACAAATCCAAACATGTTAGTTACTTGGCCCAAAGAATGCCTATATGAACCCTTAGAGCCTAAATAAAGATTATGTCTATGACAATAAAAATTGGATCAAACACCACCATCCACTCCATCCAAATTTTTTGATGTTCATGATAATCCTATGTTTGATCATGATATGTTTAATAATCTAATATTTGATCATGATATTACTTTTTTTTAAGACATCCAAGATGATCCATCTCCATCATATGACCCCCTTACATCTCATGATCCATCTCCAACTCAAGAACAACATATCCCTTTCATCCCATCCAATGATATCTTTCTATCTCAAGAGAAAGATATCCCTTCATCCTCCTCTCATGATCCCCTCCATTCCATCCCATCAAATGATCCCAATACATCTCAAGGCTAAAGTATCCCTCCATTTCATAATCCTATCCCTTATATCCCATTGCATGATCCCTTTCTACATCAAGATCAAAGTATAACTTCCACCCCATACAATGATCAATCTCCATCTCATAATAAAGATAAAATTATACCATCCACCCCATCACATTATCCCTCACCAAGCCTATATAAAGGCATGACCCCTTCATATTCATTTCATGATCTACCTCCATCTTATAATCAAGAGAAAGTATAGCACCCATCCCATCACATAATCCCTCCCCAACTCAGATCAATTGATCCCTTTATTTCCATGTCATGATCCTAAACCTCAATAAGATCCCATCTCCCCTACCCAAGCTACCTATTGACATGGATGTTATTTGCACACCAACAGGTAGAAAAATTATCATAGAGATATTGTGGGGACCTATCTTTCTCAAAAGACTCCACCGAGAAAAACCTAAATCTAAGGAAAACTCAGCTTGATCCCAAGGCTCGTTTATGTTAGATCTTGATGCACTAGGTTTGCTTAGGGTTCATTGTGATATTATTGTTAAACACGAGGGCATAAGCAATCCTTAAGACATTGGATGGTATCATAGAGATATAAACATAATCTCAGTTTGGTCATTCAATAACTTCATGAAATCAAAGAATTTGCAACAATATTTCATGAAATTCAAATAACTTGCATTCATTTAAGTCGATTTAGCATGAAGCTTTCAACAATTTCACAAAATAAAAATATTTGTAATAAAACTCCATGCATTTATCACATTTTTGGAACAATCTCTAAAATATAAAATATCTATTGTAAAATAAAGCATAAAAAATTATTGAAAAGTAAAATTTCTCCTATGTATTATCCATGCATGTCACAAGAAATAACCAAACTAGAGCAACCCATTCCATACAACACCAAATTGCTTCACAACTAGGCACATAATGATGCAAGAGTTTAAAGAAAAGGGGGATTATTTCCCACTAGATAGTGTCAGTATGCACCCTTAAATGGTGTAGCACACAGTTTTGTCTGATAGGAACATTCATCAAATACGTAATATTTTATATTATGAAATAGATTTAAAATTGGCTTTGATATTAGTTAACTTCTAATGAAACATACAAGATTTTTGTCTAGAATGAAACAAAAAATAGGAAAAAGAACAAAACTTGAAAAAGTTTTGGCTCTTTGACATCCAAAAATTCTAAACTTAACTTAAAATGTAACATCCCCTGACCTCTTATAAGAACAAGACGCTTGAGAAATTCAACCAACACATGAGAGGGAATCCAAGGGATGAATCACAACAAGGAACATCACATATGACAAATGGTAAGAGAAATTTTGAATAAAAAAATAAAAATTGACCTTCTTCTACACTTTGAAACTTTTGGATTGATGTCTTTAAAATTTGATCAAGAAATCAAACTAGATCTAGTAGATCTGTCAAAAAAAATGTAGGAACTTCCTCTGCTAGATATTTAGAGTGATTAGGTGGAACTAGTTACTCAAATCCATCGACATTTTTATTCCTACATTCTATTGGTTATTTTCTTAGAACCAAACTAATCTCTAGAAATATCTATGTATTTTTCCACTTCCAATCATTAGTAATACTAAAGGGATTAGCCAACGAATGAATAGAAGATGCTAAACTTTTATTCATACTCTTTGGGCTATGTGAAACCCAGGAGGGTGATCCCACAATGTATACCTAAAGACCTTTCATACTTACAATCAAATACATTGTTAATAATAGATATCTCTCATGATACCACTTAATAGTAACATTAAATAAGTTGGTAGCTTATTATGTTAATGTTCTATGAGTTGAATATGAGAGAGAAGACACCTAAAAGAATGAATAACAACAATGTTTCTCTTGAAATTTTATGTTTAAAAGATTGAGTAGTTAATGAATCAACACTATAAATATAACACTAATATCCCACATGAACTAGTGTCTTTATCCAAAGAATAGAGTTGATACCCTTTGACATAACCTGATAATGATTCAAAAACTAACACATATAATCCCCAAAAATCTTGCATTACAACATTCCTCTATGTATTTAAGGATTATCACTTCTTACAAATATCCTAGGAGCACATAGTAACTATAAGTTATCACTCTCATATAAGCATTTACATCAATTCATTGAATTGATAGGAAAACATGAAACTGAACATCCATCAGATAATGATAGAGACAAGTGAAAGAAATCCTTGATTACTTCCATTCATAACTCATAACACACATACAAGGAGATAAAATAACCATGAAACTGATATTAATTTGTATTATATAATGTTATACCATTATCAGTCTTACATGCATAAGTATGAACTCCATAATAAACTTAAAACAAAAGACTCTAAAACTTGCTTCGTATTTGTCTTGGTAACACTAATAGTATCAACTCAAAAAATTTCTAACTCCTATGCTTCTGGTCCTGAATTCCTTATTATAGAGATGAAGGAGAAAAACAAGCCTCATATGAGATAGCACACATGTCACGATCCCATAGGACCACTTGCAGCAATATTCCCATCCTAGTTACACTTAAGTCTTTAGGTGGAGAAAATAAACATGAGGAGGAATTATCCTCAACTCTTCATGGAAAATAGATCCCACCTTAAGAGACATCATTAGTTTGTTACAACAGTTACAAGATATTCTCCATGTGCTCAAAATGTCAACTATAAGAAAATCAAACCAACAAAAATTATTAAGATAGACACAAAAAGTAGAAAAAGGTCAAAATGTGTTAATCTAGATTAGCACCACATGCTAATCATTTTGAGTTTTAAGGAGAGAATAATATTTTTCCATGTTACATCAAAATCCTAATTTTTACTTTTTTCATGCTATGTATTATACTCCTATCCATTATTCTTCTTATTCATTATGTATATCTCTCCAACCAAATATTGTATTCTTCCTCAGTAGGCCATTTAACATTCAATAAATCCTACACCTTAGTAGTTGTAGACACCTAAAAATGACCTAGGCCTGCAAGCTTCATTTTTACCACTTTCGTCCTAGCATAATTATGACATTTAATTATGTCCTTGGTCCACATTCGACTATTAATTAAATAATTTATAATTGTTTAATTAATTCATGTCTTTGTATTCTTCAAGATTATTAAATAAATAAATTCTATTTATTTATTAAATACATCATTAATTGGCTAAGTCTTCCCTTAATTAAATAAATTTCTTAATTTATTTAATTCTCCTTTGTCATATATTTCTTCCTAATTTTTAAATAAATAAGTTTTATTTATTTATTTAATATGTCACTAACTGTCTTAATTAAATAAATTGATTAATTTATTTAATTAATTAATCTTATCTTCTAAATTAAATAACTAAATTTAATTATTTAATTGCCAATTTAATATTCCTCTCATTTTAAATAAATCAATTATTTAAAATGTCATCACAATCTTAACTGTCAGTCTATTTTGGTAAATAATCTGAAAAAGATTATTTATTTGTCTCATTAAATCCATAATTTGAATTAATTTAATTCAAATTAGTAACTAATCTTCCAAAAATCAAGTAATCAGGCAGATTCTTGATTTTCCAAATCTGATCTTCAGTTCAAATCTTATCTTCTTGATTTTTCGAATCTCGCAAATTAGACAATCTTTATCTTCTTCATTTTTGAAATCTTTATTTTCTAATTAATTTGTCTCATTTATTCTCCACCGTCGATCGATTATCTGAGACATTATTCTGACCGTTCGATTAAGGATTTTGCCCTAACCCTGATTAGGGATTCTCGGATTTGATCTGGACCTCTTGTTCTAGGTCTTTCTTAGAATTCAATCTCATCCATCCACTCAAAATTGTGTTTTCTATAAAAGACAATTTTTCTCATAATTTTGAGATCTGACAACTTCATTTTTGAATTTAGGCACTATAGTCATTTTAGCATTGGTAATTATAATTTCATTTATCATAGTGTCATAGACATAGGCATTATTCTATCAAATCCTTCAACATTTGCATAGGGCTTAGACATTACTTTAGGTTGCTCATTTGAAGTCTGAGAACCTCATCCGATTTGCTGCAAACTAGAAGGGGTAACAAAGGTGAACCATGGAAGATGAAGATTTCTGGTAACATTGTTCCTTTTATTTTCATGTTTATTTCCTTTGTGCTTTGTTACTTCATGGGATTTTGATGTTTATTATTTAAAAAGCTTACAATCCAATTTTCCATAGATACATTTAGTGAACCCGACATATTTAGACAAATAAAGAGGAATTTTTGGAATTGTTTTCTTCTTGTTGCGGGGCTTGTTTTCTTTTTGTTGTAGGTTTGGCATCATTGTGGACAAAGCCCTACTTTCCAAAGATTCGACCATAAATTTCAAACGGCTATTTATTTTCTCATGAAATGTTTTTTGCAGTTTGAGGACAACATCACGCACTTTCATTCCAAAAATTATATATTTTTGCTTTCTTTTTAATTTTTTATAATTTTTATGTTGTTTTTCATGAAAATTTAATTTCAAGAGAAAATTATCAAATTTTTTAGATATGTTTACATTTCTGGAAATCTCTCTAAATTTTTATAGGGGTCTACTCTTTATTTTTTAAATTTGGATGTGCAATTATTAGTCAAAAACTAGACTTGTTGAAATTGGTGTTTAACAAAGATTGGCTTATATCTCTCCCACAGTTGCAGATATCTCTCCCACAGTTGCAGATCTGGTCACAAATTTTTTTTTGCAGATTTTGGATCACATTAGATGACTTCAGTAAAAAAATCAGAATTTTTAGAGCTGTTTTGAATTTTTTATAATTTTTTATGATTTTTCATAAAAAATTAATTTCAAGTGCAAAACAACAATTTTTTCTAATTTATTTAATTTTTTGGAAACCTCTTGAGATTTTAGATAGGATTTATTTTCTATATTTTTCATTTTCCTATCAAAAAAATTTCTAAAAATTAGATTTGTTTCGACTAGCTAACCCTCTAATAGTAGTGATCGATTATCTTGTTAGGGTTTGTTGTTGGTTTTGTGCATGTGTAGAAAATAAACACTTCAAAGGACACATTGGATCAAGTGGAAAAAAAAGGATGCATCTAACTATTTTTTTTGCAAATTGATAGTCAAAGACAAACATTCAAACTACTAACGGATTGTCTTGTAGGTTCACTTGTCAAAGGCCAAACAACAAAACAATGTGTTTGCATTTTTAGTAGTGTAACTCACATTTTAGTTTTGGTGCAATCAAAATGAACCTTGTTTTCCATGTCTGAATGTGTTTGTAAAAGGATAGGGGAGTATGCTCTCACCTTGTGAAAACTTGGTGATCAAAAACCCAGACTCGTTTTTATTTGTTCTTACCTAATGATTTGGTATATCAGAGTATCATCTCCCCTTGCACTTTTGGGTGATCTTGGGTGTAAGAGAAATGGTTACCAACTCTAGAAGTTGGGCCTGCCTAGGGATTTCATCACCCTAACGCAACTCAAACCAGCAACGGAGCTAAGGCCAAGCTACCCCTGACCAGTATATAAATGTAAATCTTAAGGGAAAACCTAAGATTGCAAGTGCGGATGTGTCATACGAACATAGTTGTACTCCCTTAAACCCTGTTGAGCTTAACCTCTTCAAGCTAGAGTGCCACATTAATGGTGATCAATCTCTTTCCCCATGTATGGCCACTCGAACGGGGGTCCTAAACTAAAAACCTTTGTGTAGTAAGCAAAAAACCTTCTATTTGCTAGTGCAGCACCGGTCGGTGTGAAGGCATCCACACTTTCACAGTTTGTAGTAGAGGTGATTAATCTGCCATGGGAGTTTCATGGGGGTTGGAAGCTTGGTTGGCCTGAGAAGAAAGTGCACTGTAAGGGGGAGCCCGTGCAGCCAAGCTTCTGAATTCACATGCTATAGATATGTGGTTAGGGAAACTCATGTGGAATTTAGTGAATATTGTCCTGGCCTAACCTAGGATTGTACTTGTCTTATGTGTGCTTGCTTACACTAAAACATCGTGCTTGTCAAGTGTTTTCTAGATTTTCAAACATTATACACAACATTCACAAATCTGGACAAAAACAGTCGACCTTGGACAACTCTGACTTTTCAACAAGACATTAGAAAACAATCTCAGTCCTCATTTTGAACTTAGACTTGGTAGTGTCCATCATAGTGCTCATTTGGCATCTAGACTTGGCATTGGTCATTTTCCTTAGTCAACATCTTCATTGTCATCTTGGCATTTGACATCCTTTCTTGACAATTTTATCACCTTGCATTAGTCATTTCCCTTAGACAAACGTCATTATCACTTTGCATTTAACATCATGACATCCACCACCTTGCCTTCCCTTCACCAACATATTGATAGGCTTGCTAGTAAAGTTGAATACCAATTACTCTATAGAGATCAATACCAACAAGCCTTAGACATTAGGAGACAATTCCTCCAAACCGACAATCAATGTCCTTTGTACCAACAATCCATGAGTCCTAGTCCTCCATCCATCTACCCTCACTACCAAAATTCACTCAATACCATTCATGACATTAGTCCACAACAAACATCCATTACTCACCCTTATCCTAACTTTGACAAGGGAAGCCAATAGTCCACTAGTCCATTCCAAACCTCCATGTCATATTCTAACCCTTCACCTATCAATCTCATCCAAGTCTACATGCCTTATCAACCATTTACCAACTCATGTCAAGTCCCCACATCATACCATACCGATCTGGTCCAAGTCTCCATGTCATATCCTTTCCATTCAATAATTAATCTAGTCCAAGACTCCATGTCCTATCCTTGTACCTCACATGCTACTCCAGTCCAAATTCCCATGTCCTATCCTAGTCCTTCATATACTAGTCTAGTCAAAGTTCCCACATCCTATCCTAGTCCTTTGGTCATTAATCCTTTCCAAGTCACCCCCTCACAAGCCACATCAACATGTCCACCCATATCACAAAAAGAGCATAGGATCCCAAGTCCACCTTGGCAGCAAAATCAAGAGTCTTTAAGTCTTAATGCCACCTTTTACAAGGGGAACACCAATCTGGTTCATGCACTCTTACCACCATCTAATCAAATTCCTATCCATAAGCTACAATGTTTTATTCCTAATTCATTGGCCTCTTTACCTTCTATCCAATCAAATTCTTCATTACCCCCACCATCATCTAATCCTCCATCAAATCAATGCCCTACATTTAGATATTTAAAAAATAAATTGATGGCATTATTTAAATCCACCCATCCACCTATAAAGGATGTGACCCAAGGGCTACAAGAAAGGAATCAATTGTCTCCATGTCATTCAACACATATACTTGAACATACAAAAGAGTCCTCAAACATCATGCCAAGTCCTTCAAGTCAACCCTGTCATCCACAACCCATTGAACCACTTCAAGAGTCTCCCTTCATAAGTCCAAGTCACCCTCTTTCATGCTCCTATGTTGACCATCAAGAACATGTCAAGTCTCTCCATGAGAAATCCCCTTCCACTTCCATTCAAGCAACCCAAGAGTTAGGTCAAGAGTCTACTCCCAAGCATGTGGAGACATCAATCCCTATTCCTAATCAATGTCATATCATTTTCATCCAACCTATCCATAATCTATATCATTTTTATGATCAAGATGATATCCATAATGATGAAGATCCTATCCATGAGAAATCTGATCATATACCCATCCATGAGAAAGATATTTCAAATTCACCTCCACCTAGTCCTATCCATGATTCATCAACATCCACTCCCCATGATGAGACACTTGCCTTCATGGGACACATAGACGATATTCCTCCAGAACAAGAATCTTCCACTAGGGACATGCTTGCATATGATCAAGTTATAGCTAAAACCATTGGGCTCTATGACACTAAAAATAATGATGGCTTCGACATTGCCTTGGAAGCACCAACAAAATCATCTAAACCTGACATGTCACATGATTAGGCCAAAGATATCAGTCAAGAATATGTCCAACATGAAAATGAAACTAAGACACTTTATCAACTAGGGTCATCTATCTTTGTTAGAGTAGGCTTTCTTGCAGATGAAAATATTACAAGTGATAGTGTCCACAGACATCATGATGGGTTAGCATCTTGCTTTCAAAACAAAAAATACCCCATCACAAATAGAATTTTTCAAAGCATGCAATATCAAGGCAAAGGACTAGGCATACAAGAGCAAGGCATTCTAGAACCAATACAACTTCAAGAAAATTATAGACATCAAGGTCTTGGCTATTCCTCAGATGGTAAATCAAACTATGTCAGTGGTACCTCCTCGATACTAGGGGAAAATTTGTTAGATACAAATGTCAAAATAGAGTCTATGAGAAATCCTTGTCATAAGATTGCTGCCAACACCCCGTCCACCCACACCATAAACCATCATTCTATCATGAATCAACCTCCCCTTTGGGACCAACAAAAACAAAAGTCTTACAAGTCAAAAGATCAAAATCAAATGTCAAATTCCATTAAATCAAACAAAAGGACAAGTGGACAAATGAAATTAAAATGGATCCCAAAGAAAAGTGGATCAAACAAAGACACCAAGTCAACTACAAAATTCAATCACAATGTGGAGCCACAAGACAAGAGGACTCCCACATGTAACACATGTCCACCTCCTTCAAAATGGTCATCAATCAAGGCATATAAAAGTGTTGGTTCCAAACACCATCCCTCCAAAATCCGTCATCCACCATCCCAAGTTTGGAAAATAAAAAGTTATTCATCCAAATGTCCAAACAATCTTTCCATGTCTACCATCATTCGTCATAGCCCTACATCTCGTTTAAAGTCCAATGATCCCACATCACAAATCCATCACATCTTGGCAGAAACTCTTTACCACAAGGACTCTCATTGCACTCTATTGTGATGTGCGTATTCTGATAAGGCCAACTCTAGTATCAGAAAGGACCGCAATAACATCGATCAGTTGTATACAAGCACTACAATCCTAACAAGACAACTACTTCAGACAGGACATTATTGGCATATCATGGCACTAGTCTCTACATCGACACTGCCAATGGATTCAAAACAGTCAGTGGTCATCTAAAGCATCCAAGCTATCTACAAAAAAATAAAAAAAATAAAAAAAATAAAAAAAATTGAAAAATGTAAAAATTGTCACCCTGATGGAAACTTGGCAAACAGGCGTCTTGGTAACACAAAAAAAAAAAAGTCAAGAAAATAGTAAAGAGAAATTTTTTGTCCTATGGTGAAAACCTGGCAAACAGGCGCCCTAGATAAGTACCATGATGAGAACTTGGCAAATAGGCATCATGTGTAAAATAAATTGTCTATGTGGACTCCTACACCTGGGGGCAATTCGTCTCATTTCCCATGCCTTCCTCATGACATTTACGTCCATCTAAGCCCTATCATTTCCATGCATTTTTCCCACTTATCTTGGTCTTGACATAAACCTGGCACACATAAATCATGCTTTCAGAAAACTCTTGACATGTCTATCCTTTGGTCATACATGATTCACGAAACATCATGTCATTCACCATCATAGTCTTATTGTCCTTATATGACATAGTCCTTGAAAATCATATGATAATTCCATTAGTTTCATGTCTCCCATCTTTTACCAAGGCCACCTCTTATTCTTTCATGTATGTCACCTATCTTGGCTTTCCTTTTTCAAATGGTTAAGGATACTCCATCATCCCATCTAGTCCTAACCAAGTCATTCCAAATGCAACGAGTCTAATCCATACAACCACATTATCCAAAATTTTACTTGACTGCATTCCTGGCTTGATTGTAAACCTCCATACTTTTTGTCACATTATCATCATCATCCTCATGTTATTTTGGGATGCGTCCTTCCCACGTCAAATAATGTTGTCATCACTTGTCAACTGGTATTCATCTTGACTAGGGGCACAATCATATTTGTCCTTGGATTCTTAGCTGTAGGCATCAGTCATATGCATTTTTCATGATCCTCTTAAATGTCAAAATCCAAAAACATCACAAAAAGTCTTAAAAAAAGGCAAAAACGTCACAAAAAGTCCTAAAAAAGACAAAAAAAAATGATAAAATGCCTTGAAAAAAGACCTAAAAATCATAAAACGTCATGAAGAAAAACACAAAAACATCCAAATCAATGTCAAAATCCTAAAAATGCAGTCAAAGTTAGTCATGTCAGTCAGTCCATGTCATAGTCGAACTACGTTGTCTCTGCGCAATTGCTATGTAGGCAAGACTCACACTTGAGTCCCCAAGACATTAGGTCAATCCTTTTAGGTTTGTCAAAATAAAATCATGGCACAATCTTTAGTCATTGATACAAAGTCATTGGTCATGTCGAACTACAAGGTCTCTGAGTGTATGACGTAGGCAAGGCCATCTATCGATGAGCCCCTGAGGCTACACTAGGTCAGTCCATTAGGGTTCATGACACTACAGTGGCACACACATCAAAAATCTGCTAGTCATGACAGATCATTTTTCCAAACGGGAAAACTCCTAAAACAAAGTATGCCAATTATTCATTCAACATGGCAATTGTATCACCGTGGTATATTATCGTTATATGATCAACACAAGTCAAACTCAGTCAAAACAAGTCGAACTTAGTCAAAACAAGTCAAATTATCACAACCAGTCAAACTATCAACTCTTGGTTACCTTTCAGATGCGTCCTTCTGAAGAATAGCCTTAGTCATTTATGTCTTAGGATATGTCCTTCATAGGCATTGTCCCTATCATTTGACATTCTCGAGGGATCCTTTTTGACACTTAAGGATCATTCCTCTTGGCATCACCATTCTTTCAGATGTGTCCTTCTGAAGAACAAAACTCTAACATTAGTGTTTTCGGATGTGTCCTTCCTAGACATCGACATTATTTAGGATGTGTCCTTCCTGAATATAGCAACCTTCAGCATTCATCATCTTGACATCATTAAAACTTGACATCCAGACACACTTGGCAAATAATTGGCATTCGTTTTTGGCTTTTTATCATGTTACTAGCTTTTCAGTGAGATCGTGACACCAGGATTTAGAGAAGCAATGACGTATCATGACATTTGTCTTGTCTTTTGACACTCATGTTACTAGCTTTTCAGCGAGATCCTGACACCGGGATTTAGAGAAGCAGCAATGTATCATGACATTTGTCTTGTCTTTTGACACTCATGTTACTAGTTTTTCAGCGAGATCTTGACACTGGGATTTAGAGAAGCAGTGATGTATCATGACATTTGTCTTGCCTTTTGACACTCACGTTACTAGTTTCTTAGCAAGATCCCAACGAAAGGCTTTAAAAAAGTAGCAACGTATCATGATAATGGCTTTATCTTATTTCTTTCTAATAGTCATGTTGCTAGTTCCTCAAGGATGTCCTGGCAATAGGATTTAGAGGAGCAACGACGTTTTATGACTTTTGCTTTTTGTCTTTTTCTACTTGTGGTTGATTATGACAAAGGCTGGGGCAATAACGCTCTTGGTATGAGTCATGATCTTCCTTGTCTATGACTGCTTGTCTTACATGATGGTACGACCTTGCACACCTTGATCTATGTCATATCATGGTGTTTCTTGGCCATGACAACAATTTGCCCAATGATGATTAAGAGCAATAAATATTAAAAGTGCTATGGTAAGGTTTGAAGGATTTGGTCTAGGAACTAACATGCATCTTCTTTAGTCTTATCATCTTCTCTCACCCATCTCATATAAGCATTGCATTCATGTCTTTTGCACTAAAATTTCTTCCTCTCTTCATATTCTAGTCTTCTAATCAATTTCAAGAACACACCCATGTTCTTGGAACCTATATGTCCTCTCGAGGGAGCATACCGCAACCCTCCTCATCATTCTTCCTCATCTTATTTTACACTGGGGCATATTTTTGACTTATTTTCTTTGTCACAATGTGACATGCTACATTATGACAAAGAGGGGCAAAATGTAGACACCTAAAAATGATCTAGGCCTGCAAGCTTTATTTTTACCACTTTCATCCTAGAATAATTATGACATTTAATTATGTCCTTGGTCCACATTCAAGTATTAACTAAATAATTTATAATTGTTTAATTAATTTATGTCTTTGTATTCTTCATGATTATTAAATAAATAAATTCTATTTATTTATTAAATACGTCATTAATTGGCTAAGTCTTCCCTTAATTAAATAAATTTCTTAATTTATTTAATTCCCCTTTGTCATATATTTCTTCCTGATTATTAAATAAATAAGTTTTATTTATTTATTTAATATGTCACTAACTGTCTTAATTAAATAAATTGATTAATTTATTTAATTAATTAATCTTATCTTCTAAATTAAATAATTAAATTTAATTATTTAATTGCTAATTTAATATTCCTCTCATTTTAAATAAATCAATTATTTAAAATGTCATCACAATCTTAACTGTCAGTCTATTTTGGTAAATAATCTGAAAAAGATTATTTATTTGTCTCATAAAATCCATAATTTGAATTAATTTAATTCAAATTAGTAACTAATCTTCAAAAAATCAAGTAATTGGGCAAATTCTTGATTTTCCAAATCTGATCTTCAATTCAAATCTTATCTTCTTGATTTTTCGAATCTCGTAAATCAGACAATCTTTATCTTCTTGATTTTTGAAAATCTTTATTGTCTAATTAATTTGTCTCATTTATTCTCCACCCTCGATCCGATTATCTGAGACATTATTCTGACTATTCGATTAAGGATTTTTCCCTAACCCTAATTAGGGATTCTCATATTTAATCTGGACCTCTCGTTCTAGGTCTTTCTTAGAATTCAATCTCATCCATCCACTCAAAAAAAAAATTTCTATAAAGGACAATTTTGCTCATAATTTTGGGATCTAACAAATTCATTTTCGAATTTAGGCATTATAGTCATTTTAGCATTGGTAATTATTATTTCATTTAGCATAGTGTCATAGACATAGGCATTATTCTATCAAATCCTTCAACATTTGCATAGGGCTTAGACATTACTTTAGGTTGCTCATTTGAAATCTGAGGGCCTCATCCAATTTGTTGCAAACTAGAAGGTATAAAAAAGGTGAACCATGGAAGATGAAGATTTCTGGTAACATTGTTCCTTTTATTTTCATGTTTATTTCCTTTGTTATTTGTTACTTCATGGGATTTTGATGTTTATTATTTAAAAAGCTTACAATCCAATTTTACATAGATACAGTAGTATAATGGGAGTACCTTGCATCAATTAAAATCATGGCTTTCCTAACAAATATATCCATCTTTTTTTCAATTTCCACCATCATATCAATATTTGAATTGAACAAGATATAATTGGTGACAGAAAAATGCATCATAGCCACTTCAAGAAACCCTCCCAAATCTTCCTTCCAGGTGTCAAATGGATGCAATTAACCTTTTGAATTCAATATTTTAGGCATACTATGATACTCCATTTCCTTGAATAGTTTCAACTTACTTTGGAGCTGTATTCGCAACTTTCCATGCAAAGTAGTTACCCCATTTATTGAGTCAATAGTCTTCAAGATGTCAGGAATATTTGTGGGTGCCTCAGGATCCTCCTTTATTTTAGGCATCATTTATTTCAAAGCACTTGCCCTAGAAATCTAATTCTTCCACTCATTCCTAAAGGCTTCCTATACTTGCAGATATTTTGCATTTGCTTCATGAATATTTTTATATGTGGCCCATGCATCACTAGCCTTGTGGACCAACTTGATCATCCTATGCTTAAGCACATCTTTAAAAATTTCATTGGCCACCCTCACTATCTCTAATTTAGCCTGATTGATATTTTCTTCTTCAACAATTAACTTTCCTCTCAAATCAACAATTCTGAGGGCCAAAGTTTCCCTAGGTTGTGTAGACATATCAAATGAAGAAGAGGAAGAAGGTTGAGTCACTGTAGTTTTGGTAGGTTGAATGGTAGCTCTCATTCGACTCAATTTATTCAAAATATTATTATATTCATTGACCAAAGATTCATATTTCTTTTGAGATTTATGTGCAATGTCCACACTAAGCATTGTAGCATGTGTAGTTAATTTAGGTTCCTAAATTGGAGTTATGTCAGTAGATCTTTTGACCACTATTAAACCAATGACTTCTTGAATAGGCCTAGAAACTTCATGTTTGCTAGTATTAGATTCCATAGACCAAATTGAAAGGGTATGAAACTTTGGACTATATCCAGAACCAAATACTTTATTCTAAAACTGATCTTCAAATATCAAAGCTTGAGGATCTCTTCTAATTGCATCATATGCTATGGAAACTATGATTGTACATCCAAGTAATAACATGATTCCACTATCTTTAAAAATTCTTCGAGCTTAAGTGGGAGTAATGGCTACAATTTCAGCCTTAATCTTCTCTTCCTCTACTTTCTCAACTTCCTCTTGATGAGAAGGTTCAACATTGGCTCAAGCTACTTGTAGTCTCTCTTTTATTTCCTTACTCCACTATTGAATCATAAACTCCTGAAACTCTTTTGTCTATACAAATTTATCATCTACCAAAAACTCATCACACTCTCTAATTATGGGATCATCATCATTTTCTCTATCATACTGCCATTGGACAATCCTATCAAGAGGAACATTTGAACTATGAGTCTCCTCAATATGAGGAAGGGGAAATTTCTACTCAACTTCCTTATTTCCTAGCACATGTTTGGTCACTTGTTCTTCCCTAACCTCCTGAACATCTTCAAGCCATTTTGGGATATCCATAGCTTGTTGTTGTCGTTATTGTTGTAAGAGGACCTGGGCTCTGTCTAAAACCTCCTTTACTTTTACTTTAAATTTACCAGGTTGATAGTCACTTATCATAGCAAAGGCCCTCTCCAAGGGGTTTTCAATTTCATTGTATGGATTGATGTAAAAGGCATTATTTCATAATCTTCACCTCAAGGTTTGTCATAGCTTTCCATTATTTTTTCCTAATCATAACATCCTCATCATTTGTTAGATTCCTTAGTACATCATCTTTATAAAGAAATTCATTTTGTATGATGCCTAAGTTATTTTTTCTTCCTTTTCCTACCACAAATCCTTCCAAATCAAAAAATCTAACCTCGTCTATAGGAATTCTGAGATTATTCACCATAATTCCAAAATTCTCATACCCTTCAAGGGTAGTGACCTTAAAATAAGCAAAAGAACATTGGGGGTATACCACAAATCCCTTTCTATCCTTTCTAAACATTTCATAATCCATGGCCTCCATTTTCCACAAGAGCTCCATGAAAGACAATCTATCTGAGAAACACAAGGGTAAACAATGGGGTGCCACTTTAGCTCCATAAACCCTAATCTAAGTATATTCAAAATGTAGAAACTAGTCAACCCAATTATGTGTTGTTGTAGAGCCTGGTATATCTTTTAGGCACATAACACTCTTGATCTCTAGAGAAAGTCTAAATCTAGGCGCCACACCCAATGACTCTAAGATACCATGTTTTACAACACTAGCAAACAAGATGTAGCTGGAATTGGAGCAATTTTGATCCCAAATGTATGTCCACATTTACACAAGGATGGCCTCATTTTCACTATTCAAAATTCTCAAATTAAATTTCATTTTCCACTCATAATCTCCTTCCCACAAGAGCATGTGGATCAATAAGGAAAAATAAGGGAAATATAGAGGGAGTGATTCCTTTTTCAAATTGATAAAATCCTCATGCATCTGTTGGGAAACAAAATTAGCATAATCAAAACTAGTGTTTCAATTGTATTATTATATATCTGCCACCATTACAAACAAATCAGCGGCTATTCTAACCTCAAAATCTTGAGCTAGCACTTGGTTCAAACAATTAATAAGTATTTTTGAAGTAATCTTCAAATTCTTCACACTCAAAAGGCTCAATATCTTGAATAGTGAAGTTTTTCTTGTTCCTTCTATGTCACACAAGTATTGCTTCTCTATATGCAAATTTTCTCCCTTGATATTCAACATACAAGTCAACATGCCTGAATTTTGCAGTGTAATTGGGATTTAACCGAAACACATCCACCATTTTAACATTTGCCACCTCTAGAATTATATCATCCTTCTCACTCTTGATTTTCCTGTCAGTAAGGTCATAGTGCCCTTCTAGCTCCATCATTAAATCAACTTCTACAAACGCATTTTGAACCACTAACCTTCTCAGGTTGAATCTCCACAAATAGCATGCATGTTGATTGAAATTTCGCTTATTGAAAGCATACCAAAATAATTTCCATCCACTCAGGGGCTAGTGTTTTTGACCAATTTTTCCAGCATTATCAATTAACCTAGTAGTAATAGCAACTTGTCTTGTGGGCCTTTTACCAATTCCTAACCCTCCCTCTTTGATACCTTCATAAGTTTCTTGAATAAATTTTTTTGTTTCCTTTTTTGCACTTTTGGACCTTGTTGAAGCCACATGGGTACCAGGAAAAGGGTTAGGCATAGCTACTAGTTTAGGCTCAACTTTAGCTGAAGCATGGTGAGTTTTAAGTCTTTTGACCATATTTTACTTTGATTTCCTTTTAGTTATAACACTGGATTCACTAGGATCTAGCTCACTCATGCTTGTAGCAAAAATGGAGAATAGGTTTTACAAGTTCTTATGGCCAAACAAAACCCTTCACAATTATGATAGGATAAAACTATACTATTGTATAGGACACCTTTCTTCACAGTGTAGATAGTGCTCAATTATCAAATTGAAATCACCAAAAAAGACTAAATTGCACTTTCCACCAATTTTCTTATTAGCTTTCAAGGGTATTTACCTTACTACCTCAATTAAAAAGAAGTATCAATTTTTCTTACCTGGATGAAATTTATGTCACCCTAGTTGTAGATAATATTTGGAGCTTTCCTTGCAATTTCTTTGATATCTGATATTCTTTCCACCAGCAAGTGAATTAGGATGCATGATAAACTAGATATCTACTTTCTATTATGGCCGACAAGGGAGTATCTCACCATTAATATTTGATAGTAAGTTTGTGTGAGTGAGCTGATAATTAGCCATTCAATTTTAAACATTGATCATTGATCCTTCAGCTTTAAAACTGTATCCATCATCAATAATCCAACTCACTAATTTTCTTTCTCTTTTATATGAAATCCTTAGAATTCTGCCACATTTCCTCTTCATGTAGCAATTTTCACCAATCACTGATTCACTTCATTGTAATCCATATTTATCAGTGATGCGAGTGCCTCATGTGATAAAATATCAGCGCTTAGATCTGCGGCTAGTTTCTCAATCATATTGATCTCCATTGCTCCTCGCTAGTTCAACTTTGCATCTTGACATCTATCAGTGACAAGAGATGCAAACACCACAGTTTGAAACACACACTTGCATAACAATCAATGACACAAAAGATATCACAAATAGGATGTAGTCAAGTTAGCGAGATAAAAATCCTCATAAGGGACCATATCGCTCATTGCCAATCATAACCTTAGTGATTAAAACAAATCTATGAGGTGCAATAAAATTGAGAACTCATCATCTCATTCATCGCTAATTGCAAAAAATTTCCTCACAATATATTGGTGATGAATCATGAAACTGTGATCATAAATTGAGAGGTCATCACTTATCTCTATTACAAATTTAAGATTTCAAAAATCATTAGCGATAAGTGATCCCTTAAGAACCTTGCTCATCGCTAATTGCAATCAGAAGTTCAAAGAAAAATTTGTGATGAGCGATATCACCTCATCACTCATCGCTAGTTTAAAAAATATATTTCAAAAGTGATTAGCGATGAGCGATAAGGACATAAGGTCGGATGAACCTAAGTGAAAACTTTAATGCACAGGCTCAATAAGTTGTTTTAATGGAGGGGACTTCCTAGGATGATATGATAGATTAAAAAGAACTTAAGAACCCCAAAATCATTATAGAAAATTTTCCTAAACTCATGATGAGGGAACCAACTACCTAATAGAAAATATTATAGTAGTGATCAACAATGGGAAATAGGGAATCAATGGAAAAATAGAACGCTCAATTGATTTCAAGGAAATAATTTATAAAACCCTTGTAAATGCAACAAGGGTTTAAGATTGGACATTATAATTAAGTTTCCATCAGTGGCTCCAACTGGGGACATATGCCTCTTGCAGGAATCACAAGATCACTGGAATCTTAGGTTGAAGCAAATCAAAATGTGGGTTAAAACCAAAAAGACCCAAACTAGGGAACTACCTAGACAAGGTGGCAATTCCCAAAATAAAACAAAACAAAACACACCTATATACATAATATACAAAAATAACATACATGGAAGATAACATACTCAAGAGAAGTATGGCTTTAAGAATTGTCCATGTACTAGCAGTTCAAAAAGTTCACCTGTCAAGCTTTGAAGAAAATATGAATATTCTCTATGAGTGTTGGCTATCAATTAAGGGCCAATCCATAATGCTTCAAATTTTCCATGCTTTCCCTTATCTCAAACTCTTGAATTCTAGGCTAACACCATGTTGTTAACTTCAAACTTCCTGGGAGAAGCTTTTCTACCATATAAGTGTTTAACCTATAGTTGTATCTTCAAGTTTTTAGCTTGAGATCCCCTCCTAGATTCATCCAACTACACCAAATTATTTTTCTTGTGTTGCATATCATCACAAATTTTTTCATCATATTCTTGCACAAACTTGTACATTTTGAACAAGTTATTTTGTGGCAATCTTTCGTCTAGACCATGTAATAAACCAAATGGTGAATAACTAGTATCCTTTTTCATAGTCACTCTATCTACCTAGAGTGCCAATTTCAATTTTGAATCCCTAGCCTTTTTGTTCTTCTCCATAATTCTCTTGATTATCTTCATCAAGCTCTTATTACTAGATTTAGCTTGACCATTTCCTTGAGGATGATAAGGGGAAGAATAAGAAACATGTATGCCATGTCTTTCACAAAAGTCCTTGAATTCATCTACCCTAAAACACAACATTGTCTAAGATAATTCTATGAGGGACTTTAAATTTGATATTATTCAATAGAAAATCAACTAGCACCTTACTTGTTGCCTTCTTTGTAGGTATTGCTTCCACCCACTTTGTAAAATAATCGATGGCAACAAGAATCCATGAATGGCCTCCATTAGACTTTTCTGGTATTTCCCCGATGAAATAAATTCCCCATTGTTGGAGAGGGGCTTCAACCATCATACATCTAAGCAGCAAGTTTCCTAAGAATTTCAATTTTCCTAAGAATCGTTCATAGGCATCACAAGTTTTAACAAACTTGTGGGCATCTTTAAAACTAGTAGGGGACCAGGCTCTTAAAATCTTGTGTGTAGTATTCTTTGCCATATAAAGACCACCACACACCCCATTGTGCATTTCTTGTAGAAGTTCCAATGCCTATTTTTCATCTACACATTTTAGAAGTACTCCATCGAAGCTTCTCCACCATATCTCATTATCAATGATCACATACTTGATAGCATGCAATTTCAATGTTCTTTTTCCATTGTCATCCATATCAGTAGGATATTGTAAACTTTTCTAATACTAGATAATTCTTCTATACCATCCACATGTTTTCATATCATAGAGAGGTGCAACATCAATTACTTCAGCCTGATTAACTTGATTTGCTTCCAAAGTCACCTCTTCCATCAACTTGGATAGGCCCTGTCCTCTTACTAACTTGGTAATCTAAACCTCAATGTTTAATTCTTGGATCCTGTTGATCCATCTATACCTCCTACTTGTTGTTTCTTGCTGAGTTAAAATGTCCTTCACAACTGCACTTGGTACAAGAGAAATAATTGTAGCCCCTTGTAGGTAAGTCCTAAAATTATTTATAGCCTTCACCAAAGCATAGGATTGTTTCTCAGTAGTGTCATACTTCAATTTTGTAGCTTGCAGAGATTTGACAAAAAATGCAATTCGCTATTCAAAACCTTGCTCATTTTTCTATAGTAAAACAACAACAATAGTGTGAAAAGAAGCAAAAGAGAAAATATGCATTGGTTTAGAGAAGTCAAGAAACTTCAAAGCTAGATCCTCTTTAATAGCTTGTTTTATCCTTTTGAAAGCTTGACTACGCTCCTCACTCCAAAGTATCTTTTCACCTTTCTTCAACATTTTGGAAATAGGTCTTGTAATTTCTACAAAATTGGTCACAAATCTTCTAAAAAAAATATATTTTCCCAAAAAATGACTAGATACCTTTAACATTTCTTGTTTAGGGAATCTTGTCAATAGCTGCTACTCTTTTAGGATCTATCCTTACTCCTTCATTGGACACAACATTCCCTAGCAGCTTTCCCTCGATGACCCCAAAGGCACATTTCTTTAGATTCAAAGATATTCCATATTCTAGTGACCTGATAAAAACCTTTTCTAGGTGCATGCAATGATCTTCTTTCTTAGAATAAGTAGTCAAGTCATCTTGATACACAACCATAAATAGATCAATAAATTCTAAGAAAGCTACATCCATATCTCTTTGAAAATTGGTACCATCATTTTTTAAGCCAAAGGGAATCCTTACATATACATAGGTACCCCAAGGAGTAGTAAATGCAGTCTTTCACTGCTCAGACTCCTTCACTTTTACTTGATTATATCTTGAGAAACCGTCCATCATTGACAATAGCTCATAGCTAGTTACCTTTTGTAACATGGCCTCCATGTTCAATAAGGGATGATTGTCCTTTAATGAGGACACATTCAAGTTCCTAAAATTGACACACAGTCTTATGCCACCATTCTTTTTTCCTTATCGGTACTAGATTGGATACCCATGAAGAATGTCTAATGAGTTTTACAATACCAACCTCCCTCAACTTTATCAACTCCTCCTGTATCTTGGGAGCTAATGTAGGCTTAATTGGTCTTTGCTTATGTCTGAAGGTTTTTTCATCCTCTTTTAGAGGAATCTCATGTTGAGACAACTCCTCCTTGTAAGATTTCAAGTCATCGTATGACCAAGCAAAGACATGCCTATATTTTCTTAGCAAGGAAATTAGCATTTCCTTCACCTTTGGTTTCATCCTCTTTCCTCTATAAACCTTCTTTGGGGGATTTTCAATTCCCAAGTTCACTTCTTCTAGGTCTTTTGGGTGGGCAACCACTGTTTTGATCTTATTGGTTTCTTGATTATCAAATACCATTTCAAGAGCTACAAGGCCTTTGGGGATTTTGTTTGTTTTCAATTGGATGACCTCTTTTCCAAACACTATGTCTTGTCCATCAATATTTTCTACAAATTCATTAAAAGCAATCTCCAAACCTTCATATTTATTAGCACATCTTAGAAATCTAAGGATATCCTCATTGTTATCAAAACATTTCCAATTGTATACATTGTTAGGGATAAAGGACCTTATTTTTATCTCAACCTTTGAAATTCCTATGAAATTTATATCATCAGGTCTCAATGCAGTATTAGCCAGTAGATCAGCCACTTTGTTATGTCCTCTCTCCATCCAATCCATTACAAAACCATCAAACTGTTCAATGGGGTCCCAAATAGTATTCTGGTATTGCCTTAATCTGTTATTTTTCCAAGCATACTTAGCTCTTACTTGGGATATTATGAGCTCAAAATCACCAATTACCATTAGCTTTTTGATTCCATGTTTTTAGCAAGTCTCAATCCCAATAACAAGGCTTCATATTCTACTACATTATTTGTATAGACAAAAGATAGTGTAAAAGAGAACTTATAAGTATTTCAAGTTGGTGATACTAGTAAAATCCCTGCACTAGATCCATCTTTGGAGCTTGCACCATCAAAGTACATTTTCCATATTCCTTCTTTATCAGACATTCTTGAAACTTCATTTTCTATAGGTGTAGGAAATTTTTCAATCTCTTTTGAGGCTTCCTCTACCTTCAACCCACCAATGTCAATATCTCTGAAAATAATTGTGTCATCTTTAGGGACATGTTCCAACATATGTGGGACCCTAGATTCTCTCATTACTTGGATATTCCTTCCATAGATGGGAAATGTGGAATAAGACATGTCACACTGCATACTACCTCCCATAGATGCACTCCATTTTTTAGATGATAACATCCCATAATTAGATGGGATATCAACTACAACCACACTCATTTTAAATTCTTTATTAGGGAAAGATGATAACCTATATGGAAGCTCATTTATCACGCCTACCATAGGGACCTCTCTAGCATCCATAGCATAAAACTTACCCTGAGTGCTATCAACTTTTAACCCTAATGAATCCATGTTTTAACTGGCATGATATTGTTTGACGTGCCAAAGTCAATAATAAAATTATTTATGAAATTCCCCCCAACTATCAAGGTAAGAAAAAATGGATCTATCCTATCCAGACAAGTGTTTATAGAATTTCCAAGAAAGATGTGGAGAATCTCAGCAATTACTCCAACTTCCTTGCCCTTTTTATGCTTATCACTTAGTTTAGAATGAGTGGGTTCCACTAAATCGTTACTTTTTATAGCAGTGTCGGTGATAAGGGCCACTACCTTTTGTTAATGTTCCTTTATCCTCATCATTTTAAGAAAAGGTACAAAAACTTTAACTTGGCTAAGTAACTAAAACATGTCAACATAAGTATACTTGGGAAATTTAGTTAAAGGCATACCTTGTTCGTTGCTATTATCTCTCTATTAATTTCAGGTTGCTTCAGCCTTGTGTTTAGTATCCTTCCTTATGGATTCAGGAACTTGCTTCTGTGTATTTGATTTTTTAGTAGAATATTTGTGTACAGGAGTAGCTTTTGAATTTCCCAATTTCTTGGCCCAAATTTTATCTTCCTTGCCTTCTTTATCTTTGACAGCCTCTATTTTTTTATCAGGTTCATGTTCTTTACCTTTAGCCTTCTATTCTTTGATGAATAGACTGACAGGATTACCTTGTTCACCTCTAACAATTTTATTCCTCAAATGATAAGAACTTCTAGCTTGAGCAGCCAAGACTACTATATATTTTGCAATCTCTTCTGCAGAAGGTCTTCTTAATGAGACACCATCTTCAATCACCTCCAAATTGTAAGCCTCATCATTACTAACGTCATCCTCAACAGAAAGAACTTGCTGATGATATGCATTAGCAATTTTCCTTTGATTTTAAACATCTACTTGACAAGAATCTTCATCAGAAGAACATTCATTATAGGCAATATTGGAATCATCCATAATCATAAGTACATCCTCCTCCTCTTGATCTTGCTAATCGCACTCCTCAGGTATGTTATCTTCTACTTCCACCATCTGTGCTACTGCAGACTACTGCAACGAATGTATCATTTGGAAAGTCATACACCAAGGAGTATCTTCAACAAAATTTCCTAAATTCTTTTGCAGATGGTCTGGAGGAACTTTGTTTTGGGTATTTCTCATATTATTTGAGACAAGCTTCCCATTATACCAATTGGTATTGTAAGGGTGGTCTTGCAACCTAGGGGTTATTTCATTCCTTTGGTAATTTCTTGGTTGTGCCTTCTCTTGCCTTTCAATTTTATCATGGATAGTTTTCATGAAGCTATCAAGCTTGTCTTCAATTGTTCCCCCTTTAGTGCCTGAACTCTTTTCTTCCCTTCTTGAAGTTTTGAAATTTCTTGGATCATCTCGTCTACCAGCTTTACTAGTTATTTTGTTGATATTTTCAATATGTTATGCTATGTTAAAAGCATCCCTTAAAGATTTAGATGCTTATCTAGCAAAAAATAACTCATTTTTGCATCAAAAGCATTGCAATAATTTACCAAGCATACATGATCATTTAAGTGTAGATGAGGAGGAAACCTTTTTCTAGCCTTTTGGGACCTTGTATTAAACTCAACAACAAATTCATTAGATCCTTTTACAATATAATTGAATTGATTCAACATAAAACTTGAATCAGTCTTGTCACCATATTGTTCTCTAAAAACCCTTTTGAACTCTTCCCAAGAGCTAATGCTCTCAATAGGTAATATTTTGTACCACTCTCTTACATCTTTAATAAGAGATTGCATGAATAACTTCATCACGAAATCTTCTACTTCTACCTCAAAGTCATCCACAATGTTAGTGAATGCTTTGAGGTTGTCTTCACCACTTAGAGCATTATTTCTAGAGAATTTGACTAGAGCAAACCTGAAATCTTTAGGAAATGGGTTAGGATAGCCAGTTATTCTAGTGAAACACAACTGTTGGTATCTATCTACTTGGATTGGCCTCCTAGTATGCCTCTCCCTATGATCATCTCTCTATTCATCATCTTTTCTACTATTAGAGTGGCTACCATCCTTTTCCTTACCAATTTTACTATCACCTCCTCCTTTCTTACCTCCCTCATCATTTTCAAAGTAAGACTTATCATTCTTATTTCCTCCTCCATTACCACCTCCTTGATCTCCACCACCACTTCCCCTAGGAATATGTCCATCAGACTTCTATTTTTGCAACTCACTATCTGTATGTCCAAAGCTCAAGGCCTCTAGTATATGAGAGGAAATTTGAAGGAATTCAATCTTCCTAGCCATTTCTACATTATAAGCTATTATCTCAACTTTTTTCAAATCTTCTAGTAGCTTTTCACTATCCAACTGCAACCTTAGTATCTCAAGATTTGTAGGTATGTCAGATGAGGTTGGATCAATTTTGTCTTTATTTGTGGGGATTTAAGTAGATGAGGTATTGGTTTTATCATTGGTTTTGAATGTAGTTTTCTTGGGTGGGTCAACAGGTCTCTTCCCATGGTCTACAAATGAGGTTTTCTTAGTAGTAACAGGAGGATCTGAGGCTCTAGTGGTTGAGACAGAAGTTGTATAAGTATCAGTAGCTAAAGTTCCCATTGAGACTGTTTCTCTAGGAATATCATTAGTCACTTTAGAAATATTTTCCTTAGAGGTTCTATGCCTCACGACCTCTTCTCTCATTTTTCCCAAATGTTTCCTTCTAGCATCTCTCTCAAGTTTCTTAGCTTTAATCCTATCTTCCTTTTCTTTCTTTCTTCTTTCTTCTTGTTCTTGGAATCTTAAATCCTCTTCTTCAATGGATTTCATATCATTATCTATATCTTCCTCATTTTCTAGAATATTTCCATGCTCACTCAGGGCAAGAGTAAAATTAGGTTGGTCAGTGGGATCTTCCTTAAGAGAAAAGTGGGATGAATCATCAAGGGATTTACCTCATGGCTTAAAATTCTTTCCATTGAAAATGGACCCAATTCACATGGTTGAGAACTTAGAGAACTTTTTATTGTTTCCCAAAAACTCCCACCTATCCTCCTCTTTTGAGATATTTCTCTCACTATCAAAAACTTTTTCTACTGAAAAAGTTCCTTGTTCTATGTTAGACTCTTGGAAATTATTTCCTTCTTCATGGAAACTTGCACTACTTATATCAACATAATTACTTGACTTAGAACATTTCCTGACCCATTTAGGTTGCTTTTCCTTTGTAGGTTCAGATGTTTCCTTCTACTCAGGATGTTTCTTTGCATAACTTCTAGTCTTCCTCATAATATCAAGTACTACAAAATATTTCTTGTTGTTTTCTTTTGGAGAGCTAATCTTCACACTGGTACTAGAGAACTCAGAGTCACCACCCAAGATATTGGGAAACAAAAAGTGATTGCACTTTGATTTTTTACTTGTTACTCTAAAAAAGATTTTAAACATTACCTTATAGACAGTGGCAGAATGAAATAATACCTGACGCATAAGACCTAGTATGATGGGAATAATGCAATAAACTTAAAACCAATTATTCCTTAAACATCAAGGAATATTCACAATCAACAGTTGACTTTGACTATACCTAATCTGAACTTAGAGACTATAGACTTAGCTAGTCCCCAGCAGAGTCACCAATTTTTTGGTTACTTTTTTAGAACCAAACTGATCTCTAGAAATACCTATGGATTTTTCCATTTCCAATCATCAGTAATACTAAAGGGATTGGACAATGAATGAATAGAAGATGCTAAACTTATATTCCTACTCTTTGGGCTCTATGAAACATGGGAGGGTGATCCCACAATGTATACCTAAAGGCCTTTCATAATTACAATCAAATACAATGTTAATAACATATATATCTTATGATACCACTTAATAGTAACATTAAATAAGTTGGTAGCTTATTATGTTAATGTTATATGAGTTTAATATGAGAGAGGACACCTAAAAGAATGAATAACAATAGTGTTCCTCTTGAAATTTTATGGTTAAAATATTGAGTAGTTAATGAATCAACATTGTAAATGTAACACTAATATCCCACAAGAACCAATGTCTTTATCCAAAACATAGAGTCAATACCCTTTGACATAACCTGATAATGATTCAAATAATAACACATATAATCAAAAGAAATCTTGCATTACAACATTCCTCTGTGACTTTGAGGATTATCACTTCTTACAAATATCCTAGCACATAGTAATTATAAGTTATCAATCTCATATAAGCATTTACATCATTTCATTGAATTGATAGACAATCATGAAAATAAACATCCATCAAATAATGACAAAGAAAAGTGAAAGAAGTCCTTGACTACTTCCAATCATAACTCATAACACACATACAAGGAGAGAAAATAACCATGAAACCAATATTAATTTGTATTATAGAATGGTATACCATTATCAGTATTACATGCATAAGTATGAACTCTAAAATAAACTTAAAACAAAGAATCTAAAGTTGGCTTCGTATTTGTCTTGATAACATAAACAATATCAAATAAAAAAATTTCTAACTCCTGTGCTTTTGGTCCTGAATTCCTTTTTATAGAGATGAAGGGGCAAAACAAGCCTCAAACCAAATAACACACATGTCATCATCCCATAGGACTACTTGCAACAATATTCCCTTCCTAGTTACACTTAATTTTTTAGGTGGAGCAAATAAACATGAGGAAAAATTATCCTCAACTCTTCATGGAAAATAGGTCCCACCTTAAAAGACATCATTAGTTTGTTACAACAACTACAAGATATTCTCCATGTGCTCAAAATTCCAACTGTAAGAAAATCAAAACAACAAAAATTGCGAAGCAAGGCAGAGAAAGCAAAAAAAAGGGAAAAATGTGTTAATCCGCATTAGCACCACATGCTAATCATCTTGAGTTAAGGAGAGAATAGTGTTTTACCATGTTACATCAAAAGCCTAATCTGTACTATTTTCAGGCAATGTATTGTTCTCCTCCTGTCCATTATTCTTATTATTCATTCTTTATATCTCTCCAACCAAATATTGTATTCTTCCTTAGTGAGACATTTAACATACAATAAATCATGCACCTTAGTAGTATACTAGGAGTACCTTGCATCAATTAAAATCCTAGCTTCCCTAACAAATATATCCATCTTTATCTCAATCTCCACCATCATATCAATATTTTAAGTGAACAAGATATAATCAGTGACAGACAAATTCATTCAATGCAAATCCCTTCATTGTTTCACAAATTCCAAAAATACTCAATTAATTATTTCCTATATGTGAAAATTTTTAGTTAGATTTTACCATCATTATGCCAAATTTCAGCTAATTGCAATTTGTTATCTACCCAAAAATAAACATAAGTTAAAATTTAGTAGCAAGTTACCAAATCACCTAATTAATTTTAAATTTAGAGACACTGGTTACCACCCTTCCATTTTTTTTGACAACCCGCTAAAATGAAATTGGCCAACAATTTTTTATTTTGGCGGCTCTGCACTAACTTTAATGCATCAGAATTTTCATGATTATACTTAAGCCTGACCATCATACTTTGCACTACATTTGCATTCCTTAACACACACGTATTGATTTCTTCAAGATTTCCACATGTAGATGTGTGTTACCTTACTAGCTTAATTTTATTTCTAAAAAGCACACCTGGACATCTTCATGATCAATAAAACTCGATAAAATGAACTAAAATGACCACCATTTAATTTTGAAATCTCATTTTTTCTCTATTTGTGATCTTCGTATAGCAAACTTCAAAGCACTAGACACCAGCTTTGTGAGAATTTATTTGATTTAACTTTTAATTTTGGAGAAAAGTGTACTACTGCCACCTCAACTTGCATTCCCAATATTTTCTACCTAGTCAACTATGTACTACGGATTTCTCATAAGTTTCTATAAATTTAGAAATTTCCTTCAAATTCTTTACTTCTTTCTTCAATTTCTTCAATATTCCTTTCTCTCTATTTATGCTTTCTCGCTTCCAAGCTATGGATACTCCCATTTTCCTCACCTTTTTTTGTTACCAGAATGGATTTCTTGGTTGAATCATGACCCAAAGGCTTGGAAATGTTTTTTTCTCTAGAATCCTTCCACTAAGTTGTTCCTACACATGGTTCTTAGGGAAAATTTTGTGAATTCCAAGACATATGCTAGGCTGAATTCAGACTTGGCTTCATGCTTTGTAGCTCCAATTTTGGACCTTGGCCTCATGGTAGCTAATGTTCATTTTGTAGTGGTGATGATAGTACTACCTAACTTTCAAGAGAATTTGGACCATGTTCTATTTGTCACTCATCCAGCCATGGGAATCTCCTCTACTGATGACATTCTGTAATTTTTTGAATAAGGGAAAGTAGTTCCTCTTCTTCCCTTCCTTACTGATTTGTGTTGGTGTAATTAATATTTAATTACACATTTGCATAAGTTTACTTAGGTTTATTCCTAAGTTATAGGATCTTATCTTTATCTTTTGAGCTATCTTGTTGCTCAAGATAAGATTAGGTTTTCACATCTTTGCTTTATAAAGAAAATAATCTCTTGTAATTAATTATCTCTTTTTGAATATATCAATTTGCATGTTTTTATGCAATCTCTTTGCTTTTCTTCTTTTCTCTTCTATGGAAGGATATTTTGGTTTGCATTTCAGATCTTGGCTATTCTAACATGGTATCAGAGCCTCGATTTCCAGCCCCTTCTCAGCCTTTTTGGAGGATTTCATTGCAGAGCTCGTTCAAAGTCCCTCAAGGGTTTCAATCTTTGAGCATCATTCTGGAGCATCTTGGATCAGATCAGGTTTTTCCATTGGATTCAGAGCACTGGAAAAAGTCAAAAATGGCTTTCATTTTATTCATATTCATCACCATTTGCTAGATCTACGAGGGTTGTAAGATCGGTGATTTTTTTGATAGATCTGGGGGTTGCCTGATTTTTGGAGCACTTTGGGCCCAAACGGACCTTGTCGTTGGATTCGTAGCACCCAAAAACCCCCATTTTCATTTAAAATTTGTCTAGTTTGGGAAAAATCATCTGGAGAGGCAAAATTTTTTTACCTGAGGGCTGTACGGCCCCCAGGCACAGTTGTCGACGCACAAATTTAAAAAAAAATTCAAAAAAGTATTAAAAAAATAATTTTTTTGGGTAAATCAAGCGCTGCCCATTATAAAGGGATGGGCCACTCAGCGGCCACCGGGCGGTCGTCGGTACACCACTGCCACCGGTGGCTCCACCATGCTCCTCCGCCAGACTTTGTTGCCAACCCTTGAGGGCTTAAGTCACTAGCTGACAGCCTTATGGGGAACTAGGCGCCTAGATCTAACCCCCGCCTGGCCTCCAACCCCCTGCACTGGTCATATCAATGTCCAGGGGCTCCGCCGCCGGCCCCTGTGTTTTAGCCCCCTGGTCCACCCAGGTGACCAAGGGCTTTATTTTTTAGCCCCTGAGGGCTCTACATGGCTGAATCGAACAATTTTTGAGTAGTTTTATGGAAATGCACATAACTTTCACATACGGCTTTGTTTTTTCGCAAACGAGATATTGCTGAAAATTTGTTTCTGAGCTCTACGCTTTGGTGCTGGTGAGATTTTCTGGTTTTGCTTTTTTGATATTTTTTTCTGCCTTGGAAGTTAGATGTTTCCTTTTTCACTCTGGGACACATATCTTTTCACTCGCTTATCCATTTTTCATGATTTTCACGGCATTGGAAAGCTGATTTCAGCCTCTATGTAGATCTGAGGTCATTTCCAGAAAATGTATAACTTATTTTAGGCATGCATTCATTTTTGTTTCATGTCCTAGGTTTGCATTTTTTATTATGTTTCTGTATTTTTTGCATTATCTCCTTATGCAATCATTGGGTATTGTAATAAATGAACTGATATAAAGTTCCATTACGGGGGGTTCTTGCATCCATATTTCATTTTGGTGACAACTCACATGAGTTTTTCTGGTTTCCTATTGTCTCCTTCTAGCTTCATTCTTGCTATAACTTGACACATGTTAGATTCATTGGTTCACACTTCAGTTGGGAGATTATGTTTCTTGATCCTCATTGGTTCAGATTCCTCTCAGTTTGAGGGCCATGTTTTTGTGGTTATTGTTCCAGAGTCTATATTTGGTACTCCTTCCCATGGAAGAGTTTCAGTCATATTTTGGCATTGGCATCGAGGTACATGGTTTCTAGATTATGTCATCATCTCATCTCATGTTGCTTCTCAGATTCCAGAGTTGATCCAGTATGTGAGTTTCCAATGTTCCTTGGCATCGGGTCTACTGTTGCATTTGTGATTCTGATTGGTATTTTGCAAATAGAACTATCTTTCCTTGCTTGCCAGATTTGGGGTTCTAGTGTTGCTTCATCAGAGTTCTTCCAATGATTCTTCATAGCAGTTCATCTCACTGAGGGGGGTTTCTCTCTCTTTATATTTGTACATGAGTACCTGATCAGGCCTTGTTGCCGAGACTCATATTTGCATAATAATTTTCTTCTCCCTAAGTTGCACTTATGGGGGGGTGTTGGTGTAATTAATATTTAATTACACATTTGCATAAGTTTACTTAGGTTTATTCCTAAGTTATAGGATCTTATCTTTATCTTTTGAGCTATCTTGTTGCTCAAGATAAGATTAGGTTTTCACATCTTTGCTTGTATAAAGCAAATAATCTCTTGTAATTAATTGTCTCTTTTCGAATATATCAATTTGCATGTTTTTATGCAATCTCTCTGCTTTTCTGCTTTTCTCTTCTGTGGAAGGATATTTTGGTTTGCATTTAAGATCTTGGCTATTCTAACAATTTGCATACCCCCAACATTAATGACCATAGGGATAGTGCTTACCTAGGGTACACATTGCTCATGGATGAAGCGACCCAAATTAATTAGCTAGCCTACCCACTATTCTGGCACAACTCCCTTTTTATTTCTTTTAGCTTTTTTAAATCACTTTATAATGAGAATTTTGTACTTTCCATGTATATACAAAATATAATGAATTTTTTTCTTTTCTATACTCAAGCATGTTTTTATTCTAAATGTTTTTACCTTTTCCAATTTACACTATAATGTTTAAGAATCCAATCATCATGTGCTTTAGCTTAAGAAGATTTTCTTAATGCCAGGAATGAAATCAAAAAGAAAAAAAACCTCTACTAAAGAAAATTAACCTACCTAACTAAAATTTACCCTAATCAGGCAACTAACCCTACTTGATAAATTTACCCTAATTTGTACCACTAACTTCATAATGATCTTTGTCTAAATTTTAGTAGGTTTATCTTTAAATTCACTTGAATAAATTTTGGATAACCTACTGTAGTGATGAATTATTTGATTTTTTTTCTTTGACAAATGAAAATTCAAATGCATACTTACCAATAATTTAGCTAAAATGTGTGAAAATGGCTTCATTAATGGTCGATTGCACACACCTTCATTGTCTTCTTGAAATTGTAGCTTCTTCCAATCCTCATTCATGGTTCTTGATTTTACTTTGCTCTACTCCATGAATGGCTGCATTCATTTCTTGATTTTCTTTCTCTCTAATATTTCTTTGATTCTCTATCGTGTCTTTAATCTCAACATCACAACTTATTTCATTAGGCCAAATATTAATACAATTTAAAAAATTATCAAAAAGGGAGAAAGTAAAAACTTGATACTCTGTATTTTTTACAAAATCAAGAATCTCTTCCCTTTTAGGTTGTGGATTCACAATTAGTGGTGAAAAGTATGCATCTCCCACTCATATCACCTGCTATTTCTCTTCATTATCACCTTCCACATGTGTGAAGATCGATGAATCACTCTTTTCACATTCGTTCTTTAAATGTGATGTTTCCAAATCTTGATGACTTTGCTTCTTTTCTTGTAAAATTTTTGGAATCTTCTCATAAAAATTATAGTTAATAAATATATTTAGTTTAATGACTAAATCTCCAATACTTCTAGTTTCACTAGGGTTGGGCATTTTCTCAAAATTCAAACCTCCTTCCAATAACTGTTAATTTCTTCTTGCAGTTAAGGATGCCTTTGTTAATAGAATTAGCTCATAGGTGGTTAAATTCACCCTAGTTAGAAAAACTTTACAGTAAAGTTCATTGTGATTAGTTGAATCATGAATCCTACACTTTGTAACCCTACCAAAAGTGAACATAATTAAGGGATAAAGTCTCTAGTTAAGGATCCTCCAGAGCTTATCAATTTCTTCTTTACTCTCCATTATAGACCTCTTTAGGGTTCTACCTAACAAGGAAACTTCCAATCTAGAACTAGGAAAACAATATTGGCTCCAACGATGTCAAAGAGAGGCCCTCCTTCTAGTCCACTCATGTTGATGTGTATGTTAGTCGCACAACAACAAGTAGATAAATTCACATAGAGATACTGCAGGAATGTATCTTTCTTGAAAGACTCCACTGAGAAAAACCTAAATCTAAGGAAAACTCAGCTTGATCCAAGGATCATTTATGTCAAGTCTAGATGCACTAGGTTTGCTCAGGGTTCATTGTGATATTGTTGTTAAACATTAGGGGTAAATGGTCCTTAAGGCATTGGTTGGTATCATATGTAGAGATATAAATATAATCTCATTCTGGTCATTCAATAACTTCATGAAATCAAACAATTTACAACAATATTTCTTGAAATTTAAATTACTTACATTCATTCAAGAAGATTTAGCATTAAGAATTAAACAATTTCACGGAATCAAAAGATTTGTAATAAAAATCCATCCATTTATCACTTTTTTGGAATATTTTTGAAATATAAAACATCTATTCTAAAGTAAATTATAAAAAAATTACTAAAAAGTAAAATTTCTCCTAGGTATTATCCACACATGCCTTAAGAAATAACCAAACTAGAGAAAACTATTCCATATGTCAGCAGATTGCTTCACAACTAGGCATAAAATGATGCAAGAGTTTAAAGAAAAGGGGGATCATTTGCCATTGAATAGTGTCAATATGCACCCTTAAATGACATAGCACATAGTCATGTTTGGTAGGAACAAACAATCAACTACGTAAGATTTCGTACCAGGAAATAGCTTTGAAATTGGATTTGATATTAGTTAAATTCTAATGAAACATACAAGTTCTTAGTTTGGAATGAAATAGAAAGTAGGAAAAAGAACAAAACTTGAAAAAAAATTGGTTCTCTGACATCCACAAATTCTAAACTTAACTTAAAATGAAACATCCCCTTGCCTTTTATAAGAACAAGACGCTTAGGAAATTTAACCAACACATGAGAGGGAATCAAAGGGGCGAATCACAATATGGCATGTGGCATATGACAACTAGCAAGAGAACTTCTGAATTATTCAACAAAATTTGACCTTCTTAGCACTTTAAAACTTTTAGACTTATTTCTTTAAAATTCAATTAAAAAGTCAAACTAGATCGAGTAGATATGTCAAATAAAATATAGGAACTTCCTTTGTTGTATATTCAAAGTGATCAGGTGGAAATAGTTACTCAAATCTAATAGAACTTTTATTCCTACATTCAGGTTCAAGCTCATACATAAGACACTCAGAAGTAAATCACCCTAGAGCTAGGCACCTTCCTTCATCACATTCATAATACAAAAATCCTCGATCTATTGGTACTTGGTACAAGCTCACGACAAGCTTTCTTCTCACCTAAGCTTTCAGAGTGCACCACTAAACTTGGTAATGTTACCAGATCTGCTTGCTACCCAATTTTTTTTACTGTCCATACTGAAACATAGTTCAACAACCTATTCCTCTTGCACATAAAATTTAGTACATAAATCCCTTTTAAAAAAATTAATAAAACTATCATTAAAATAAAACCATCATTAATAAACCATCTTTTAAAACAAGTCATAAATAACATGCTTTTAATGTGATCTCATGTAATTATCCCTTTAGGCGGGCTACCAAACATTTTAGGCTTTCAATAAAAAGTAAACAATCAACTTTAACACTTCAACACCAATGCATCGTTACCCGATACCCAATACCCAACAAACTTTAGCTTTTACTAGAGCAAAATTTACCTGAATCCCAATTACCAGAAGAACCTTCACAACTCCTAGAACTTTACTCCAAGACCACAACAACTTATCAAACCTTTCTTTAAACATTCCTTACCAACCTAGCTTTCTGGTGCATGGTATTCAGTATACTCGACACCTGATATACTCAATTCATGACTTACTTCAAAGACTTCCACTTTAACATGGACTTCTAGTGATCCTTTTCTAACTAACACCTACCCTACGCAATTTTTTTTTAATTGGTTCCACAAGCCTTAGATTCTTGGGGTGTGTTGTGAGACCACACAACACTACCCATACACCCTGCACCCATTGAATGGGTTCATCCACCTTCATCTCATTTTGTTTTCTCCAATAACCTATCATACCTTCCACCTCATATCCCTCTCAAAATAGAATTTAATCTTGTTTCTAAACAAAAAAAGTATCCCATTGGAAAGAATATTTTTCAAACCGTGCATCCACTCCTCCATATAAACCTCGAAATCCAAAATCCACTTCTCTTCCACAACTCCACCACCCTTCAAGTTGTGTCCCAATATTTTTCTTGACAACATTCTCATTCACTCATCCACAAGTCTTCCATCAACCCATCCATTATCCAACACCTATTTTCCATCCTTCCATCCCTCTCATTTAATCCTTTTCATAAATTAATATCCCTCTCCATTTTCCCATCCATTTCATCTCCTTTTCCATCATTCTACCAATTCCTATTAGCATACCTCCAATGACCATGGTCAATTACCACACTTCTTTAAGGGATACCATACATGTAATTAGATGCTTGAGTTCTTCCTCTATCCACATATCATGCATCCACTACCTTTTAAATACACCTATCTGCATAATCATCCTCGTACTTCTTCATCCTTTCTATTCAAAAAAATCCAAAAGTAAAATAAAATAAAGAAAAATCCTTAGTCTAATACTGAAAACCACTTCTTGTGGTGCCTTGGGCAAGTACCATGATTAAAACCTGGAAAGTAGGTGTCAAGTGTAATATCCTCCATCCTCTCAAGTGCACTCTACACTTGGGGGAAAGATTCATCTATACCATGTCTTATCCTTACACTCCAATATCCACCATCCCATATCCTTCTTTTGTTTTTCATCCATTCATTCCATATCATTTCCATTCATCCTCCATTTCCACCCTTGATCTTGATAAGGACTAGGGGGAAAATATCAAGGCATGCTTTGGGAAATGCAAAATTTTATGCACTATTCATCATTCATCTCCCTTATGCACTATCATTCCATATCATACATCACTTATCATCTTCCATCTTTCATTGCACTACCTCTAGTGTGGGGTATCATGTTCCTTTGCAACATAGTCTGTGGAGATGCATCCTCCTATCATCCATCAACCATCCTCTCATCTCCCATCACCTTTCATCCATCCATGTAATATTCCTCATTTCCTATCTAATAAATCCATCTATTCTTCCATATTTTACCAATCCTTGGTTCTCCCTTGTCATTGGATCTCATCCATACCCCTACTTTATCCATCTATCTCCTATCCAAACAATTTCTCTATCCTTCCATCATTTTTTAAAGGTTTGGTTCTCCCTTGCCATTGGAACTCATCAATTCCTCTCGTCTATCCTCATTATCATATGCCCCATACAATCATATCCTATCCTATCTTACCCAACCCATTTATCCTCCCTTCATCCATCCAATCCAAAAATTCCAATTCAATCCATCAAATGAAATCACTCCTAATCCACACAATCCAATCTTGCAATCTAGCCCACCATCCATAAGAAAATCAAGATCTTAATCTAAATCAAATAAAATCTATTGATCCTTTATCTAATTATCATCATAGGGGCATACCCTTCCCAATCTATTTGTTATTATTATTAACAAAAAAATCATTTGGGTATGTATTTTTCTTATTGTTAACTTTGATATCCTCATCCACATCATGAATCAATCAATCAATCATATTTTAGAATGATTTGGAGCATTATCCTAGTTATTTTCTAGTTTTTTGTACATGCTTTCTTGTTGCTTGTGTGTGTTATCAATATTTGCATTTATCATGGTATTTACACTCGATTTCAATAGGAGCACCTTGGTATTTCATATCATGGTGTTATAAGGCATATGTTTGCATTTGTCCCTTTTTATCACATACTTGGTATATTTTTATCATGGTTCCTTATACCTTGATGCATAAGGTCAAGTACAATTTATCAAATTTAGGTTGCTCATATCGTTGTAGTATGATAATCATATATCATTCCTCTCCAATTCATATATTCATCATCATTATCTTCTCCCATCCATCCTTAGTTATCTTCCTTTATCCTTTCATCCTTTATCGTCTAGTCCTCCCATCCATTTTGAGAGCACACCCATGTTCTTTGAGCTTGCATTTCCTCTTGAGGGGGAATACCACTACCTCATCATCATCCTTCCTTATCCTCACTAGTGACTAGGGCATCATACCACTAGTCCTTATCCCATGTCTACACACTATATTTTATTCTTCTTTGAAATGATGTTACTTCTCTTAGTCACAACATCATCTCAAAGAGGGGAAAATACAGACACCTAAAATATGATCCTAACCTAATCACAGTTGACTTTACCTATCCTAATATTTAATTAAATAAATATTTATTATTTATTTAATTAATTTAACATTTTCCCTTATCCCTCCATCATAATCCCATTAATTAAATAAATACTTTATTTATTTATTTAATTTACCTTTATCCCCAAATCATCCAAGTAAATTAATTAATTAATTCTCAATTAAATAACTAATTTAGGCTAATTAATACATGTTACATTTTTCCTCCATTGTTTAATTCACCTTTATCCTTTATCCTTATCCATTTAATCCTAGCTCTCCATCTTGTTCACATGTGTCATAATTTAAATTTTTTCTCATATGATAAGTGTCCCCTTCACATGTCTAACTAATTTGGACACTTTCCAAAATTCAAACTAATTTTCCATCTCATCTCTTCATTTAATATCACACTTCTTAATCCTAGCAATGCACATAAGAATGTTTCCCTAATCCTAATCCTAAACCTTATCCCAGAAGATCTGAATACCCTTGCTTTCTCTCATGCTTATCAAAGTTTAGGTATGTTAACTATTTGTGATGTTTATATGTCTAGTGCACTCTACCTAAATAAAATTTACCATATATTCAGACTGGTTATTATGTAAGCATTAGTACAACTTTCTAGCTGTTTAAGGCTGCCTAAGCTCTCCCTCCTAAACAGGGACTGTGTAGTTCATAAAGTTTTTAAACCTGTTCTTTTTTACAAATTGTGCTTGAATCTAAAATATTTGTTTTAATTGCAGCTCCAAAAGGTCACAGATCTGTAAAACGAATTGTGCAACGGGTTCTACCTGTATGTAAGGATTCGAAGTTTCCATGAATTTTGTATTTGGCTATCGTTTTGTAGTCTAAACCTGAATTTCTATGCAGCAAAAAGCCGTGGTTGGCATTCTCCACTCCTGCAAACTGTCCCAATGCGAAATTCCCGTCACTCATGAATGTGGTGGGTGTACGCCTTGTAATGATGGCGGCACATCCTGTTGTCCTAAATGAGATAATGTATGAAAGGGGGCTATTTCCACAACTCGACATGAATTATACTCTACTAAATAATTTGTGGAATCTTCAGCTTCCTTTTGTAATCCACTAGGTAGAGTTAAATCACATGGCAAAAAAATTAACAGAAGCACATTTTTATTTTTATAAATGAATAATTATAATATTATAAAAAATCAATAATTATGAAGCAAAATTTTTTTTTCATTAATTGTAGCAAAGGTTATACATTAGTGATAAGGGTGTGGTTTGGTGGTCAAGTCGCTTGGTTGTAGTGACGTTCACCAAGATTCAAACCCTCATTGGGCAAAAGTGCTTGTAGTTGTGCTCATGGGGGTTTGGTAGTTTCTTGTGGTTTTTTGTACCCGGTTCATAGCTCTGTCAAAAGCGTGTTTACTCCTAATAATATGGGTGCATTGCACTTTTCTTTTTTTTTAAAAAGGTTATACATTTTAACAATTTTATTATTATTTTAGTTCATAGTTCTATGTAATATTTTTATAGGTAAAATAAAATTGAACTTTTTAAAAAGAAGATAATTTCTTTTAAAAATATTGAGAAAAATTCAATGACATTTTAATAGTATTTATAATTTCTTGTAATCTTTTTATATGCAAATTAAATTAAATTTTTTTCATATTATCTTGTAATACATGACACTTTTTTTTATGGGATAGTAACTACTTTTATTTTAAGAATTTTGAATTGGTAGTGGTTGTGTACATGTATTTTGAGTTTAAATAGAGCAAACTAAAGCAATATTATCCCACTCTACACTAAACAAAAACAACACATAGATTTAACATAAGGGTTAGTAAACATTGATTAAAACATGCAAACTATTTTACCAAAACCATCCCTTTTTTCTATTATCAATAAGATGTCTCAATCTTTGATAATTTTTAGCATTTATTTATTATTAATATATTATTGTATGTTTTTTTATATGATTATTTGTGTGCCTCTGATATGTTATTTTGTGGGAGTGGCAATTTGAGTTGTCATCCTACCTCTAAGGTGGCATGGATAACATGATACCTATTTTTAAGAGAAAGGAATTTGACTATGTTTGAGTCAATTGAAGTCATTGGTGATATTTAACTCATCCCTATTTATTAGTTAACAGTGACAAAAACTAAGACATAAGATGAGTCAATTTGGGAACCGCAATTACAGGTAGTGTTGCACATGTAGGCACTTTACCTACAATGTTTTAGTTTGCATGCATGCATGTTCCTTGCATATTAAGAAGAAACCTTGCATGCACATTGTTGCATGTGGCAAGTTTTAGTTTGCATGTGGCAAGATAAGAAAGGAAATTTGCATGTCAATAGTTAGTCTTGTATGCATGTAGTGAAGAAGATGATGACATGTGAAATTCGTGTGCATATTGTTTTGGAAGTAGCTAATTTTATTTATTGTAAACTCTTATATATTGGAGTGTTGTATTTTGGAGTTGTATTGAGGTCATTGTTCAAGTGTTTAAGTGTATATTCATCAGCAATGGTGTTGGTGCAAAAGGGTAAAATCTTTTGGGTCTAGTGGCTAAGAAATTTATCTACATTAGAAGTGTTATCATCAAAGATATGAAACCTTCTTTCACTATTTGATAACAAAAAAATGAAAAAAAGATAGAAGATGTCATTCAACTTACTCTTAACACCAATAAATTTTAACTAGAAGCCCATGATAGACCTAGTGATGAGGTGAGCTCTAGAAAATATGAAAGTTTAGAAGATGAAGAACCCCAACCTCGGTCTCTAAAGAGGTACATGCAAATTATGAAACAACTTGGAAGGTTTAGATATTCACCTCAAAGGTTTGGATGTTCATTGTTGGATTTTAATTATATTTTTTCAAGTTGATGAGCCAAGGACCATAAGTGAGGCTATGGGTATGAGTAATGCATATTCCTAGATAAAATAAATGGAAGAACATATAATTGTAGTAAATAAAAAAACCATGTCTGATCCAATATCTTTGCATAATATATGTAAACATATTGGTTGCAAATGGGTGTTTAAAACTAATTTTGGTGTTGATGGAAGTGTTAAAAATAATATAACAAGATTGGTCACGAATGGTTTCTCATAGATGGAAGGAATTGATTATGGTGAGATATTATCTTCTATTTCTAAGTTGACATCCATTATATTTTTACTATCACTTGTTGCATCCTATGATTTATAAGTTGAGTAGATGGATGCGAAGCCAACTAAGTTACTTCATGGTAATTTGAAGGAAGAAATCTTTGTCACAGCCTGAGCATTACATGGAAAAAGGTAAGTAATATCTGGTTTGCAAGTTGAAGGAAGCTTTGTATGTTTTGAAGTAGTCTCCTAAGATTTGACACAAATTTTTTGATACATTTGTGTTGAGTTTTAAAGTTTAGATGTCTAAATCCAATCATTGTGTTTACTATAAAGTTGATAATGGTTGAAAATTCTCATTATCCTATTTTATGTGGATGTTATGTTATTTATTTTGAATTGTAAGGGTTTGGTTTATGACTTGAAGCCTCATTCATCAACAAAATTCAAAATGAATGACTTAGTCATTGAAACATACATCTTGGGAATAAAGGTCGGAATAGATAGAAACAAAAAATATTTAGTTAAGCTAGAGAAAGTATGTGAACACAGTGTTGGAGAGATCACCATGGAAAATTATAGATAGTTGGTTGTGTTTGTGTTGTAGAGAATGAAGCTATATGTGGAGGATTATCAAAAATATTTTACTTAGATGGAGGACATGACTAGAGTAGATTATTCAAGTGTTTTTGGTAGTTTAATGTATGTTATAGTCTATACAAGGCCAAACATTGCCCATGTAGTGGGAGTTCTAAGTTGTTTTATGGATAATCATGAATGGGTACATTGGGATGTAATTAAGAGAAAATTCATATATTTACATGGTACTTTTGAGTATTCCTTGTGTTTTCATGGTTATCCTAAAGGACCTCAACATTTAGTTCTTATTCATGGGTATTTAGATGTTGATTGGGTAGATGGAATTGATAGTAGAAGATCCACCAATAGATACATGTTCATAATGTTTGGTGGTGCTATTGGTTGGACGAGTTAGTAGAAATCCATAGTTGGTTTGTTCATGATAGAATAATAGTACATAATAGCTACTGATGCTTCTCAAGAAGACATTTGGCTTAATAATTTATGCTCAAATGTTCAACTAATGCAATAATGACTACTATTTGTTGTGATAATCATAGTGATATGTTTAGAAAATAATCCTACCTTCTATGCAAGGAAAAATCATATAGGATTCCAATAACATTTTGTACATGGCATCGTAGAGGATGGTTTTGTGTGTGTTTAGAAAATGCCCCATTTTCCTCTTAGCAAAATGAGGACCCCCATTTTTCTTGTTTTCTTCTTGGTCTATCCTTCCTATTTGATGCAATTTCCAAAATCCCATGATCCTTTAAAATTGTTCTTTCAAATAGAAAACAAATATTATATATGGAAAGAGCATCTCAATTTTATCAATGTTCCCTCTTAAAGTTTATCATAAATCTTTGAAATAAGAAATTTATGATCTTGTGCACGCTAATGGTCCAACTAGCTCATTTCTACTTTACCCATAATTTACCACGACTTATACTATAAGGTTTTCTCGCAAATCCAATATTTCTACATGTTGCTAGCCTTCTCTATCCTTATTATTAGAAATTGTATCTTCTTAAGTGATCACATATTTGATTGCATTATAAGGTAAAGCTGATTCTTTCATATTTCTAATACCCAAGTAAACCAAATATTCAAATGGTTTATGTGTTGGAAAAAAAGGACAGACAACTGAGAGGGGGGGGGGGTGAATCAGTTGTCACAAAATAATAAACTTTTCAAACTTTACTTAACTTAGTCTTAGATCTAATCAATAAGCAATTAACCAAAACCAATTAAAACAATAGAGAGACATAGAACACCAAAAAAAAAAATTGTGGAAACCTTGTTAGGGGGAAAACCATGGTGGAGGTTAGTCCACAATATTATACCCTGTTAAAAGTATAATGAAAATAATAAAGGGGAATGCACATGCATTCAGGAACACTGTGTAGAGCTCACTTCTCAATTACAAAAGGGGCTCACTTCCCAATAATACAGAATAGGATTAAATCCAAAGGGTATGAAATGAGAAAATAGCTTGTGCACAAGCCTAATTACAATTCCAATTAAGCATAGAAAACTCCTTCACTTTTCACTCAAAATACTTCACACTTCACTCAGTCTTCTTAACACTCTTCTCTACAATTGAATGATATTTGCACATACACACATAGGAGCACACCCAAAAAAAATTACACCTATGAAACAATCACTCTTATATATTTGCATCATGGATTATATCAACAAATTGGTCGGCCAGAAAAATAAAACATATTTGAAATGTTGGCCCAAATTTACAATTAAATTTTCAATGTGGACCTAAACACTAACAGCCAATACAATTATGCGACCCAATACAATACTCACGAGCATGCAAAATATTCAAATTTTACTTTTCAGGGATCCACAACACATTACCACCATCATGTCAACCAAGAACATGAAAACTCGATCATACAGAGAAAAAATATTTGACCATGAGGACACCAATTAATGTGGACATACCACAAAGATAGATCACAATCTCAAGACATCCAAGAACACCAAGAAGCAACAAAGAAACATCCACACTAACTAGAATTACCAAAATCACACAATCTTCATTTAGGAACGTTGACAAAGACCACAAAAATACTATTAGACCACAACACAATCAAATCAACATGCAGACCTCTAAAAATTTTGGTAGATGATCTAGATTCTCTAAAAAATAAACCCTCTAGTCCATAGCAATTGATCTCCAATGTACAGAATAGGACACCTTCATGACCTTCACAGTTCCACTAGGAACTTGGAACACTTTCTTTTACAATTTTCTCAATATCCTCGACATATACAACCTCTATTGTATTGAAGGCTAATAGTGTTGACATCAATGACAACCACATATCGACAACACATCCACAACATCCAACATTATGTTTTCAATTCACTCATATACCTCACACTCAAGTATGTCAGTTATGTTTGAGCATATCTAGAATTAGTTCCTGATATCAGTACTGCAAATTAAAATGAAATTCTAGTTCACTTACCTTTCCCCACACAAGATAACTAGTGTATATGCTCAACCCAGTTGTTACAAAAACTTGGAGTCTTATTGAACCTCCCTATTAGGTGTTTTTTATTTCTATGGTTTGTTAGTGGATTCCCTAAGTCAAAACCTCTAAGGCTTTGCACCCTATAGCCCATGCCCTCAATCCATCACTTGTTGCTCTAATTTGAAAGTGTCTTCCTCAACCAGTTTCTAATATTCTAACTGCCTCAGTGAAGCCTTTTTATTTGTGTGATGACCATCCCCTAGTGACTTTATCTTCCAATGAAATGCTCATGATTTAATATAATCACTTAAGTTCCTTTCTCACTCTTTTAAGTTGTGGGTCCCATAATAATTCATGTTCAATCCATGTGTTGTCCTCATATTTTTGTTGGTATATGGTGACTGATCATGCAAATGTTATATATTGATCAGATTTTCCTATTGACATGTCAAATGAAAAATGACCTTGTATATGTTGCAAATGTGTGTTCGTGAGATTTTAATCTATTTTGCACTAGATAATAAAATCATTCGATGGATGATTTTTTGTGGATGTAGCCCATATTGGGTGAACCACGTTAAATTTTTTTTTAGATCTCTTTTGTGTTATTCCTTATTGTTATTTTTGGGGTATTTAATCAGCATATAATTGTTAATGTTTATTGCTCCAATTTTCTTGAACCCTAACAATTTTATCATGCAATTTACCTTTACCGCATGCCCATTCTTGACATTTCACTTCAGGTCATGAGATTTCAAAATTAGTACATCTATCACAATTTTGTTGAGTCATGTCTTTATTGCAACCCCTTTCTATTTCATAGGTTAAAATTTAGGGCCCATTTATGAGGTTGTGATGGTATTGAATGTTGATAGGTGTTAATAAAATAAATTTTCATCTTTCAAAATCCTTGCCTCAGTGGTGGAAATGTTGGAAAAACAAGGACAAACAACTGAGGGGGGGGCGGTGAATTAGTTGTCATAGAAATTTAAACTTTTCCTACTTAACTTAACTTAAATCTTAGATCCGATGAATAAGAAATTAGTCACAAGCAATAAACACATCAGAGAGACAAAGAACACCAAGATTTTTTTACGTGGAAACCCTGTTAGGGAAAAAAACATGGTGGATGTTAGTCCACAAGATTATACTCTGCTAAAAGAATAATTAAAAATAATAAGGGGAATACACATGCATTCAAGCACACTGCCTAGAGCTCACTTCTCAAATACAAAAGGGGCTCACTGCCCAACAGAATAGGATTAAAAATCCAAAGGGTATGAACTAAGAAAATAGCTTTTGCACAAGCCTGATTACAGTTCCAATTAAACTCAACACTTCTTCGTACTTCACACAATCTTCTTCACACTCTACTCTGCAACTGAAAGATATTCACACATACACACATAGGAGCACCTTTTCGACTCACTACACCAATGAAAAAATCACACTTATATATCCACTACATGATATTTCATCACATCTTAGTCACCCAAGAAATAATATATATATTTGCAATGTTGGCCCAAATTTTCAATTAAATTTTTAATATGTATCCACCAAGGTTAGCCAAAACATAGTGGAGACCCAAATTGATATCTCCAACACAAAAAGACTTCAATTAATTCATCCTCAAAGATCCACAACACGCTACCACCATCATGTCGGTCAAGAACATGAAAAACTGAACATACAGAGAAAAATATTTGACAATGAGTACACCAATCAATGTGGATGTATCACAGAGATAGAGCATGATCTAGAAGCATCCAAGAACACCATGAAACAATAGAGAAGCATATGTAACAACTAAGATCAATAGAATCACACAATCTATGTTCAGGAACACTGTCAAACCAAAACATACTCAAAAAATCACGTGGACCTCTAAAAATTTTGGTAGATGATCTAGATATACTAAAAAATAAGCCCTTTGATCCACACCAACTGATCTTCAATGTAGAGAACATAAAACCTTCATGATTTGCATAGTTCCACTAGGAACCTAGAACACTTCCTTTTACAATTTTGTCAATATCCTTGACATAAACAACCTCCATTACACCAAATGCTAATAGTGTTGACATCAATTACAACCACATATTAGCAACACATCCACAACATCCAACAATCTCCCCCTTTGGCATTGATGGCAACACATGTGAAAAATACCATCAACCCAATACACTGACTTCTTTTGTACTTCTCCTCTTGAAAGGATTTTTCACATTACACTTCTCCCCCTTTGACATCAATAGAAAAGGCAACAATGACCTTTCCATATACACAATCTGAACCACATATCTATACATCTGACTACTCCCCCTGAGTAGTAGCCATAGAAACATCAATCTAGATCAGAATATAGCAATTAAGTTCACGAATTGATGCAAGCAAATGCAACTTTTAGTTCTTATCAGGAGGGGTGATTACCCCTAGCATACTTCTAAGATACTCAAAGTTATCCTTCAACAATGGCTTAGTAAATATATCAGCAATTTGTTCTTTGGTAGGCACATACCCTAGTCTGACTTCTTTCTCATTCACTTTCTCCCTGAAGAAATGGGACTTGATTGATATATGTTTAGTCTTAGAGTGTATCACTAGATTCCTTGAGATATTTATTGCACTTGAGTTGTCACATAATATAGCAATAGGCTCTTCATATGTCACCCTGATATCTCTCAACATTTATTTCATCCACATCACTTGAGTACAATTAATGGTAGTAGCAATGTATTTTGCTTTAGCATTAGATAGAGAAATTGAGTTTTTCTTTTTACTTAACTAGGATACCAACTTCTTCCCTAGGAAGAAAGCACCACCACTAGTACTTTTCCTGTCATCTACATCACTATCCCAATCCGCATCAGTATATGCACATAAAGTGAGATCATCATCCTTTGGATACAAAAGCCCAAATTCAATTGTTCCTTTCAGATATCTAAAAATTCTTTTGACAATAGTTACATGTGATTCTTTTGGATTAGCTTGAAATCTTGCAACCATACATACAACATTCATAATGTCTAGTCTAGTCTGAGTCAAGTAGAGAAATCCACCAATCATTGACCTATATCTGGTTTGATTTTCCTTAGGAGAGTCATCATTTTGTGTCAACTTACATCCGGTCACCATGGGGGTACCAACAGGTTTGGAGTCATCCATCCCAAATTTCTTCAATAGTTCTTTCACATATTTGGACTGAGATAGGAAGATCCCTTTGTCCAACTATGTAACTTGTAATCCCAGAAATAACTTCATTTCTCCAATCATACTCATCTCAAATTCACTCTTCATTTCATCAACAAACTTCATACATAGATTATCATCTCCTCTAAAAATGATGTCATCAATAAAAGCTTTTATAATTAACTCCTTATCAATATCTAATTTGAAGTATAAGTTTCTATCAATAGTACCTTTAGTGAATCCAAGTTTAAGTAGATATTTGTCCAATCTAGCATGCCAGGCTTTGGGGGATTGCTTAAGTCCATACAAAGCTTTCTTCAACCTGAAAACCATATCTCATTTGTTTGTTAGCTAAAATCCATTTGGTTGTTCAATGTACACTTCTTCTTCTAGTTCTCCATTCAAAAATATAGACTTTACATCCATTTGATAGACTTTATAGTCCTTGTGCACAACATAAGCAAGAAATAGTCTAACAACTTCAATCCTGGCGATAGGGGAAAAGGTTTCTTCAAAATAAACACCTTCCATTTGAGAATATCCTTTACATACCAGCCTTGCTTTATTTCGGAACCACTTCACCTTCTTCATTTAGCATGTTTCTAAATACCTATTTAGTACCAATCACATTTTTGTCTTTAGGCCTCAGAACCAGTAGCCATGTGTCATTCTTTTCAATTTGTGTCATTTCTTCCTTCATAGCTTCCAACCAGTGTTCATCTTTATAGGCTTCAGAGACATTTTTAGGTTCAATCTTGGAGATCAAACAATATTCTTCTGCAATTTTTCTTCTAGTTTGCACTCCTTTATTCTTATCTCCTATGATTTGATTTTTAGAATGATTCAGCTTTACCTACCTTAGAGTTTTGGGATATTCTTAAGCTTCTGATTCTTCTAATATTTCTTCTACACTTGCACTTTTCTAAGCCTCCTGGCTAACTTGATTTACCAAAACAAATTGATATTGCTTCACTGGAACATATGGAACATATGGCACAATTTGAAGTTGATTATGTGCCTGAACATTCTTCCCTTGGCTTGTAATGTCTTCATCTAAATCATAACTACAATGTCTAGATGATTTGATAGAGTCCTCATCAACTCTGACAGTTTCACTTTCAACCATCTTTCTCAGTCTATTGTTATAGCACTGTTAGGCCTTGCTTTTAGTGGACTAACCTAGGAATATTCCTTCATCACTTCTTGCATCAAATTTCCCTATATCATCATCTCTCCTAATATAACACTTACTTCCAAAGATCTTAAAATACTTAACAGTAGGTTTGTGACCAAACCATAACTCATAAGGAGTCTTAACAAAATTACCATTAACATTTACCTTGTTCAAAGTATACACAACAATACTTATTGCTTCACTCCAGTACATATGAGATACATTTCCTTCCATCATCATCGTTCTAGCAACATCCATAATTTTTCTATTCTTTCTCTCTACAACTCCATTTTGTTGAGGGGTTCAAGGAGAAATAACTGTCTTTTAATTCCATGCTCTTCACAATAAGAATTGAATTCCTTAGAATGAACTAACCACCTCTATTAGATCTCAGGCACTTAATTTTTAGACCTTTCTCATTTTCTGCCATAGCCTTCAAACTTTTGAACTTCTCCAATGTTTCACATGTTTCTCTTAAAAAGGAAACCCAAATCATTCTTGATTAATCATCAATAAATACTTCTAACTCTGGAGGGACCACAAAGGTCAGTATGTAGCAGCTCCAAAAAATTATTTGAATGAAACTATTTTCTCCAGAAAGAGACTCTCGTTTGTTTACCAATTTGACATTCCTTGCAAATTATATTAGCAGGCTTTACTAACCTAGACAGATCTCTTATTGCTTGAGTAGAACTTATCTTGATAATGTTGTCAAAGTTTACATGGCACAATCTTCTATGCCACAACCATCTTTCATCTTACTTGAGAAATTAAACAACTTCCACTAGCAGTATTTAGATGAAAAATGTTACCTTTTGTTTGTTTTCTTGTTGCAAGCTTATTCCCAAAACTCCCACGTATCTTGCATCTTCCATCTTTGAACTAAAGATCATATCCCCTATGAACCATATTTCCAAGACTCAACAAGTTGTGCTTCAGGCCTTCAACATAGTGGACATCATCATTGTTGTCCTTACCACCAAGGAAAATAGATCCTCTGCAACGAATCACACCAGCATTGTTATCTCCAAATCTTACAACCCCACCGTCATAATTCTCTAGACTCACAAATTTGATTTTATCACCATTCATATGATGTGAGCATCCATTGTCAATGACCCACTCATCTTTTTCTTCAACTTGGGCTGCAAGAGCTTTTTTATCTTTAGTAGATTCAGTATCCACATGATTCTCTTCAATGGTAGCAATGAAAGCCCATTCATATTTTTTTCCATTATCTTTATTAGACTCATCATCACTCACTGCTTCTTCAGCAAAGTAGCATCTCTTTTGGAATCTATAATTTTTAGGCTTAGATCTAGGAACTCTTTCAGGACATCTTGATGCAAAATGACCTATTTTACTGCATGAAAAATATTTAATAGGCAATACATCTTCATACTTACCTTTTCCTCTCCTTTCTTGCTTTGCAATTAGTGCTTCCAATTCTTCTACCTCTCTTTCTTTATCTTCAACCTGTTTCAATTCTTCATCATACTTGGATATATTTTTGGAACTCTCTCCCAGACTATATCTTTGTTTGCTACTTCTAGATACAATAGCCTTGAATGCAGATTTAGTCTTCAGTGTAGATTCACCAAATTCACTTATTTCAAAAGAAACAAGCTTCCCAATCAGTGTGTCTCTAGTTATCTTGTTTACTGATCTAAACTCTTCAATATCATGAACCTTCATTTTGTAGGAGGGAGGAAAGGATCTGAGTACTTTAGCTATAATTTCATCCTCATCCATAGAACCACTGACACATTTAATACCCATCACTATTTCATTTACTATCTACATAAAAGAAGTGATATTTTCATCTTCATCCATCTTCGAATTCTCATACTTTCCTTTCAAGCTTTGTATCTTAGCCATCTTCACCTATGCATCTCCTTCATACAAAGTTTCTAGTTTCATCCAAATCTCATGAGTTGTCTGTAGACCCAACACATTAGCCATTTTTGAATCTGTCAAAGCACTCACCAAAGCTTCAACAACCCTAGTATTACTTTCAACATCTTTGATCTCATTAGCAGAAGAGGGACCATTCTTAGGAATAGGATATGGATCTTTTTTAATATTCTAGTAAGCATCACCAATTCACTTTAGATGACATTGCATCAGGACTTTCCACATTGAATAGTTAGTGTCATCAAATCTAGGACTATCCTTCTTGAATTTTGCCATCCTGAATCACCTAAAGCTTTTAGACTTCTTTAGAGGAACCTTCTCTGATACCAATTGTTGGAAAAACAAGGATAGAGAACTAAGAGGGGGGGTGAATCAGTTGTCACATAAATTTAAAATTTTCCTACTTGACTTAAATCTCAGATCTGATGAATAAGCAATTAGTGACAAGCAATAAACACATTAGAGATACAAAGAACACCAATATTTTTTTATGTAGAAACTCTGTTAGGGGAAAACCATGGTGGATCTTAGTCCACAAGATTATACTCTGCTAAAAGTATAATGAAAAATAATAAGGGGAATGTACATGCATTTAGGCATACTGCCTAGAGCTCACTACTCAAATACAAAAGGGGCTCACTACCCACTAGAATAGGATTAAAAATCCAAAGGGTATGAACTAAGAAAATAACATCTTCTCAAGCCTGATTACAGTTCCAATTAAGCTTAACACTTCTTCACACTCTGCTCTTCAACTAAAAGATATTCACACATACACACATAGGAGCACCTTCTCGACTTGCTAAACCAATGAAACAATTGCAATTATATATCTGCTACATGAGATTTCATCACATCTTAGTCGACCAAGAAAAAATAAAATATATTTGTAATGTTGGCCCAAATTTTCAATTGAATTTTTAATGTGTATCCACCAAGGTTGGCCACAACATAGTGGATACCCAAATTGATATTTCCAACACAAAAATACTTCAATTAATTCCTCATCAAAGATCCACAACATCCTACCACCATCATGTCAGCCAAGAACATGAAAAACTAAACATAGGGAGAAAAATATTTGACAATGAGTACACCGATCAATGTGGACATACCATAGAGATAGAGCATGATCTAGAAGCATCCAAGAACACCAAGAAACAATAGAGAAGCATCCACAAAAAATGAGATCAACAAAATCACACAATCTATGTTTAAGAACACTAAGAGAGACCACAAAAAAACTGTCAGACCACAACACACTCAAAACATCACACAGACCTCTGAAACTTCCAGTGGATAATCTAGATATAGTCAATAATAAGCCCTTTGATCCACACCAAGTGATCTTCAATGTAGAGAACATAGCACCTTCACGATCTACACAATTCCACTAGGAACCTAGAACACTTCCTTTTACAACATTCTCAATATCTTTGACATAAACAACCTCCATTACACCAAATGCTAATAGTGTTGACATCAATGAAAACCACATATCAAAAAAAAATCCACAACATCCAATAGGAAATGTGTCATATTTTTATTATATCACACACAAGCTTTATCTAAAAATATCAAGATAACCCACTTTCTCCAAAATTCAAGCTAGCGTAAATCACCACATGTAAAGTGGACAATTCACTCTTTAAGAGATTTAATGACCTATTAGTAGTAAATGGTGTCATTCTATTGGATCACATATTCCAAGCTTATCATGGGTGTTAAAAGTTATTTTACCTAAATCCTACAACATTATGATAATTCACCACATGGAGCCTAGTCAGTATGGGCCCAATTTTCATCCTAGGAGCGGAAGTAAATATGCATAAAGATCCCTAAAGTACATATGTCATGATTTTGAAAAAATCTTTCAAATTGTGTTGATCATATTCATGCTTACTTTAAGACCTACAAAGTTTCAACATGTTGACATGTGTAACTACAAAATGAAGTTGTTTTGTATTGTGATATATTCTTATATCATGTGTTTTTATGGTGGGCCTAATTTCTAAGGTGCAATGTTGTGAATTCTTGACACCTATTCTTCTCATTGGTCTTTCATTGGTGAAAGTTCCTTGTTCTATCAATTGGTTTAAAGGTTTTATTTCAATTGATCACAATCATATTCCATTTCGTATGATTCAAAAGGTAGTATTGGTGAAATCTTGTGATGATGTGAATAGGTGACATGTGTAAAGTTGTTTATACATTATTCAAAATGGAGAATTTCTATTAGATCATACTGCTCAAGTCTATCCAGGATTCATAGTGGAAGTTCTTATAGTATCCATGAATCCTCGAAACTTAGACGTGTACTCTAATTTGTTAGAAAGACAAAATATTTCCATACAACAAAGTGGGCCTAATCTTCAAGTTCTGAACATGAGATGTGTAACCAAAGGAAACCAAGACTTTTCCATGTGAAAAAATATTATTGCATCACATTACCTAGGTTCATCACAATGATCAATGGTGACATACTCATTAATATGTGTGTATGCAATAAAGTTCCACATAAACATAATATTGCCTCATCACAAGGTATTTTCATATCATGACTTTTCAAAGCCCATAATGTTCTAACCCATGATAAAGAAAAAAATTGGCAATTGTTCTTATGGCAGCCATAGTGGTGACTAAAGGAACATCTTTTCATGGAATTAAAGATAAAATATTTTCAAATATAATTTTTTTATGATAGCCATTGACTTGATGTCACTGATGGAGATCTATAGTCAAAATTCAAATTTACCACAATGGTTATGCATGAAAGGGTGGTTCATGTGGTTCATGTGTATGTGCAGGATACTTTTACTATGGGCTACAACTGAAGTGTCAAATCAAGTTGAGTGTAATAACTACCATGTGGAGGCACCTGATGGAGTTAGTTGTGCATCATTATGATAGTTAATAAGGCACTGAGAATAATTATTATTTTGTTGATAAGATTCTGGATAACTTTTTGTGTGTTCCATATGTAGATATATTTTGCAAAATTTCAATTCTATTAGAACTCTTGTTTCTTTTCAGTGCAGTTTGAATAATTCAATCTTAATTGCATACTATGATATTTAAGGAGTTGTAGTTAATGATTTCAATTAGGATTTGTGTTTAGAATAAACTCCCCCATGATTGTATATAGCTAGTGGTTGAGTCCTTAGATAGTTAGTTGATTTCAGTATTTTTTTATCAATTACTTTTCAGCTTTTAGTTATCATCTACAAACATGTTGATTATTAGAAATGATTTCCTTGAATACAATCTATGAGGAAGATTTTGTGTAATATTTTGGAATGCATAATGAATGAAGTTCAAGTTCATATGAATGTGTAGAATCTGAAGATTGAGATTTTCTTTTAGTTAATTTAAGACAACCACTTGAGAAGGCCACTCAAGGTAACGATTATTCACTACAATTATAGTTATTTATTTCTACTTGTAGTTATTTTCATTTATCATTACTTTATAAATTGCATGTAAGTTATAATAGATTCTCATTTTGTGATTATGTAGAATCTGAAGATTGAGATTTGTTTTTAGTTAATTGAAGACAACCACTTGAGAAGGCCACTCAAGGTAACGATTATTCACTACAATTATAGTTATTTATTTCTACTTGTAGTTATTTTCATTTATCATTACTTTATAAATTGCATGTAAGTTATAATAGATTCTCATTTTGTGATTATGTAGAATCTGAAGATTGAGATTTGTTTTTAGTTAATTGAAGACAACCACTTGAGAAGGCCACTCAAGGTAACGATTATTCACTACAATTATAGTTATTTATTTCTACTTGTAGTTATTTTCATTTATCATTACTTTATAAATTGCATGTAAGTTATAATAGATTCTCATTTTGTGATTATCAAAATGTTTGTTCATAAGCATGAATGCATTTAGTTAATCTGTAGTACTCCAAAGGTTAGAATAAGTTTAGTTACTAGTTTTGAATAGTTTATGTTAGTTTCAGTAATTCTATGATAGAATCAATTCAGTTACAAGTTATGATGTAGGTACTTGTAGCCATTAGTACTAGTTTACTTATTTCACTATTACATGTTTATGTGATTTTCTAGCAAAAATAGTGCAACACCATCATAATTTTACAAACCTTGGTTGACAATTTAATGAAGTCTTTACAATGTTGAGTGGACTGTTCAACTATACATACCTCTGAATTGTGTGGTTTTTACCAAGTTTACAAGAGACTAGTTTAGACTCTACATTTTTGGTGTTGTTTTTGGGGATGTTGCTACCTTCATAGACTTATTTTTCCATGCTTTCATTGTTTACATTTTTTTTTAGCATTAGGACTATAAGCTTTATCTTATCAACATATCAGAAAGTTACACTAACATTGTGTAGGATTGCTACTATACAAAGCCATATTTATTGTATGTGGAGGTAGAGAGATTATTTGGTTAGATTCCTCCCCCTACACGCCAAGAAGCGGTATTAGAAATTAGTGACTTTAGTACTTAGAGTAAGGGTAATACTAAAGAAGAAGTTTTCCTATCACCAACATCTAGCACACAAACATAGTGGACATACCAAACCATGGGTGATGCAATGGATGATCCTAAACATACGACCTTTCATTTCCCAATCACTAATCAAGAAAGGGATACTATGCTAAAGAATATTCCTCCTTCAACATTACCAGTCTTTTATGGATTGCTGACTAAAGATCCAGACACATTTATATTTGAATTTAATGTCCTATGTAGGAGTTATGACTATATTTTTGATGCTTATAGGCTTAAGCTCTTCCCTGCCACTCAAAAATATGTATCCCTAAGATGGTTTATTGGATTAGGAAAGGATGTTTTTCCTAATTGAGATATCATGAAAAAATTATTCTTGGAGAAGTACCAAGACTATTGTAGAGGACTTTAAAGGAGGAGAGATGAAATTTTTAGAATTTCATAGGAGGATGAGCCATTAGAATATTATCTGTAGAGATTTCATTTTTCCTTGAAGAAAAACCCATAGAATAAGTTATCTGAAGAATCCCTCAAGTTAGTATTTTTGAGAGGAGTCAATAAGGATTGTATGGGTTCCCTCAATCTTATTAGGCAAGGGGATATCTCTCAAATACCATTTGAAGACATCTACAAGGTTTGCAAAAATTACTCCAGGAACTTCACTAAGAAGCTAAGAGGAGAGAGGACATCCACTATTGGCAAATCATCTACTAGGGTTTCAAAGATAGAGTTAATCAATTTGTTGTCCAACATGAAGGAGGACAGTATCAGTGACCTAGAAACTTAGTTGGACACTCTCCACATAAAGAAGAAGAAAGAGGAAGTTGAAGCAATTCTCACTAAATATTGTTTGAGCTATAGGAAAATGAAAGAAAATTGTAAATGCAAGATGGTGGATAGTATCCAACAAGACAAAACTTAGAAACCTGATTTCTAGCCACTGAAGGAGGGGTGGAAAAATATTTTACATAGCTCAAAGAAGACCATGGAACCAAAGATAAGGTATGCCACAAGACCCTCTTAACTTCAATTCATCCTTTCCCATTGGAAATGAGAATTTTTTTCTTGGAATTCTACGCCTTGGCTAGCTAATCAAATTCAATAGAAAAACCCTCAAAAATGGCCACAACCTCAACAAAATCATAACCAAAAACAACCAAATCCTTAGTCATGACAAAATTTCTAGGGTTCCAATTACAATCCCCAATTATCAACACAGCAAAACTAGTGGCAACCTTAATGGAAAAAAGGCCACCAGTGGCAGCAACAAAATATGAATTATCAACAACCTATGCTTCCTTCTTAGCCCCACGAAAAATCCATTATTCCTCCATCAACTCCTACATCTTATCCACCCAAACCACCACAATTACTTTCCTAACCTTCACTTAACTTTCACAAAAATCCTATCCAATAGGCTTATAATAACAAGGCTATGCTATACCCCACTTATGTCGTAGAGGTGAGTGATGTCCACCTTAGGTTAGGGAAACAACTAGCTAGACCTTTATCCTCTCAAATCACTGAGATGGAGGATGAGGAACCTATAGTTGAAGCTTTAGAAAAATAACCTCTAGAACCTAAGTCAAATCAGGTACACTAGACTACCTCAAGTCCAAAGCCTCCTTTCCCTGAACGCTTAGCCACTCAAAAACATCATATAGAGGCTAGGACAAACCTAGGTCAACTGTAGGATGTAAGAATTAATATTCCTCTCATCCAAGCTATTAAAGACATCTCAATTTATACCAAAATTGTGAGGGACCTATGTCTTAAGAATCCAAGGAGAAAAACGAAGGATCCTTAGACAATTCATGTCCTAGGAAATCTTGTTGATATCATGTTAGGGAACATAATTGTCCCTAAATAAATAGGCCCTTGTAGTCAAGTAGTGGACGTTCATATTAATGGGACCCTTATCAATAACACCTTGATAGAATTAGGGACAACAATCAATGTCATTACTAAAGAAATAATACAATTACTTTAGTGAGCCAACCTTAGATGTACACAAACTATTCTACAGTTGGCTGATAAGTCAATAGTCAAGCCTAAATGAGTCATTAAAGATTTAGTTATTGCATTATATTCTTGGGAATACCCTATTGATTTCATAGGTTTATAGCCAAAGGTTAACCTTGCAAGATATCCACTCATCATAGGCAAACCATGGATAGCTATAGCAGATGCATTCATAGGTTATAGGTCTAGCAATATGTTAATATCTAATGGGACTATGACAAAAAAATTGCTCCTCTATCCTCAAACCTAGGCTTATGTTGATCTTGAGAAAATGATTTGGCCCGCTTTGGATAAGGAAGATAACTATTCCCTACAAATTTTGATTATAATACAACAAAACCCTATATTGGATGATTGTGATAAAGATGAGTTGATTTCTCATATAATACAAAAAGAATGCAGTAGGATCCCACAACAACATGACTATCTCACATGCCTACAAGACCCCTTGCAAAGAACTATGCCTACCAATTCCTCAAAAGAAATATCTTAGATCTTTCATTCCTTATTGCCACAACAGTGTGTACCAATCATTCCTAGCCTTGACCTCTCATCTATGCAAGAATCATCCAAAGTTCTATAAATCATGACAAGAAAAATGTTGAACATAAACAATGCATTGATTGGAGAGCAGTAGAATTCCCTAACTATTGTGTTGGAGGCACACGTAGTAGCATACACATGGGACTAGCACAATATGAAGGGTATAGATCCTTACTGATGTATCTATAGGATATATATACAAATGATGGTTATATGTGTATTAGATAGCCTCAAAGATGAATGAACCCTACCTTGAGAGAAAGAGTCAAATCTAAACATCAAAAACTCCTTGATGCAGGATTCATTTGTCCTATATCTGATAGTGAATGGTTTCACCTTTAGTCATTATTTCCAAGAGAGGTGTAAAATTGAGAGTTTGTGTTGATTATAGGGAACTAAACACAATCACTAGGAAAGACCACTTTCCATTGCCCTTTGTAGATCAATTTTTTGATTATTTAGTAGGGAAGAAGTACTTTTCATTCCTAGATGGTTTCAATGGTTACAATTAGATAAAAGTTGCTCCAGAGGATCAATACAAAACAACATTCACCTTTCCTTGGGGTACTTATGCCTACTTTGTTCTTCCCTTTGTCTTTGAACACAAAGAAATTGGTGTGCTCCACCTTTTAGGAGATAGAACACAAAGGAAGAGAGGAGGGTCTTCCTATCCTATTTTACTATTTTTTTCATTCAAGGAAAGCCTAGAGATCTCAACCTAATGATGGAATTATGGAAATATATCTACTATAAGGTCACCTAGGGGTGTGATTAACAAGGGGGTTCACCACTAAGAAAGTGCTTAGAAATAAGGAAATGCAAGTGATGTGAAAACTTAACTATGTAACCTAGGAAATGAAACTCAAATCAAAATAACAAACTGGGAATGAACAAAGGGGTACCTAGAAGATTAAAAATTCTTGAAACAAGGTTTACAATCTCAAAATTATTACTTTTGATGTGAACTGTGACTCATATGCTAGACTGGATGATTTAGTCTTAGTTTAGGGTTTTGGGATGAATATGGAATCTACAACTGGCAAACTAGGATCTATAGAAAATGTCTAAGAAGTGGTATACTGGACTCATACGCCCAAGGTGGAAATTTAGTTCCAGTATTAGAGTTTTTCTGAGACTCTGGTATCCTTTAGTGATCTTATGTAGGTTCTCTCCTATCTAATCTCCAATTCTAAAAGTTTTAATTCTAGCCTATAGGTGACTTTTTCATGAAGATGACAACTTTGTGACAGCTATGAAAACTTTCTTCAATCTTCCAACTTAGTCTTCAAAGGATCTTCAATGCTTATAACACCTGTAGATAGGGAAAAATCCAAGCTTATTTAATATTGAAGACAATAAACTAATTATATCCTATCAACCACCATGAAGCACAAAATAGAATGAAAATGCAAATAAACAAAGGAAATACAAACCAATTTTCAAGCTAGACTTGATTGACCTCCATGGCTCTTCTCCACCTGCACAAGAATGCAAGATTTTGAAGGAATGTTGGTTGCTCAATTTTGCAGAATAACGGCATGATGAAGGTGATATATGAAGATGGATGGAAGATTGAAGACTAATTTTGACATAGTGAGGATGCTAGATGAAGATTCAAAGCAAATGGCCCGTGAAAGGTTAGATTTATAGAGTTTTGATGTGGACAGAGATAAGATTTGACAAGATTTGATTTTTGCTTTATTTGATCAAAGAGGAAATAAAACAAGATAAGATAAGATTTTAAAAAGATAGAAAGATTTTGATTCTCTTTTAAAGGAAATAAATCTTGAAAAAGATGAGAAGGATAATTGATGAATTATATAATTAAATAAATTAATTAGATACACATGAGTTCAGATTTTGGAAAGAAAGTGTGGATGCTAAAATTTGAAAAATGTGGTTAGAAATCTAACAATAAAATCTGCAGAATCGTTAGTATTTCAACACAAATTAAAATACTTAAAATCCTTATGAAATATTACATCATGTTCAAAATGCAAACAAATGACAAAAGATCTAAAGCAAAATCATAAGAAAACATGATGCAAACTATCTCATATTGGATTGGTGTTACATGTGCTAGTAACCCTTTCCCAACCCTTGATTAATAAGCTTAGATGATGATGATGAAATGGACAAGATCAAATTTCAAACCAAGAGAGTAACCTTGCATAAAATTGTGTCCGCATGAATGAGAATGAAGGTCTTATTTTATAGATTTTCTTGATGAGAGATTGGCCAAGATGGTGAATGTGGGACTAAAGATCCTCCAATGAGAAGATGACACTTGTCAAATGGTGAGTGGTCAATGGTTGTGCAAGATTTGGGAAGAGTGCCCATGAGAGGGAGAATTTGAATTCAAATTTTCCAATAAATGCTGAGTTTGACTTTGGAAGGGGACATGTAAGAGGCATGTAAGGCCTCATAAATGCTCTGTTGGTGTACATGTCCACTTGGGGGGAGATTCAAACTTGGAGAATATTCTTCCTTTATGCCAAGTTGAAAATAAAGATTTTGATAAATCAATTAAATGCAATTTCATGTGCAAGTGGCCAAATCTAGAGAATGCAAGTGGGTGAGATTAGTATTTAATCAGGTTAGATTAAGGATGATGATGATTAGGTTAGCTTAATGGTGTTTAGATGATTTTGACTTTTAGGATTTAAATATTTGATTTATTTAAATCAGAAAAGGATGGAAGATGCATTTTGAGATTTTAATTAAATAAAGTTTGATTTATTTAATTAAACTATGATGTGAGCTTTTGATAAATATAAATGATAAGAACCCAATTTACCAGGTGAATGGATGTGATGCATTTGATTTATTTATTGAGTGGATGAATATGCATAATGCAAATTTGACGTGTCTTTTGCCCTCTTTGAAGCAATGTACTTGTTGCATTGGTTCAAAGAATAACTACCGATCAAAATAAAATAAAAATTGATTTTTAGGATGCCCCGGCAGAAAGTACACGGTACATTGCCCCTTGAGAGTCGGCGAAAATATTGATTTGAGGGTCGATCTCGTGATAAAGGGTTCAAAATGGATGGTTATGGATGACGATGCAAATGAGATGATTTTAAGATGCTTAGAATAACAAATCTATATTATCCTAAACAACTTAAATGATTATATGATGCGAGATGGATGAGATGGATGATGTGATATGCTATGATTATGCAGTGGATGATTTATGAGAGACTAACAGATCTATATTATGATGATGATATGTATGTGAGAAGATATGTAGAATATTGATGGTTTGCAGATGCAAGATGGATGCATGATGGATGCAGGATGGATGCATGCTAACGGTTTGTGGATGTAGGATGGATGCATGATGGACTATTCATGATGCAATATTAGCGTGGAAATGAGATGATGACAAGAGGATCCAACAAGTCCATGATTTGTCGAGAATTTATTAGAGATGATGATGATAGATGATGATGATGATAAATGATGATGATTTGCTTATCAAGGATTGGGATTTTCAAAGGGTCACTTACTTTATGTTTGATAACACACATTGGTACGATGCATCAAGGTATCAAGAACCAGGATGGCATTGTACCTAGTGTGATGGACTTTGAATCAACAAGCAGATAGGAGTATTCTTGTTCACACTTGACATACGGAAACCTTGCTACGGCGTACCTAACAAAGCATGTATACGCCAAGTTATTTTACAAGAACATCCAACAAGCACAGTAGAAAAAAGATAATGATCATTGCCCCATTCCTATCTCTCTAAATCCTTCATTCGGATATCATCGAGAGGTCCTTGGAATGAGCGCAATAAGATAAATCAAAAGAAAAAATCAAGTATGCAAATAAGCCAATGTTCTTCATACCTTCAGCCAAAGGGATGTGTTTTGATAGGATAAGAATCCAAGGTGATATCCAAAATGATGCCCATTGTTAGAATGATATATCCTAGGACATGCATTGTATAGGATGATGATGGTTTGATAAGTTGATTGATAGGATATTGATATAAGGTCGACTGACATGTTTGCGAATGATCAAGATTTTGATTTTGTTTTAAAAGTTTGTTGTTTTGATTTTGATTTTACGATTGAAGCTTTGATTTTGTTGCCTGCTATGATTGTTTCTATTTGCGTTGCCAAAGGATGAAGGTGATGATCATCTTATTATGGATGATTGATTATTGCGGGTGCAAGCGAGATGAGATGGATGGATTTTTTCAAATATTTGGATATTTTTAGAGTTTTGAAATGTTTTGAGACTATTTTTGGATTTTTGGATTTTCTAATGTTTTTGGATTTTCTAATTTTCTGATGTTTTTGGATTTTCTGATATTTTGACCAAGATACTAACCTAAGGACCTATCCTAGGGGCCTCGGGGGCTGATTGACAGATTAGCCTTGCCTACGTTATACATGCAGAGACCACGTAGTTTGACTGACGACTTGACTGATTTACAGATGATGATATACATGATGAGATGTCAGTTTATTATGAAAAACTCCTATAGGATTGACCTAAATGTCTCGAGGGATGATCAAAGATCAACCTTGCCTACGTTCAAGCTCAAAGACAACGTAGTTTGACAAGATGACCTTGTTTTTGGATTTTTGAATGACTTTTTGACCTGTTTTTGGATTTTGAAATGTTTTGGATGTTTTTGGATTTTTTGATTTTCTGATGTTTTTGGATTTTCTAATTTTCTGATGTTTTTGGATTTTCTGATTTTGAGGACTTTAAGACCACACACAAATCCGATCCGATGGGAACATGCCCCCAACATAATGCAATAGACTACTCCGATAAAGGCAGGACAAACTGACCTTGAGAATGGGCCGAGTAGTACTTGGAGGGATCATGATACGAACACAAGACCAAGCTATGTTGCAGATGTGAGTGGATGAGTGATGAATGGAGATGAGATGGATGATGGAAGTGAAATGGAGGGATAATGACGAACAAGCTGTAAAGGTCCTAGTGGATGAAAAGTGCTTATTTACACAAGGCGCCTGTTTGCCAGGTTTTCACCGAGGTACTTGCCCAAAGTGCCACCGAAGTGGTTTTCACTAGAGGACAATTTTTTTATCCTTTTTCTGATTTTTTTGGATTTTTTGCTTTTTGGATTTTTTTGTTGTTACTAAGATGCCTGTTTGCTAGGAAGAAGGGACCTTGAAAAAAATTGGAAGGCATAAAACTTTTGAGATGGGAGCTATTCATAGGCTCCTGCAGAGGTTCCCCTTCGGGTGTTGATAACTAATATGCCCCTAATTTTTAACTTGATGTGATGATGAAGGCCCTAACCAATTGGGTTGAACTTGCCTTTGCTGCTGGGATTTGGGACATTCTTTTACGTTTTCTTTTAAAGACTAGTTCTCAACTTGAAAGTCCACCTTTTGATCCTCTTGTTGTAGCCGTTTGAGTCTATTTTGATAGACTTGTAAAATGATTACAAAGCTTTGATCTTCTCTCATCCGGTAGCTCAGCTGCGTTTAGTCTGGGGCAGATATTCTTCATCGGTGATGAGATTTTTTGCGATTGATACGAGGGATGAGCTTCGATCTCAATGGGGAGTGCGGAAGCTTACGTCTGTGGAATAAGAGGAAGGGGAGTGGCACGATTATAGATTGTATGGATCTTTGTAGAATAAGCCAGAGGAAGGATTAATGGCTGCAGTGCTAGTTACAACCTTCATCATTGACTATTTTCTTGTAGGGATTTTAGGGATGGTTTTGTTTGTGGCTGCAGCAGCATTTACCCTTGGGGATAGTATAGGTGGAGAAAGCGTCTTTGGATTTTTGAATTTCTAAGCAGTCACAAACCTCCTGTAGTTCTTGAAGGGTGTCCCATTATAGATAATGGCTTGTGGAACACCATAATGATAGATGAGATACTTTAGGATAAATTTTGAGATCTACTTTCTAGTGATATAGGTCATGGGTATGGCTTCCACCCACTTTGTGAAGTACTCAGTTGCAATTATAATGAATTTGTGGCCATTAGATGGGGTGGGTGAGATTTTCCCAATGAAGTCCAGAGTCCCCATTTGTGGAAAGACATGGTGTGACAGTGGGATGGAGCTCTTGAGTTGGGCATGGATAGAGATCCCATGTTGTGACATTGTAAGCACGCAGCATGATCATGTGCTTCTCTTTCCATCATTAGACATTAATACTTGACCTCAGCTGATTTCTTGGCAATGGTTATTCCCACTTGAGTGTAGAAAAGCCACATATACGTTATTAACCTCGATTTAGAAGCGGTTAATGCCTCCTCAACATTTAAGGCGGCAAAGTAAAAGTACCCTCTATGCTTCTACGATACTAAGGTATCACCTAGGATGACAAATTTGGATACCTTTTTGATGGAGTTCATTTTAGGCTCGATGTGGTAGGTCAGTGGGTAAGACTCCTATTGAAGATATGTATAAGATATTCATTGATACCAAGGATCGCCAGGACCAACGATTTCACACACATATTTTGATTCTAGTACCTCAAATGTGGGAACGAGAATCTGCTCAATCAGAAATTCATATTTTGGTACATTATGAGGGATGTCTAATAGAGACCCAATTGTAGCTATGGCGTCAGCGGCTCTATTGTTGGTTCTTGGAATTTGCTCAAATGTTATGTCGATGAAGGATTCCTTTAGAGTCTCCACCAATTTCTTGTATGGGGTTAGCTTGTCATCCTTTGTCTGATATTCATTATTGACCTGATTTATGATCAACTGTGAGTCGTCGTAGACCTTGAGAGCTATGATATTCCACTGCACTGCTATCCTGAGACCTATAGTCAAGAGCCTCATATTACGCTATGTTGTTAGTGCAAAATGCTAGTTTGTATGATCTTGGTATGCAGTCCCCACGTGGGGTGATGAAGAAGATACTAGCTCGATCGATGTGTATTGGCCATTGAGAAGTATAATTTCCGATTGATATTTCCCATATTAAAAGTTTAAAAGCCATGGATTCATCTGGAAATTCAGATACAAGAGGATTTTTAGAATACATAGGTGCTTCTGCTAATTGATCTACAATAACCTGTCCCTTGATTGATTTCCTCTCTACATACTCGATGTCATATTCTGATAATATCATGACCCATTTTTCCATTCTACCAGTTAACATTGCCTTGGATAAAAGATATTTGGGGGATCAATTTTACTTAATGAGCTTGATCTTGTGTGTGCCAACATGTAGTGTCTGAATTTTTTGGGATGCAAATACTACTTTACTTGAGGGCAAGATTTTTTTTTCAATGAAGGAAGTAATTTAGCTCATGACCGGCAGCGATCCTGTGATATAGTAGATGGCCTTTTGTTCCCATTTTCATCATGCTGAGCAAGAAGAGATCCTAGGGCTGCTGCTGTTGCTGACACATATAAGATCAATGGATTTCTTGGGATAGGTGGCATTAACACTGGAGGTGTCAGTAGATATTCCTTTATTTTGTTGAATTCCTCTTAAGCGCTTGGTATCCCATTTGTATACTACCCCCTTAGCCGGGTAAGGTGTGAATATGGATTACGCTTGTCTACCGGTTGTGCTATGAACCTTCTAATGGATTGGAGCCTTCCTTGGAGGCCTCCTGGGATTGTTTAGATTCCTTAGAATTGCCCTCCATCTCAAGGATTGCTTTTTGACTTTTTAGCCAGGGGTCCACCCTCATTCCACCCCTCCATGGGGCTATGCTGTCCTAGTAATTTTCACGATTGCCTTGAAGACACACTTCTTGGGATTTAGTCTATTGTATTCCTCTAATCCTATCAAAGTGCTTACTTAGAGTTTGCTATATGATCTTGTCTCTTTCTTGACTTAGCTGGGATGTAGATGCGACATATGGTCTTGATTATTTTGTGAATCATATCATGAAATATTAGTGTCAGCCCTTTGTTGGGGTTGCTCCTGCATTCTTAGGCGAATAGTCATGTTTAACAGTGGAGTTCCCCGCTGGGCAAAGTGAAAGCCATGTGGTGGCTGCTTTCACTATCGCTGATCTGGTGCATATCCTGAAAATCCATCCATTAGCGATAGCATCATGCCCTGGCTGGTCACATGTCTACTATCATGTCGATGTTGGGGAACAAGAAATCATCCTTGGGACATGCTTTGTTCAAATCTCTAAAATATGTGCAGATTGATAGCTCCGTCGGTTTTGGAAACAGGTACCAAGTTCGATACCCATTACGGATAATCAATTGGTCGGATGAATCCAGCATCTAGTAGCTTTTTGAGCTCCATTTTGACTAACAAAGCTATTTGAGGATGCATTTTGCGAAGCTTCTGTCTAACAGGTTTTGCATCTGGATATACTGCTAGGTGGTGGACCACAGTATTTGGATCAAGTCCTGGCATATCCGCATAACTCCATGCGAAGTTTATTTGTCTTTCCTTTAGGAATGCTGCTAGGAGTTCTTGCTCTTCTGATAATAGTGATTCCGCATAAAATGTGATATGCGGGGTCTCCTCTGTTCCTAGGTTGACTAGGTTGCATTTTTCGGCCAAGACTGCTGACTTCTCTTGATGAATAGCTCTTAGGGGAAGATTGAATCCTTCATCCTCGGGTGCCTCAAAGAGGTTTTCACTGTTGGATACGTCCTTTCTTTTTACTATTTTCTTGTGGGGAGAGTGCCGCGGTGTGGTTTCCGCTCCAAGGACTTGAATTAGCGATTCTTAGTTTTCCACTTTTTGTGATTGAAAGATTGATAGGCATTAGATGTCATTATCCATGATCAGTCTGTCTTTGGATATATCGGGGTGGTGGTCCTCGTTGGTCATAGTCGATCAATTGGGGGTAGACTAAGCGGATCTCATGATTTTGACTAACTGGTTTAAAGGATATGGTACTAATCATACATAGGGTGGTATCTTCAAATAACCTAGGTAGGTTTGATAAGGTATCTTCATCATCGCTACTAATGTAGGGCTCAGTGATAAAGTTATGCATGTCTGTCCCTATGGGCATTGGGGAGTGCACTTGTACTAGGACTGGTTGAGGAGCAACATTAGCAGCTCTAACCAGAGGACTTCGGCCACGTATGGTTATTCTCAGAGGGGTACATCCAAGACCAAGATTTGTTATAGGTCGTGTCTCAGGCATCATTGGTATTAAGAGCCCATTGTCATTTTGTCCCATTCTTTGATTTCGGTCATAGCCCATCGCAAGCATCATGTCTAGGCCTATGCTTCTTTCATCCATTGGTAATTCAGGTGTCAGTCTTTCATCTTGATACAACATTTTTTATGGATCTGCTTCAATTACCTCATGGCCAAGGTCTCCCCACCTTGTGAATTCAGGATAATTTTGAGGATAGGTTTGTGATGTGGGAGCTTGATTTTCTTGTGGGCATCCTAGTCATCTTGGAGATTGTGGTAACTCTCCTATCACAAAAGCATTGTTAGGTAGCCTCCTGGATGATGAGCTTGATATCAGATATGGTGGGAATGGCAAGTGTCTCTGTCACAGAAATGAGAATGGTGGGATCGATGTATGATGTGGATGGGCCCTCATCATTTTTCGGCACTTGGGGGATTTTGTAATATTTGGCTTCAAGGTTCTTGCAGTATGAAAACGGCTCAGGATCTCCATGGATGGTAACCTCTTGTCCATCATGTGTAAATTTTACACATTGGTGGAAGGTTCATGCTACGGCTTTCATTGCATGGATCCATGGGCGTCCTAGGATAATGTTGTATGGTAAGTCGAGGTCTAGGACCTGATAGGTGGTTTCCATGAGTGTTGGCCCTACTTGGATAGGGAGCTTAATTGTGCCCTGAGACACTCTTTCTTGGTCATCATATGCTCTGATTGTGATGCCCTTCCCTTTATCAATGGAATCTTTTGATATCTTTAATTGCTTGATGAGACTAAAAGAACAGATGTTCAAACCTGCACCTCCATCCACCAGGACCCTTTTGATTTTGCTTTTGTTCACAATGACCTCTAAGTGAAGTGCACGATTGTGAGATGGTTGGGTGGGAAAGTCTTAGTTAGAAAACGTAAGGAGATTAGGTGTTATGATGTTTCCGACCATAGCTTGGAATTGTTCCTGTAATCAAGGGAAAATTAGATTTGTTAATATGTTAGATCAAATAACATAAAAAATCCATTGAATATAACAAAGCACAAAGGAATACAATGAAAGTAAAAGACAATTATATCACCTGCATTCTCCATCTTCCATGATTGACCTTCGTTACACCTCCTTGCTTGCTGGATAATATGTTGCCCTCAGATTCGTCAATTGAGCAATCTAAAATGCCTAAGCCCTACAACAAGATTCAAAGGATTTGATATGCCTATGACTATTGCCAATGTCTATGTCTATATCTAAAACAAATGCCAATATTAATCAAATGCCTATGACAAAATATGTGAAACTAAGTAAATGAATGCCTATAGTAATTATGTAAAATATCTCTGTCCTCAAAAATGAGAAGAAGATGGCATTTTATAGAAAAGGCAATTTCGAATAGACGGACGAGATAAATTAATGAAATGAACGATCCAGATTACACCTAAGAATCCCTAATTAGGGTTAGGGAAAAATCCTTAATCGAACGGTCAGAATAAAATCAGATCGACGGTGGAGAACAAATGAGACAAATTAATTAGATAATGAAGATTTTCAAAAAATCAAAAAGATAAGATTGCCTGATTTACAAGATTCGAAAAATCAAAGAGATAAGATTTGGACTGAAGATAAGATTTGGAAAATCAAGAATCTACCCGATTGCTTGATTTTTGGAAGATTAATTACTAATTCGAATTAAAATAATTCAAATTATGGATTTTGAGAGATAAGAAATAATCTTTTTCAGATTATTTATCAAAAAGGACTGACAGTTAGGATCGACATGACATTTTAAATAATTTAATTTATTTAAAATGAGAAGAATATGAAATTAGCAATTAAATAATTAAATTTAATTATTTAATTTAAGAGATAAGATTAATTAATTAAATAAATTAATCAATTTATTTAATTAAGATAGTTAGTGACGTATTAAATAAATAAATAAAATTTATTTATTTAATAATCAAGGATAATTAAACGCAGAAAGGGAAATTAAATAAATTAAGAAATCTATTTAATTAAAGAAAGACTTAGACAATTAGTGACGTGTTGTAAATGAATTAAAATTTATTTATTTAATAATCGAAAAGAATCAAATGACATGAATTAATTAAATAATTATGAATTATTTAATCAATAGTCGAATGTGGACCAAGGACATAATTAAATGTCTTACTTATGCTAGGACGAAAGTGGTAAAAATGAAGCTTGCAGGCCTAAGTCATTTTTAGGTGTCTACATTTTGTCCCTCTTTGTCATAATGTCGCTTGTCGCATTGTGACAAAGAAAATAAGTCAAAAAATGCCCCAGTGCAAAATAAGATGAGGAAGAATGATGAGGAGGGTTATGGTATGCCCCCTCGAGAGAACAGACAGGTTCCAAGAACATGAGTGTGCTCTCAAAATTAATGAGAAGACTAGAATATGAAGAGACAAAGGAATGTTAGTGCAAAATATATGGATGATAATATGGATGCAATGCCTATATGAGATGAGTGAGAGAAGATGACAAGCCTAAAGAAGATGCATGTTAGTTCCTAGACCAAATCCTTCAAAACATTGCCATAGGACTTTAATATTTATTGCTCTTAATCATCATTGGGCAGTAAAAATGACACAAATGGACAACAAACACCATGATATGACGTAGACCAAGGTGTGCAAGGTCATCCACTTGAAAAATAGATAGTCACAAGGAATGTTCTAACTCATACTAAGGGCGAAGTTGCCCCAGTCTTTTTGTCGAGACAATCCACAGACAACAGTCAAAGAAAATAAAAATAGGCCAGGAGACGTCATCACACCTCTAAATCCTTCATGGGACATCCTCCAGGTAGCTAGTAACATGACCAAAAAGACAAGACAGTAAAAATATAAGACAAAATAGCCAAGATAGTCAAAAGATAAGACAAGATAGACCAAAAAGATTAACTTCCATTTTATTTTGTTTGCCAATGTTTGTTTTCCAAAGATTGATTTCTTGTCGGTTTGATATTTTTGACAGTTTAAGAGTTTTTCCAATTTGATGGTGTTGACAGTTTGACGAAGCCTATTGTCAGGAAGGACACATCCTGAAAAAGGCAAAGGACATTTTGATGAGGTCCAAATCCAAGGACACATCTTGAAGAGGACCAAAGAGTGACAAGATTGACATTGTTTGGATTAATATATTTTGGCAAGTTGACTGATGTTGACTGTATGATTGATTGGACTATGCTGTCTAATTTTGACCAATTTTGACATTGACGCTTCGAATGACTATCTTGTGTCTGAGTTTGACTATGTCTGACTTATTTGACTGATGTGACGATTGTGACAAATGCCATGATTTTATTTGGACCAACCTAAAGGATTGACCTAATGTCTCGGGGACTCAAGCATGAGTCTTGCCTACGTAGCAAATGCGCAGAGACAACGTAGTTTGGATAGATGACAAGGACTGATTGACTTGATTGACTTTGATCAGAGATGACAGTGCACTTGTGTTCCTCGCGCAGTCTAATGTTTTGTTTGGTTTTCTTCAGGACATTTTATGATTTTTAGGTCTTTTTGCAAGACATTTTGTGATGTTTTTGATCTTTTTTCAGGACTTTTTATGATGTTTTTACCTTTTTTCAGGACATTTTGTGATGTTTTTGGTCTTTCTTCAAGACTTTTTATGATGTTTTTGGTCTTTTTTCAAGACTTTTTATGATGTTTTTATCTTTTTTCAAGACTTTTTTGATGTTTTTGTCTTTTTTTCGTTTTATGATTTTTTTGGATTTTGACATTGAAGAGGATCATGACAAATGCATATGACTGATGCCTACACATGAGAATCCAAGGACAAACATGATTGTGCCCCTAGTCAAGCTAAATACCAATTGATAGGTGATGACAACGTTGTTTGACGTGGGAAGGACGCATCCTAAAACAACGTGAGGATGATGACGATAATGTGATGAAAGTATGGAGGTCTACAGCCGGGCCAGGAATGAAGTCAAGTAATGTTTTGGATAATGTGCTTGTATGAATTGGACTCGTTGCATTTGGAATGACTTGGTTAGGGCTAGATGGGATGATGGAGTTTCCTTAGACCATTTGACAAGGGAAAGCCAAGATAGGTGACATACATGAAAGGATGAGAGGTGGCCTTAGTAAAAGACGAGAGACATGAGACTAAAGGAATGTTATATTATTTTCAAGGACTATGTCATATAAGGACAATAAGACTATGATGGTCGATGACATGATGTTTCATGAATCATGTATGACTGAAGGATAGACATGTTAAGAGTTTTCCCAAAGCATGATTTATGTGTGTCAGTTTTATGTCAAGACCAAGGTAGGTGGGAAAATGGACAGAAATGATAGGGCTTAGATGGGCATAAATGTCATGAGGAAGGCATGGGAAATGAGACGACTTGCCCCCAAGTGTAAGAGTCCACATAGGTGATTTATTTTACACATGACACCTGTTTGCCAGGTTTTCATCATAGTACTTATCCATGGCACCTGTTTGCCAGGTTTTCACCATTGGATGAAATTTTTCTCTTTACTATTTTTTTGAATTTTTGATTTTTTTGGTGTCACCAAGACACCTGTTTGCCATGTTTTCATCAGGGTGATGATTTTTTAATTTTTTAATTTTTTTGTATTTCTGATATGTGGATAGCCTAGATGCTTTAGATAACCACTGACTATTCTAAATCCACTGACGGTGTCGATGTAGAGACTGGTGCCATGATATGCCAATAATGACCTTGCTGAAGGAGTTGTCTTGTCAGAATTGTAGCACTTGTATACAACTGATCGATGTCATTGTGATCCTTTCTGATACTAGAGTTGGCCTTATCAAAATATGCACATCGCAATAGAGTGCCATGAGAGTCCTTGTGGTAAAGAGTTGCTGCCATGATGTGACGGATTTGTGACATAGGGTTTTTGGACTTTAGGTGAGATGTAGGACTATGACAAATAATGGTGGACATGGAAAGGTTGTTTGGATGTTTGGACGAATGAATTTTTATTTTCCAAACTTGGGATGGTGTATGACAGATTTTGGAGGGATGGCATTTGGAACCAACACTTTTATATGCCTTGATTGATGACCATTTTGAAGGAGGTGGACATGTGTTATATGTGGAAGTCCTCTTGTCTTGTGGCTCCACATTGTAATTGACTTTTGTATTTGACTTGGTGTCTTTGTTTGATCCATCTTTCTTTGGGATCCATTTTAATTTCATTTGTCCACTTGTCCTTTTGTTTGATTCAATGGCCTTTGACATTTGATTTTGATCTTTTTATTTGTAAGACTATTGTTTTTGTTGGTCGCAAAGGGGAGGTTGATCTATGATAGAATGACGATTCATGGTGTGGGTGGAGGGGGTGTTGGAAGCAATCTTATGACAAGGATTTCTCATGGACTCCATTTTGACGTTTGTATTTGACAAAGTTGCCCCCAATATCGAGGAGGTACCACTGACATCGTTTGATTTGCTTTCTAAGGAATAACCAAGACCTTGATGTCTGTAATTTTCCTGAAGCTGTATTGGTTCTAGAATGCCTTGCTCATGTATGCCTAGTCCTTTGCCTTGATATTGCATGCTTTGACAAATTCTATTTGTGATGGGGTATTTGTTGTTTTGAAAGCAAGATGCTAACCCATCATTAGGTATGTAGATACTGTCATTTGTAATATTTTCATCTGCGAGAAAGCCTGCTCTGACAAAGATAGATGACCCTAGTTGATAAAGTGTCTTAGTTTCATTTTCATGTTGGACATATTCCTGACTGATATCTTTGGTCTGATCTTGTGAATTGTTAGGTTCAAATGATTCTATTGGTGTTTCCAATTCAATGTCAAAACCATCTTGATGGTCAGTGTTATAGATTCCAGTAAATTTAGCTATAGCTTGATCATTTTCAAATATGTCCATATTGGAATACTCTTGTGCTTGAGGAATATCGTCTATGTGTGTAATGGAGGAAAGTGTCTCATTTTGGAAACTGTCAATAGTCGAGACCTGTATAGGATTGAAAAGTATTTGATCATAAATGGCGTAAAGGTCAAGGAGTGGATCATTCTGGACTTCTTGGTCAACAATAGGGTCTTGGTAAAAAATGAGGTTGTCATGGATTTGGACTTCTTGGTCAATGGTAGGGTCTTGTTCAAAGATGGGGTTGTCATGGATAGGTGTGTTTTGGATGTCATGATTGTCTTGAAGGACTCCCTGAATGGAGTTTAAGATAGGTTCATGGGATGGACTACCCTGTTCTTGACATGAGGGTGACATTATAAGGTTATGCTTTGGGCTTTCATTTTTACATGTATCCTCAAGTTTAGACAATGGGATTTGACTTTGAGCAATGACAAAATTTTCATGACTAGATGTGGCTTGTGAGGGGATGACTTGAAAATGATTAATGACCAAAGGACTAGGATAGGATGTGGGAACTTGGACTGGACTAGCATATGAAGGACTAGTGTATGACATGGGTACTTGCATTGGACTAGTATGTGAAGGATAAGGGTATGACATGGGGACTTGGACTGGATATGTCATGGAGTCTTGGACTGGATTAACTATTGAAGGACAAGGATATGACGTGGAGACTTCGACTGGATTGGTGTAAGGTTGATTGAAATAGGACATGGAGACTTGGACCGGATTGGTATGGTATGATGTGGGAACTTGACATGAGTTGGTAGATGGTTGATAAGGGATGCAGACTTGGATGGGATTAATAGGTGAAGAGTCAGAATATGACATGGAGGTTTGGAATGAACTATTGGACAGTTGGCTTCCCTTGTCAAGGTTAGGATAAGGGTGATAAGTGGACGTTTGTTGTGAATTATTGGTAGGATTTATGTCAAGTGACTGTTGATTGTGAGGGTAGAAAGATGGTGACAAAGTATTTATGTCAAAGCCTTGTGGTAACTTAGCCCCTTCATCCAAAAACATGGCTAGATACCTTTGAGGGTCACGTAAGACTAATTTTTTTACAAAGGAGAATATATCAGGATTTTGCTTTACAGCTTCTATGTCTTTGAAATATACTCGTCCATTTTGGTCTCTTTCTATGAATGGCTCAAAAATGTTTTGTGATGAAGATTGCATGTTCATGGAAGATTGCCTGTTCATGTTGTGAAATGGGTCAGAAAAGGTCCAATGTTTGTTCTTGCCGTAAGTATTATTGTCGATGTTGGGATAAGAATCTTGTCCAAAGTTTGCCATTTGTCGTTATTGTCTTTGAAGCCTAGTCTCAACCGTAAAAGGGATTTTCTCAAATTAGGATGATGAGAATGACAACTAAATGCAAGGATGACACTAGCCTATGTTTTTTGGATTTTTTTGGATAAAGGATGACAATGCAAGACTATGTTTTTGGATTTTTGACAATAAGGGATGCAATATGACAATGTTGTCTAAAGAAAATGACTAATGCCAAAGGACAATGAAGACTAAGATGACAAGTTATGCCACTATTTTTTTTGTATTTTTGGAATAGAGGATGACAATGCAAGATAATGATGACGTTTTCCTAAGAAAATAATTGATGACAAGGTTGCCAAGGCCAATATGAGGACTAAGATGATGATGTTTGACTAAGGACTTAATGTTATAAATGCCATGTCTAGGTTCAAAATGATGACTAAGATGAACAATGCAAAGTCTAAGTTCAAAATGGGGACTGAGATTGTTTTTTGTTTTGATGTTTTGCTCAAAAGTTTGATTTGTCTAAGGTCGATTGTTTGTGTCCAGATTTGTGAATGTTGTGTATATTGTTTGAGTGATCTAGAAAACAGTTGACAAGCACGATGTTTTGACTGTAAGCAAGCACACATGAGACAAGTACAATCCTAAAAGGCCAATAGGCCAAGGGTTTGTATACTTGATATAGCCCACCTATTATACCTCGGATTGGTGATAAACACCTTTCCTTCTCAAGAGCGGATAGCTTAGAATTTTGGTGGCATTGGCTCCCCTCCACGACTCATTAACGTCATTCGAGCACACCAAATTCAGATTCTTTGGGTAGTGACATCCCAAGAATTGCTATCTCTACTCAAGGGGATCAGTAGTGAGTATCTTCGGGCATGATACTGTACCCTGCACTGTACCAAGCAACGACCAATAGAACGGTTGGACACTAAGACAAGAGGTGTTTAATTCGGGCATTCTGTTCGTGGGGCATGATCCATGCGGCGAGAGTCCCCTTTCAGATCCATCTCGTCGAAACCACACTCGTGATTCTTGAGATTTCCCCAAGAACCCACTTTTATATACCGGCTGGAAGTCCCTCGGTGTTAGGGTGCTACCAATCTAAGTCGTCTTGGGGTGAGTACTTTTTCCCACCAGAATAGACCCAAGTTCTAGAGTCAGTAACCGTTTCTCTTACACCCAGGATCGCATGAATGCGTAAGGGGAGAGGATACTCCGATATACCAAATCGTGAAGGGTAATTAAAAAATAAAGATGGGTCTGGTTTTCTGATCACTAGGTTTTCACCAAGTGAGAGCATACTCACCTACCATCTTGCAAGCACAATCAATCAAAGAAGACATGTGTTCTTTTTATATGCACCAAAATTAAATGTTTGTTAATCTATGAAAGAAAAATAAGTACAATGTTTGTTTATCTTGTCTTCGACATTCGAATCTGCAAACAATGAATTAGTAATCTCTTTAATCAATGGTCTTCGACATACGAATGGGGATCACCACACGCTACAAGAGAAGATTAGTAACACAAAAAAAATTAAATAAATAAAACATTAATGACAGCAGAAAATTAAAACAGCGATAACTTGCCCAAATCTTAACAAAATTTTAAGTGGTGGATATTCATGGAAAGCTAAATAATAGACCTTCAAAACCCAGAAATTTTTTTCCATGATTCTGCACAAAAAGAATGTTATAGACAAAAGAAAACGCGGGTTTAAAAATTAAATTGAAAAAAACTGCGATCACTAAAATGCCCATAAATTTCTCAAATCTCAACGAAATTTAAAACCGTTTGATGTTCTGGAAATCTGAGAGTGAGATCTACAAAACTCAGAAATCATTTAAAAATATTTTATTCGCCCATTTTTCTGTGCTCTAATGAAGGTGACGGGATTTCGTATGACGTCTTGGCTGTAACTTGCAAAACAGTGAAAGCAAACAAGAACACACAAATTTCTCTACAAAACATCAGGTTCACCAATGTAATCAATGGAAAATTAGATGGTTAACATGTTAGATCAAATAACATAAAAATCCATTGAATATAACAAAGCACAAAGGAATACAATGAAAGTAAAAGACAATTATATCACCTGCATTCTCCATCTTCCATGATTGACCTTCGTTACACCTCCTTGCTTGCTGGATAATATGTTGCCCTCAGATTCATCAATTGAGCAATCTAAAATGCCTAAGCCCTACAACAAGATTCGAAGGATTTGATATGCCTATGACTATTGCCAATGCCTATGTCTATATCTAAAACAAATGCCAATATTAATCAAATGCCTATGACAAAATATGTGAAACTAAGTAAAAATGAATGCCTATAGTAATTACGTAAAATATCTCTGTCCTCAAAAATGAGAAGAAGATGGCATTTTATAGAAAAGGCAATTTCGAACAGACGGACGAGATAAATTAATGAAATGAACGTTCCAGATTACACCTAAGAATCCCTAATTAGGGTTAGAGCAAAATCCTTAATCGAACGGTCAGAATAAAATCAGATCGACGGTGGAGAACAAATGAGACAAATTAATTAGATAATGAAGATTTTCGAAAAATCAAGAAGATAAGATTGCTTGATTTGCAAGATTCGAAAAATCAAAGAGATAAGATTTGGACTGAAAATAAGATTTGGAAAATCAAGAATCTGCCCGATTGCTTGATTTTTGGAAGATTAATTACTAATTCGAATTAAAATAATTCAAATTATGGATTTTGAGAGATAATAAATAATCTTTTTCAGATTATTTATCAAAAAGGACTGACAGTTAGGATCAACATGAAATTTTAAATAATTTAATTTATTTAAAATGAGAAGAATATGAAATTAGCAATTAAATAATTAAATTTAATTATTTAATTTAAGAGATAAGATTAATTAATTAAATAAATTAATCAATTTATTTAATTAAGACAGTTAGTGATGTATTAAATAAATAAATAAAATTTATTTATTTAATAGTCAAGGATAATTAAACGCAGAAAGGGAAATTAAATAAATTAAGAAATCTATTTAATTAAAGAAAGACTTAGACAATTAGTGACGTATTTAATAAATAAATTAAAATTTATTTATTTAATAATCATAAAGAATCAAATGACATGAATTAATTAAATAATTATGAATTATTTAATCAATAGTCGAATGTGGACCAAGGACATAATTAAATGTCTTACTTATGTTAGGACGAAAGTGGTAAAAATGAAGCTTGCAGGCCTAGGTCATTTTTAGGTGTCTACAGTTCCGCATCGAGGTCTGTGGGGACGGTAGATGAGGCTAATGCTTCCTCAAGGATCTTTTTATGCACTGATGAGATTTTTAACAACTTCATGATGGAGATGTGTGATGGCATTCTTTTGAGTTGGTCTACAACATTGTAGTTATATGGAACAACTCTTGATGTAGAGACTCTATTAGGTTGGGATGATCCTGCGATAGTGACTTTTCCGCCTCTTGTGGTGACTCCACAATCTTCGGCATGGGCGCCTTTGATGGTGATGACCATGCAATTTTCATTGAGGTTGGCAACAACTGTTTCATATGCATGATTTACACTGCATTTTCATTTATCCTTGTTATTCCCTTTGTTGCCATGATTTGGCATCGGATTCATGTAGATTTTAAGGTCCTGATTCCCAATAGGTGCTTCCACATTTATGATTCTTTTGTCGATGAGATCTTGGATGATGTTCTTGAGTCTCATACAATTGTTTGTGGTGTGGCATTTGATTTTTTGGAACTCACATAGTTGATTTTCATTGTACCAAGGAGGTTTGATATCAGGTTCTTGATAATTCTCAAATGTAGGAGCTTGAATGAGTTTTTCGTCGATTAGCTTTTTCATGATGTCTTCCAGTGGTTCCCCCAAAGTAGTGTATTTTCATTTGGGGTATGTTTTACGTTGAGGTGGTCCTCTTTGGTCATTGACGTTATTGATGATGGGATTATTGTTCGGTTGATATGTTGTGTGATGAGTGTTTTGGCATTGTGGTTGGATTTGTAGTGCGGGTGTATTTTGGCGTGGACCACTAATGACCACCTTGGCATCGACGACGCCATCATTAGTGATGTTCTTGTTTCTCGCCCATGTACGAGGTTTATCATTGTAATTTGATGGTGGGCGATTATTTTGTGATTCGTGATATGATGTTGATTCGATGGGTTGAGTCACAAGGGCTCTTTCGATGCTAAGCGCCTTGGAGATCAATTGATCGTATGTGGTGATACCCCGAACTTTGAGATGGAATGATAGGCAACTTTCAAGGTTGGATATGATTGTGTAGACTTGTTCTTCTGGCATGGTCCATTTGCTCCGATTGGCCTTGGATCACCATCGTTGAAGGAATGAAGCGAAAGATTCATTATTTCCTTGTTTCAGAGCGTATAGTTCTTTGAGACTAACATCCATTGTAATGTTACATGCATAATTCTTAATGAATGCATCTCTAATTTCTTCAAATGTCCTAATGCCTGAAGGTAAGTGAGAGAACTAGTCTATAGCATTGCCTACTAAGCTCCTAAGGAATAGCCGCATCAGATAAGTATCATCATATGCAACCTCCATACAATGAACCTAGAATTCCCTGATGTGATCTTCAGGGTTTCCCGTCCCTCGATATTTGTCAAATTTAGGGATCTCAAATCCTTTAGGGAATGGTTTCATGTCTAGGCTCCTATCAAATGGATAGGGACACAAGTTTCTTTGTGTTTTGGTTGTTCGCCCTGATTGAAGATCAAGTACTTGTTGTGAGAGCAACTTGAGTTGTGTCATCATATCATTCTGAGGATCAGGGGGTGGGATGAATGTGTTTTGGGGTGTTGCAATCATGGTTTGGATGGATGGGTTGGTTGGTGCATTGTTCAATGGTATTGGTATGTTGTGGCGGGCGAAGTAGGCTTCTATTTGTTTTTGGATGAACAATGCTTGTTGTTGCTCTTATTGTTGTTGCGCTAGGATTTTTGCTTGTTGTTGCACTTGTTGTTGTTCTAACAACGCTTGTTGTTTTGCTTGCTGCTACGCTTGTTGTTGTTCTAACAATGCTTGTTGTTCTGCTTGTTCTTGTTCCCACAACGCTTATTGTTGGGTTGCCAATTCTGCTGCTTCTTGCTGCTCTTGGTATTGCTTTAGTGCTTGTTGATATGCTTGTATTTGCGCTGCTTGTGCAAGAAGTTGTTCTTGACCTTGTGCTTGTTGTGCTTGAGCTTGCGCTTGTGCTTGGACTTGCGCTTGTGCGGCTTGTTGCTGCAATAATAGTTGTGCTTGAGTGACCCTTTGTGTTTGTAATGCCTATGTGGCTTGGGCAGCTTCTTGTTGTTGCTGGTGCAATAAAGCTTTGGCTTGTTGTGCTTGTTGCGCTTGTAGTGCGGCTTGTATAGTTTTAGCAGCTTGCGCAGCTTGAGCAACTTGTTGCACGGCTTTTTGTTTCTACACTTGTTGGTATCCTCTTTGAAAAGCAGCTTGTAATGTTGCGTCAAATTGGTTTGATGTGAACATTGGTGGTGGTGGATTTGGAATGGTGGTAGATGATGATGTTGTGTTGATTATTTGGTTGGTGGATGGTGTTGTCATGTTGATTACGTGATTGGTGGATGGTGTTGTCATGTTGATTGCATGATTGGTGGATGGTATTGTTGATGTGGTAAGTGGCATCGTTGATGTGATTGGCCCTTGAGAGACCATGTTTTGCAATGTTGTGGGGGTGTTTGATGATGTTTCCATTGCTTGTGTGTTTGTCATTTGTTGTTGTGATGTCAACAATAATCTTTGAGCATTTAGCAAAATGTTTTGATTGATGATTGGGATAGCAGTTTGATTGATACTTGGTAGGGAGGCAACCCCAAGCCAAGGAGTGATGTGGATGATAATGGTAGTGGTGGGATAGGTGGAAATGTGAGGGGAGTGAATCCTTGTGAGAGTGTTGTGGTGTTGAAAATGCCTCCTGGTCCAAATATGTCTCCCTCCTCTAGTGAATTTGTGAGAAGAGGTGTTTGTGGTGCTCCGTGAAAAGATGTTAATGATAGGTCATAATGTAAAGTGAGAGGAACATTTTGGTGTAATGAATTATGGAGGATGTTTTGTTCCACTATGGTGTTTGCGTCCAAGTTTTGGTTATTCAGAAGGGGATGTGATTGAAGTTCATTGAGAAATGTGTTTCCCTTGTTAACATTTGGTTGAGTTGGAGCAATTGATGTCATGATTTTTGGAATGTTTTGCGTGACGTTTTGGGATGGAGGTGTAGATGAAATGGGGATGGTGGATGAGATTGGTGGAAAATATGTCTCTACTATAGTGCTCACATCAAAATCCGAAGGCAACTTGGCCCCTTGTTTTGCTAGTTCAAGCATGTACAACTAAGGGTTAAGTCTCATCATGATGTTGATGATTCTATGGTTGTCTAGATTTTGGAGCATTTTAGCTATTTCTTCGTGAGACATTCCAAAGGTGAGGTCCTCCCCTTGATTTTCTTCTTGTGGGTTTTGTGATGATGAGGGATCAATGGATTGCTTGATTCTGCAAGATTCATTTCCGCGTTTGTTTGGCTAAGGTCACTTGAAGCGGGAGTTTCTTTGTGGGCTTCCATACTCTTCTTGTATTGAGATCTCGTTTGAACCATAAAACAAGGATCAATCTTCAAGAATATGGGAGATGAATCTCTTGATTCTTTGGATTAATCTCTATTTTATGTCCCAAAGTGAAAGTTTTAGGATGCTTTTTAGGATCAAATATGATGATGATATGATGGTGATGTTTAAAGATGGATGTTATGGATGTTTTTGGCTTTTGATAAATCTTGAATTAAATACTAGGCTTTGGATTTTTGATTGGTTTGATTTTTGGATTTTGAGATTTTGTCCTTGATCTTGATTTGGATTTTTTTTGGATTTTGAACAAAAGGAAACCCTAAGATGTTTGATAATGATCTAAAGGATAGTTGTGTTCAAAGGATGATGATTTGGATATGTGTGAGGAGAAGGATGCATCTACCCACACCTACCCAAACAAAATGATTGTTTCACTAAGTATATGGAGAAGGATTCATCTACATACACTAAGCTAGACAAGATGATTTGGATGACTTTGACTAAGGATATGCAAAAGGATGCATTTACACATTCCTAGCCAAAGGTGTTTTGATAAATGTTTCAAGGACTTGGTCTCAATGATTTTGGTGTTTGCTTGATTTTGTCATAAATCCTAGCACTTCAAGGATGATTTCAAGGTTTTTCAAAAGATGATTTGTGAGATGATGTTTGATGTTTTGAAAGATGGATGAAAGAGGTTTGATTTGTTTTGATCCCTAGATGAACCTAAAAAGACCACTTTGTTTTCCTAGACCTAGGTATTGAAGAGCATGCATATGCTTCCTAAAGACCTTTGTTAACCAAGGAATGATTTGAACATTTTGGATTTCCAATCAATGATTTGTGCTTTTGGGATTTTGGAGTCTTCAACACACATGAAAGTTCATTTTGCTTATCTTTATTTAATGGCTTTATTTTACCAAAAACACTCTCTTTGATTAAAGTTTCAAACTAAGATTTCCAATGTCTTAATTTCTTTAAACCCCACAAGATATTTTATGTGGAAATTCAATGAACTTAAGGCAAGGGTTTTCCTATTATTTACTTAAGAAGACAAATTGAGGTATAATCCAATGCTTAGGAACCTCTAAGGACGTGAATCCCAAGGTAAAGCAGTAACATATGGATTGAGTCAATGATATTTGTCTTCAAGAGGGTTTTGAAATTTTGAGAATCATGTTGAATGTTTGTTTGCAAAATGTTTTTGAATACAACACTGTGTTTTCAAATGAAGAACAATTACAAGCCCTATGGATGTGTAAGACAATATTTGTTGGATTCCCACTTAGACAAGTCCAGCTACGCTTATCTCTAGCAGATGGTTAGATGCTTGACCCCACTGGCTCCCCTCCACGGCTCATTAACGTCAATCAGGGCAGCCAAGCATCAACACCCATGAAACTGCCATGGCATGCTATCCATCTCTACTAGAAGACCGTAAGAGTGTGGGGTGGCTTTAGAATGACCGTTCTTGCACCAACAAATAGATTAAGGATTTTGGAAAATTCTAGCAAATGGGTTCTAGTAAGGACTTTCCATTCGTGGAGATTGACCCATACGGCAAGAGTCCCCTTTCGGATCTATCTTATCGGAGCCAATTGCGTGATAATGGCATTTAACCAAAACCCACATTTATATTCCAGCTGAAAATACTCTTGGCTTTAGAGTGTTACCGGTTGAGTCATTCCCTTGGGTGAGTATTTTTTCCCCAAGGCAGGCCCTCTAAGATAAACAAAAGCAAGCAAAGACATAATCCGTAACTCAATCAATCTTTGATGGCACAAAGAAAGAGAATGTACGTGAAAATGCCCCTACTCACACTCGCACAAGATGTTCAATTTTTAAGCCCAAATCGAAGTGTTTCAAAGCAATAAAATGTATTTTGAGTGTTTCTCTTACACCCTAGATCGCACGAAGCGCAAGGGGAGAGGATACGCACTCAAAAGACAAAATCACACAATTCAAGCACTTGTTCGCTTTATAGCCTTCAAAGCAATTATGAGTTCATTTTAAGCACCAAAATGAAGTGTGAGATTTGATTGTTCAATTCTTAACCCCAAACAAAATCTAGTGAGTTTGTCCTAAGATTCATTTTAAGCCCTTTGCAATGAAAATCAAATTGTTCATTTTCATTTGATAGCCTTCTCTTTCGCTTTGCACCTTTTCACCTTTGCTTTTCCTTTGTACCTATTCCATTACAAAGTTATTAGAAATGAGGAATCAATGAAAACAATGTGTTATCACCAAAAATAGAAATTATTACTCCTATCATGTAAAGTTCTAAACAAAGTTTAAAGCATAAAAAAAGAAGTATGATAGAACTTTGATTATTGTGAGCAAAAAAAAAAAATGACTTTTAACTCTCAATCTTTTTATTCTTCTATAATTTTCTCATTGAGATCTACAAATCATTCATCTTTTTTCTTTTCTCTTTCTTTTCTTTTTTTTTACCATAATTTGGATATATCACTTTGAATTCATTATGCTCTCACTAGTTATTATGGATGCACAAAAGGATAGGTTCTACATAAAGATATCCCTGCAGATAATATCTCCACATGAAGATGTTGATGGAGGAAGATTTCACCAATAAAAGTTATCAGTCAAGGTAGAAACAATTATATAACTTAGAGGCATTAAAAACATTCCTTCTTTGTGCAGCAAATCTTTAATTGCAGAGAGTAATATGGAACAAAAAAAATGCCATTAATGACAGTAGCGTAAATAAAGCATGTTACAGCATAGACAAGGCACGTTTACATTTGACATTTCAAAAATATTCATAAAGGACACAAATCTCTCGATATTCCGCATTTAGTGTTTTGATAGTCTAGGAAATAGAAAATTTTGAATTTCCACTTTATCTCTAACCAAGCGCGCCCTTATGATTGCTGGTTTGCACTTATGACTTATCTCCAACTACCATGCCATACTTGTTACATCCTTTCTTTTGACTATTTCATTGTTTTCTCCGTGCTTCAAGTGCGGAATTTCTCCAAAGACAGCGGCTAAAGGAATGGATACTTAACCACTAATGCTTTAAGATGAGTGTGTTTGGATCGTCATATGCATTGTACGATTAAGCTGCTTGAAATTGAAAACATTAATTGGTTGCAGGTCTGCCCCTTCTAATTGAATTCTAACGCATAGCAATAGATAACAAAGCCTCAGAAAAGAAAAGATACCGTGCCAATCAAGAAAAGATTTAGATGTAAAAATCCTCGCACTCAAAAGTTTTTATGGAAGACTCAGAACTTTGGCAGAACTTTGGCATCAGTTAAAGAACACAACAAGTACGCCCTTAGGTGTGTCTTTCCAATCTTTCTCATAATGACAGACTATGACAAGGTCCGCTATTCTGAAGAGATAAAATCATCTTGTAGCCTACAGTTTCAAAAGCTAAGTAATGAGGGGTGGTGACTTTTGTGTAGCAGAAAGAAAAGGGCAAGTAGATTCTAAAATACCCCTTTATATGACAACAAAATTTATTCAGATATTTAATGGTTGGCACGAGTGTGATGAAAGCGAACCTACTCAAAAGAATTTTATCATTTAATTGCTATGCAAGATGTGATCCAAATTATTCAATAATGAATTAAGCACAGATAGTTGAATGCCTGGAGAAACATACAGCCAATGAACTGCTAGGTGTTTGTTCCCTTTTAAGTTGGAATGGACAATGGGGATTTCGAAAGTAACGTTACGCTGGAGAAATAAATCTTAAGAAATCTAGAAACAGTGAATGACTAAAATATACGCTTCCCTAACATTTCTACTTTGGAAACAGTGAACATAAAATAACAAAGCAATTCCTGTGATGCAAAAAAAGGCTACACGTATCTTTCAGAAATTGTTAGTATGTGACAATAAAACAATTCCTACTTTCAATATCACATAAAGCACGATGAAATTTCCACAATAGCGGTGAAGTAGATTCAGCAGTGAAGAATATATGAGTGTGTAATGAGAAATAAAACTCAAATGCTAGGGCTCAAACAAAATTCCTAATGCAATAGAAATATGGTGCCCTCCTTCTAGTGCCATTTTGTGGATGCTAAAATCTGCAAAATGTGGTTAGAAATCTAACAATAAAATCTGCAGAATCGTTAGTATCTCAACAACAAATTAAAATACTTAACATCCTTATGAAATATTACATCATGTTCAAAATGCAAACAAATGACAAAAGATCTAAAGCAAAAGCATAAGAAAATATGATGCAAACTATCTCATATTCGATTGGTGTTACATGTGCTAGTAACCCTTTCCCAACCCTTGATTAATAAGCTTAGATGATGATGATGAAATGGACAAGATCAAATATCAAACCAAGAGAGTAACCTTGCATAAAATTGTGTCCCCATGAATGAGAATGAAGGCCTTATTTTATAGATTTTCTTGATGAGAGATTGGCCAAGATGGTGAATGTGGGACTAAAGATCCTCCAATGAGAAGATGACACTTGTCAAATGGTGAGTGGTCAATGGTTGTGCAAGATTTGGGAAGAGTTCCCATGAGAGGGAGAATTTGAATTCAAATTTTCCAATAAAATGAGTTTGACTTTGGAAGGGGACATGTAAGAGGCATGTAAGGCCTCATAAATGCCTGTTGGTGTACATGTCCACTTGGGGGGAGATTCAAACTTGGAGAATATTTTCCCTTTATGCCAAGTTGAAAATAAAGATTTTGATAAATCAATTAAATGCAATTTCATGTGCAAGTGGCCAAATCTAGAGAATGCAAGTGGGTGAGATTAGTATTTAATCAAGGTTAGATTAAATAGATGATGATTAGGTTAGCTTAATGGTGTTTAGATGATTTTGACTTTTAGGATTTAAATATTTGATTTATTTAAATCAGAAAAGGATGGAAGATGCATTTTTGAGATTTTAATTAAATAAAGTTTGATTTATTTAATTAAACTATGATGAGAGCTTTTGATAAATATAAATGATAAGAACCCGATTTACCAGGTGAATGGATGTGATGCATTTGATTTATTTATTGAGCGGATGAATATGCATAATGCAAATTTGACGTGTCTACATTTTTGAATTTTGGTTAAAAACTAACATAAACAAGCATGATTAGTATTCAAGCAAAGTGAACCCTCAACATCCATATGAAATAAATCAACATGCTTCATGATGCCATCAAAACAATAAAAGATTAGATAAATTAGTTGAAAGAATACAACAAAACATGAAGAAAATACTATCTCATAGTGGATTGGTGTCACATGTGCTAGTGACCCTTTCCCAATCCTTGATTGATAAGCTAAATGTTGCAAATGATGAAGAGTGAAATGGAAAAGATCAAATCTCAAATGAAGAGAGTGACCTTGCAAGATTGTTTGTGGAGAGATGGTGAAAGGTTTGATAAGAGATGAAGCCTCTATTTTATAGATTTTCAAAATGCTAAGTGTTGAAAATGGACCAATGTGGGACAAAGATCAAGCTAATAAGATAAGGCCACTTGTCAAGTGATGATAGGCCAATGGTTGTGCAAGATTTGGGAAGAGTGCCCATGAGAGGGAGAATTTGAATTCAATTTTTTCAATAAATGCTGAGTTTGACTTTGGAAGGGGACATGTAAGAGGCATGTAAGGCCTCATAAATGCTCTGTTTGGTGTACATGTCCACTTGGGGGGAGATTCAAACTTGGAGAATATTCTCCCTTTATGCCAAGTTGAAAATAAAGATTTTGATAAATCAATTAAATGCAATTTCATGTGCAAGTGGCCAAATCTAGAGAATGCAAGTGGGTGAGATTAGTTTTTAATCAAGGTTAGATTAAATAGATGATGATTAGGTTAGATTAATGGTGTTTAGATGATTTTGACTTTTAGGATTTAAATATTTGATTTATTTAAATCAGAAAAGGATGGAAGATGCATTTTTGAGATTTTAATTAAATAAAGTTTGATTTATTTAATTAAACTATGATGCGAGCTTTTGATAAATATAAATGATAAGAACCCGATTTACCAGGTGAATGGATGTGATGCATTTGATTTATTTATTGAGTGGATGGATATGCATAATGCAAATTTGACGTGTCTACAGAAAGCGAGAATATCCTTTTTAAGATTTTATTAATTAAATAAATATTTGATTTATTTAATTAAGGTTGGATTTATGATTTCATCAATTAAATAATATAAATTATTTAATTGACATTAGAAGAATTAATATAAATGATTTAATTAATTAAATAATGTAAATTATTTAATTAACATTGGAGGAATGGATGTAAATGATTTAATTAATTAAATAATATAAATTATTTAATTAACATTAGAGGAATGGATGGATTATTTATAGGAAGGGAATAAATGAAATTAGTAAAATAAATAAGCTTTATTTAACTAATTAGATGATGACATGGATACCTAGGGAAAAACATGATACAAGGTGTCTAAATGATGTAATGTTGTGACACAGTGTTGTAAGAGGACATTTTTGGGTATCTACATTTTTCCCCTCTTTGAGATGATGTTCGAGATGATGAGAATTGTGTCGAGTAACATCATTTCAAAGAAGTTAAGGTATGGATAGAGGAAAATGGATGAAGAAGGAAAGATAGGATAATGATGATGTAGAAATATGATGATGGGATGATGATGCCCCCTCAAGAGGATAGGCAGGTTGAACAAACATGAGTATGCTCTCAAAATGAAATGATAAGGATAGACAAGATGAATGATGCAAGATAGGAAGTGGATGAAGGAGATGAATGATACATTATGTTGCAATGAAGGTGAGAAACCATGATGTTTGATGTAGCACTAGACATTATGCACCAAGGTATAAGGACCAAGGTGACGATTTGTCTTGTGCCCCAACGTAATACAACCTTGTCTAGACATATGAGGAAGGAAACTTAGAGCATTAAATTCCTAATGCAAAAAAGGTATGATGTGACCTTAGATGCAAAGGATAGTGCAGAAAGCTACTCCAACATACACAAGATACGGATATTAGCTAGAATAATATGAATTTGATACAAATGCAAGATAAAATGATAACACACACAAGCAAGAAAGAAATCATGCACAAATGATACAAAAACAAGCAAGGAATTGCCCCTGTCAAGCTGTAAACTGATGATTAATTGATTGATTGATGATGATGATAGTGTTGTCATTGCGGGGAATGATATATCCCTAGATCAACACAAGGATGACTGATAACTGACTGATTGACTTGGATTGATGATGATAGGGTTGTCATGGAAGGGAATGACATATCCCTAGATCAACACAAGGATGATGATAATTGATTGATTGATTGGGTTTACAACAAGATTAGGATCAAGACCAATGGACGTGATTGGATAATTTGACAAGATTGATCAACTCGATTGGTATGGATTAAGGATTGACTTGCATTTGGATTAGTTCTTGGATTGATTTGATTGAGTTGATTGGATGAAATGGTGTTGATGAAGATGATTGATTTGGTTGAATGGTTGGATGATTGGATTGAGGTGAGGGAGTGAATTGATGAAATTGGAAGAAGTAATTAGATGGATTGATTTTATTGCTTGGATTTTTGTTGGCTATTTGATTTCTTTTTTGTTTTTTAATTGTTGGAGATATTTTGATTTTTTTGGATTTTTGAAGTGTTTTGAATTTGTTTGGACTTTTGAAATTTTTGATTTTTGGACTTTTGAAATGTATTTATTTTTTGGACTTTTGAATTTTTTTTTATTTTTTTGGACTTTTGAATTTTTTTAATTTTTTTGGACTTTTGAAATGTTTTGAGGTGTCAAAGGATGAAAATTTTGAGTAGCCTTTGTGCTAGATACCAATGACAAGGGGAAAACCAAGTCTAGGTGCAAGGAGATAGATGGGATTGATAGATGAAAGGGTGGGTGATGGGATAAGGGATAAAAATATCATGATATAAGAATGGATGGAAAGGATAGGTCATAGTGAACAAAATGGATGCATGTATCATAAGAGAGCAAGGATGTGATTTCCAAAGACTATGTCGAATAGGAATAACATGCCCCATTCTAGGTACAATACTTAGGATTTTTCATGATGAAACTTATGACAATAGGATAATGATAGGCTTGTTTGGAAGGATGAGGTATGTCAAGAGATATACCAAAAACATGTTTCAACATTTTTCCCCTATCTTCATTAAGATCAAAAAGAGAATGGTGGATAAGTTGACTTAATATGATAGGTATGTATGATGGCTAAAGATGGTTGGTAGGATGGAAATGACATGACATGAATGATAGGTTAGATAGATAAGACATTGTGCCCTTAGTGACATAGAAGATCAACCTACACATGATGCCTATTTTCTAGGTTTTCATCATGGTACTTATCCAAGGTGCATGTTTACTAGGTTTTCATCGTTGGACAAAGGGATTTCTCTTTTTTTTTTGTCTTTTTGGATCAGAGAAGAGGAATATGGATAGGAGGGACTCAAGTGTCTAGTTCCATGAAAGGTGGTAGTCCCACTAGAGATGGATGTCATTGCATGGACCATGTTAAATGTTATTATGCTCATAGATGTTGGTAAGAGATGACATGAAAGGGATGGATTAGGTAGATGGGAGATTATGAAAGGCTTATGCAAGAATGGACAGGGAATAGTGGATGATGATGTGGATTGAATAGGACTTGTGCAAAAGGATGGATGAAAGGTTTATGCAAAAGCATGGACCATAGGAAGGTGATTGGGAAGATATGTAGGATAGTAGTTGAAGGATGGGGAGATGGAGGTATGTGGGATTGTTGTGAAATGGAAAGGAACCATGACCAATGGTTGCACACACTATGATAAATGTTGAATATTTTGATGTGGATGGGGTGTAGGAAGCAATGGAGATGTTTTCTTGAGAGGTGGAGGATGTAGTGCTTTTGGTACCCACATAGACTTAGTATTTTTATGATTTTTATTTTTCTTGTGGGTTTTAGGAATTTGAGATTTTTTAATGGAATATGCATTTTGGATGGAAGGGGATGGTTGGGATTTTTGTGATGTTGATACCTCATTTTACTTGCTTTCTTTTTTCTTAGGTACCCAAACCATTTTGTTTTTAGGCTTTTCTTTTGGAGGAATTGGATTATATAGCTTGTTTGTCTTTGACCTTTTGCAATTTTATGCTAAGGCATTAGGACCTTTAGAATTTTTGACTTTATGTGTAGAGGCATCCCCATTTTTATTTTTGAATCCCTTGGATTTGGTGGAATGAGTGGAAGCTTTATGTTTAGATAATGTGTGCATTGATTGGTCATGATTAAGATTTTTAGATGATTTATGGATGGAGGGATAAGAGGATTGGATAATGGGGATATTAGTTTTGGGAGAAGTGGAGGTAGATTGGATGGAGGGATATTAGGAGTTGGAAGCAAAGGTGGAAAATTTGATGGTGGAAGGTGTATGGTAACATGCTTTTGAAATTTGTAGGATGATGGAGGAGAGATGGCAACATATGTTTTAGGGATACAATAGACTTTATGATGGAAAGTGGACTTAGGATGCATGGAGGAAATACCAACATATTTAGATTGTTGTCCTTGGGGTGTATATCCAAAGCCCTAAGAGCGTGGAGGGACTTTGACATGGATGGGCTCCAAAATACCTTGTTCATGAAGGTCTAAACCTTTACCTTGGTGGTTCATGTTTTGGAGTGTGCAATGGACAATGGGACTAGGTGTAGGTGGAACACTAGACAAAATTTCCTTATTAGATGGATAAAATGAAGCAAGGGAAGATAATGGTTGTTGTTGTTCTAAGGAGGAAAATTCATGAATGAGGGTGGAAAGACCAAGTGGATATGATGGACTTGCAATGGGGTCAATAGTGGGTGATGGAGGATCATTAGGATCTTGATTAGAATTGTGTTCAGTTAGATCCAAGGTATTTGTTTAATCTTCTATTTGTGCTTCAAAGGCACTTGTCTCATCATGGGAAGTGGATGTTTGTGTATCATGGATGGATGAGGTGGCAAGCTCTTGACCATGGAATGCATAAAGTTGGCTAAGGGGATCATCATGGTCTTCTTGATCATAAAAGGGCTCTTGATCAAAGATGAAAGATTGATCATGAATAGAATTAGGTATGTTATGAATGGAATCATTAGGAGGATGTTGATATTTATGTGGAAGAGGGGGTAATGTTTCCTCATGTTTAGGATTGTGCTCTTGAAATACCTCATGACTTATTTGAATGGAGGGGGAAGGGGATTTCTCATGGAGAGACTTGCCATGTTCTTGATGGTCAACAACATAGGAGCATAATAGAGGGTGACTTGGACTTAATGGGGAAGACTCTTGAATTGGATCAAGGGGTTGTGGATGACATGGTTGGCTTGAAGGACTTGGCATGATGTTTGAGGACTCTTTTGTATGTTCAAGTATATGTGTTGAATGACACGGTGACAGTTGATTCCTTACTTGTAGGCCTTGGGTCACATCCTTTGGAGGTGTAGGGGTGGAAGGTGTTGGCTTAGGGTTTTGATTTTGATTGGATGATGGTATGATAAATTTATAGGGTGCATGTGCTAGATTGGTATTCCCCTCATCAATGGTTGTATTAAGACTTAAAGGTTCTTGATTTTGTTGCCCAGGTGGACTTAAATTCACATGTGTTTGTCGTGATGTGGCTTGATAGGTTGATGTGGGATTGACATATGAATAAGTGGATGGATTAGATTGGTATGAGGTGGAAGGAGATGGCACATTAGGTTGAGGTGGCATTGGTTGATAATAAATAGATAGGGAGTGATGTTGTGGTTGTTGGATTTGACAAGTGGCCATGAATTGATTAGCTTGAGCTAGGAGGTGTTGGATTTGAGGTGATTTAATTTGTTGAAAATATTGGAAGAGGGTTTGAAGGCTTTGTATGGTTTGGTGGTATAGGGGTTGGGGTATTCGGTGAAGTGTTTGAAGAAGGTTTTGAAGTTGGGATGCTAGGTCTTTGTGTTCAAATGTGGTCATGGTGTCACACATGTGTGTAAGCTCTTGCACGTCGATTTGTTCCTAAAAGTATACAACATAGTTCATTTCATCATTAGAGGTGCCAGGAGAAGCCCCTCGAAGTATAATTTTAGGTTTTTGTTTTGTTTCATTATTTTCTTTAGGGAGAGGGCCTCCTTGAATTATGATCTTGGGCTTATGATTAGGATTGGGCTTGTTTATGATTAGGACCATTTTGACAAGTGGTGACTAGGACTAGGTTGGTGATGGTGATGATGTGGAATGATTAGATTGGATGAATTGGATTGATTAGGATGAAATGAATAGGATGTGGCTAAGAAGGGTGATTAGGATGAAAGTGATGGGATATGAATGTGTTGGAAGAAGGTGTAGAGTAACTTGTCTTTATGTGTTTGGTGTTTAGCTTGATTTGGAAATTTTTAAATGAATGATCATAAATGTACACACATAAATCACTCATGCAAGACACATAAGAAAGTTTGAATTTTGAAATTTGAAGAATGTAATGATGATTATTAAACAAGCACACATGGAAGACACATCAACAATCCCTATGACTAGTCAAGTGGGGTATGGCCAATCAAGTCTTAGGATAGTCTGCACAAGGTTGACTAAGGAATTATTTCAATGAAAAATCCTACCACACAGCTAGGAGAAAGGGGTAACCCACCCTTCACCTTCACTTCCCAAAGGTATAAAGTTATTTGGGGCTTAGCCAAGAGTGACAAGATTTTAACTCCCAAACAAGCGTGTCTTTCGATTCACACTTTGATTGAGGTCATCCCTAGGGGTGATGAAATCCCCTAGCAGGCCTCCTATGAAGGGCTTGATAGAACCAAACCAAGTGAGGTGTTTGTGATCACACACACACTTGATTCACACTTGCAGTTATTAATTGATCCTTAGAAAGGAAATGTGTGTAAGAAAGAAATGGAAGCACTCATTCTTTTTAGATCCCAAATCAAGATGTGATGGAAGACAATGATTAATTTTAGACCCAATTTTTGAAGTGTGATTGAAGAAAAAATTCGTTTTAAGCCAATTTCAATGATGTGATCAAACAAGATTTGATTTTATGCCCGAAATTGAAATGTGCAACAAACAAGATTAATGAAATGAAGGATGAAACGAGTGTACTTGGTTATTTTTTCTTTCCAAATTGATTTTGTGACTGATCCAAATGCTTTTTGAGCTCTGTATGATTCGTCGACAAGTTACCAAGACAAAAAAAAAAACAAATTACAAATGTGCTAGAACAAAAGTCATATGCGTTGGAGAATATTTGAGAATTTGGAAACTCTAACTCAATCAAAGTTGATAAAAACCTACACTATTGGATAGCTCATGAAATTATACCCTATTTCAAAAAAAATGTTTTGAAAAAGACCAAAATATGACCAAGATATGGCCATTTTAAGATTTACTATAAAAGCACTAAAACAGAGGCCATATGCGCTAAAACAAACCTCGTATGTGCTAAAACAATGCCAGATGCACTAAAATAGTGTTAGATGCACTAAAAAAGTCCCATATGTGTTGTAGAAAACCTTAAATGCGCTAAAAGAACTCCTAAATGCATTAATTTTTATTTTTTTTTACAAAATCTTTAATGAAATGGACTGAGTATATGCGCCATTTTGTTCCTTATAAGCGTCGTTTGTTCCCTAAATGCACTAAAATAGCTCTGAAATGCACTGAAAGACCTATAAAAGCATTGAATAAAACCCTGGATGTGCTATAGAAATCTGCTGATGCGCTACAGAAACCCACAGATGTGCTAAAATGAGAATTTTCATCGTAAAGCCGAATTGTAGAACGTAAAACTTGTCAGAAAACCTACAAGTAGATGTTAAAAATAGGTCAAGGCCCCATGGTGGGTGCCAAATGTAGATAGGGAAAAATCCAAACTTATTTAATATTGAAAACAATAAACTAATTAAATCCTATCAAGCACCATGAAGCACAAACTATAATGAAAATGCAAATAAACAAAGGAAATACAAACCAATTTTCAAGCTAGACTTGATTGACCTCCATGGCTCTTCTCCACCTGCACAAGAATGTAAGATTTTGAAGGTTGATTGTTGAAGGAATGTTGGTTGCTCAATTTTGCAGCATATCGGTGTGACGAAGGTGATAGATGAAGATGGATGGAAGATTGAAGACTGATTTTGACAGAGTGAGGATGCTAGATAAAGATTCAATGCAAATGTCCTGTGAAAGGTTAGATTTATAGATTTTCGATGTGGATAGAGATAAGATTTGACAAGATTTCATTTTTTCTTTATTTGATGAAAGAGGAAATAAAACAAGATAAGATAAGATTTTAAAAAGATAGAAGGATTATGAGACTCTTTTAAAAGAAATAAATCCTAAAAAAGATGAGAAGGATAATTGATGAATTATCTAATTAAATAAATTAATTAGATACACATGAGTTCAAATTTTGGAAAGAAAGCGAGAATATCCTTTTTAAGATTTTATTAATTAAATAAATATTTGATTTATTTAATTAATGTTGGATTTATGATTTCATTAATTAAATAATATAAATTATTTAATTAACATTAGAAGAATTAATATAAATGATTTAATTAATTAAATAATGTAAATTATTTAATTAATATTAGAGGAATGGATGGATTATGCATAGGAAGGGAATAAATGAAACTAGTTAAATAAATAAGATTTATTTAACTAATTAGCTGATGACATGGCTACCTAGGGAAAAACATGATACAAGGTGTCTAAATGATGCAATGTTGTGAAAAAGTGTTGTAAGAGGACATTTTTGGGTGTCTACAACACCTATGTTTGTAATCACACATGTAGAGAGAGAAAAATGTTGTGTTAGTGGATAGGGTTTTTCCTTAGTCAAACCCCGTTTTGGTAATCAAACCTTGAAATGAAATTAAATAGAATGAAGGAATGATGAATGAAAAAATATGCTATGTTGTAACTCACCAAATCCTTGTAACAAAGGATGAAAACTTGTGTGAAATGGATAACATGAATGTGGATCTTGATTCTTGACTTGAATGATTCCTTGAATCATGAAAACCTATATCACAAATGTTATCTCAAAAACACAAATGATGAATGATGACTTTCGCATGATGCTTGAATCTTGAATGATGCTCCAAAATTCTTGATACTCAACTCTTGAATGCTCTTGTAATCATGAACTTGCTATAGGAATGCTCCCTTGAAAACCTTAGGTGAAATTATGATTACTTAGGTGAAATAATGTGAAATAACCTTGTATTTATACTTTTTAATGCAAAATTTCCTAAAATTACAACACTACAAGCCAACATCAGATCTAGGAGAATAAAATCCCACCAAGAATTTGAATTTAAAATAGGTCCAAGTGAAGTAGGACTCATATGATAGTTGGGGTGTATGAGTCCCAGTAACCTAGGTTTGGGACACAAATTTCAAGAAATGTTAGGTTCAATGCCATATTCAGGCCCCAAAACTTAGGTGGAACCCATATGCCCAAGGTGGCACATGAGTCCCAAATTACTAAATCTAGGACACATAACCTAAGAATGCATGAATTATGATTGGTTATTAGATAAGTGTCAAGATCATTCTTAGAAAAATTCATTAAATAAGGCTCGTGGATGCAAAATAGGACCAAATAAGGCATAAAGAAGCCCAATTTCAGTAGGGAGAGTAGATAAAATCACATCAAGAGGGGTCCAAATGTACCAATGCTAGTGAGAAAGGACAACAACAATCAAGAGGGCTGATCAAGGCCCCAAGATCAAGATCCTATGGAAAACCAACATAAGCACAAAAGGAACACACATGTGAATAATGTAAGGAGCAACAAGGTACAAGCATACACTACGAAAGACATAAAGAAGAAAGAAAGAAAAAAAGGGGGTGGATCAAGCCTTGATCATTTGTCCAACACGATGTGGATCAGATCTAAGATGTTTGTCCAAAAATGTTTACAAGTGGAACATGGTGTCCACTATGCAAACCAAAAAAATGCTCACAAAGGCTAGTGGAACCTTAGGCCATCCACTAAGTGAGCCCCTAGTGAGACACATATATACATAGTTGATAGTACTCACACAAACAGGAAAGTGGCTATGGGAAATTCATGCCTAAGTTCAACTCCCATACACTAGCCATACAAAAGCTATACCTCCTGATACTTTGATAAGGTGCCATGCATCACAAATAGTAGGATTCATGAGGAAAGAAAAACTTTGTATGCTTTAATACCCATGAATAAATAAGATGGCTCCATAGGAAAGCAAGTGTTATGCAAGGTGGCCATATAACAAATATTGTAAATGCAAAATAGTGTAAAGTGCATTCAAAGGATTTTTTCTTTGTTTATGTAAGGTTTTAACATAAGGAACATCATGCCTAATGTCTCCAAGATAGGACCAATCAAAGAATAGATTCATAACTTAAGGGATGCAGTGTGTCACATCAAGCCACTTAGAGGAATATAATATTCTAAGAGAGATCATGCTCTTGAAGGAAATCACATCCAATGTCACCACAAAGTGAAAGAAATATCGTACGAAGTAAGAAGACTACACAATGAAACATGAAATGTAATATGAAATGCAAAAGAATAATGCCAATGTATGCCCCCACTTTAAATAAATTGTTGAAACACCATTTTGTGAGAAATTACTTTAATGTAGCAAATGATAAATGCTAAAAAGATATGAGAGCTTACTTGGAAATCCCTATGCCAAGTCATATGTTTCCAAATAAAGATACATCATGAAAAGGGGTTGTCCCCAAAATTAAATCCAAAATCACATAAGGGATCTATGGATTTGAGGTCACTATGTCTTTACTACGATATTGTTTAGAGAGCTCAAAAATTTTATCATTCCCCAAATACTCATGGAATGGGTAGAATGACACAAAGATAGTGAAAACAAATAAAAATCCTTTCGAGTCAACATGGAAGAGACCAAGATGTCTCAACGCCTTATGTCATCCCTGAAAGGAGAACACAAAACAAATGAAAAAGGTAAAGTGTTTATGACATAGAGAAGAATGTAGGTACATATAGAGGAATGCACAAAAGGAGAGAGATACATCAAACGGAACATCATGGGGGATCACATTACACACATGTAATCACATAAAGGAACATGAAAAAGAAAATAATTCAAAAGAATAGTAAGGCACATGTGAGCCAACCTATTAGCAAGCCGTCCACATCCTAATCATTTTCGTTGTATAAAAAAGGTATAAAACTAGCCAAAGGGACAATAGTGAGTGTAGAATTAGAACAAGGCTATCTAATTCTTTCCTCCACTATGTGCAATAAAAGAATGAGCCAAGGTAGGTGATAAGAAGGAGCTCCTTACATTTTGAAATGATTTGTAATGAATGTAAATTATGTAATAGTGAGAATATTATGATCCTACAACTATCACATGGTAAGGAGCGAAAGGGTACCATTTTTAGGGGACTACTTCTATGATATCAAACCTTTTGAAGATTTTTTTTAAAGCATGACACTAACTAGTACTATTTCCAAAAAATATATGATATCTACAATGAGATGTGTTTGTGTTCCTAATATTTGGATTTCTATTCTCTCTCATGGGTAATAATATGATAAGTCCTTGACTTAGAAGTATGTGTAAAGTTATTTTAGTTTCAGATAGTGGATAAGGGAACTTTAGCTTATTTAGTTTGTAAGGCCTTCGTTGCTTGCTAGATTCACCACCTTCTCAAGGTGGATATAGAGAAGGAGGACCTTAAATTACCTTGCCATCTTTGCTAGGCATTGATTGTTCTTTTGGAAGGAATACATTTATCTCAAGAGAAGGATCTTGATATCCTATCCCTTTGGTATCTTCAATTGGTATTTGTTCTAAGAGTTAATGAATTTCATTCTCATTTGTTGTATCACATCGTTGCTTAGTTAAAATCTTGAAGCCTTTGCCATATGTCTCTCCTAGGTTGTTGGGAGTGTTGGTCACTTTGTTAACATAGGATTGATGCACTTAATTAGAAGAATTGGGATCACTTATTGTAGGAAGTTTAGGCTTATCTTGTGATTCAATTTCAGGATGTAAAGGACATAACATCTCAAGTGGTGAGATGGTATGGGTTGTTGGTTGTTTCATGGAAGGATAAAAGGATGCATTGTTCTCAATGTTGTTATGGAAATTCTTTATGAAGTTTTTCATGTTATCATCATCTTCTCCAATGATTTCAACTTCTCGAGGAGGACATGTGTTAGGATTTGAGTGAGCATGAGTGAGTTCAATTTCATTAGGATCATTTCCAAAAGAATTGTTTGACACATCCACTAATGATTTCAAGGACATCCAAAGTTTACCAAAGAAAATATCCATGATGAAATGCAATGTAATGAATTAAATGAAATGTGTAAATGCAAGTTTTAAATTCTAAACGAGGTAATTTTGTGATTACACTATGTAAAAATCTAAAACTGAAATGTTGTAAATGAAATTTTTTAATTTTTAAGCAATGCACAAAATGAATTGAATTAAGCCAGATCTAATGAAATGAATGCAATAGAAACTCAGTAAATGGAAACAAAAATATAACAACAACAAACTAAAGCATAGAAACAAAATTTTTAATATTGTAAAATGCTAATTAAGATCTGATATGGGGCTAAATCAACCAAAAGGGCATATGATTCCCAATTAGAGTTATTGAAGGGTTCAAATGTTGAAAAATAGTCAACACAGAGCTCCCAAAAATTAGGTAAAATAGCCTATGCAATCAAGGTAAAATTATCAAAGTTAGGAAATAATGCAAGCAAATCAAACCTTAATAAGCAATGAAGTACAAATAAGCATAAAGACATAAACCTAAAGCAATATCACCATAAATTCTTCATGCCACCATTGATTCACCTCCATTTCCCTTCCCCATCTTGCTTGATATGAATAATTGCCCTCAAAGTTTGAGTATAAAAATAGTGTTAGAACACAATGATCTACTGAGAGGGGGGTGAATTAGTAGATATTAAAAATTTAGTTCTTCAACCCTTTTGCAGATTCAACCTTAACTTCAACTGTACAAATTGAAATACTAATAGATATAATAGCCACAAACACAAGAGAGATCAACACATAACACGATATGTACACAGAAAATCCAAGATGGGAAAAACCACGGTGAGAAATGATGCTAGGATCTACTATCCTAATAAAACCTCACAAGCTTCAAAGTTTAGTTACAATGTTTAGGGTTGCAACCCAAGGAAGCAACAACTCCCTATTTAGAAGATACAACTTCAAGGATGCTACTACACCCTATTCTAATCTACAACTCAGTGCAAAATCAAGGCTACAATGTTGTACAAAGTTTTGCAATATAATATGCATAAAATGGTTCTACAAAACCTGAGATGCATCAATACAACACATAAGTTCTCTCTCTCTCTCTCATTTCTCCCTTACTCCACTGTAACCAGCTACATGAATTTTTAGATTTTTCTTTTTGTTATAGTTCACCTTCCTCTACATTCAAACACTCTCTTCCTTCTCCATATCTCAATAATTCCCCTCATTCAATGCATATGCATTGAAATCACTATTAGGGTTTTTCCACTTGCAACCTACTTCCATAATTTTTAAAGCATCGAGCCACACACATACTATCCAGCTCGTTAGATATCACCATACCTCTACATCTAGCCACACAACCTTTTATTCTAGTGCAAAGAATTTGCTAAAAATAACATTCTATCAAATCCTAGAATCTAATATGCATTTAGTGCATTCTTGTGATCATTCAATCTAATTTTGATCTTGATCACTTCTGCAATCTATTTCACCTCCTTAAAGATCAAATATTCATTTAAATGGTGTTGTACCCTTAGTACACATGCCCCACTCGAAATAGGGACCCTCTTTTCTTTCACCTTGCCAAGTAATTCTGTCACCTCCTCATTTTGTGTGCCCCTATTTTGGTGTCCTATATGGTCAACATACCTCTGAAATCTCATCTTAAGTTGACCATGTTTCATCCCCTCCATCTTAGTTAAGTCCTGGTGCCTTCCAACTCTTGCTTGATAGTTTTCCTCTCCCAGCGGCCTTGGGGCCTAGCGGGCCTGCCTCACTGGGTTTCCCTAGCTGAGCTTCCTCTAGGTTTTTATTGTTCCAAAGCAGCGAAAAGCTCCCACCTTCCTAGACCTTGGGCCTGAGTTTCTCGTTTTCCACCCATTTAAGTCTACAATGTTTTGGACTACTTTCATCCGTGTCGGGTTCAGTCCACCGAATTCTGTCCTCGGAACTCCATTTCATCTTCGCCATTTTTGATGGCCATCCTGCGGTGTCTTTTTGCCCTTCAGACTCTAGGTTCCCTTTCACCGATGCTCTAAAAATGAAGTTTCAAGTGGTCATCTGACCGTATCTTTTTGACCCCCAAACCTCGAACCTCCCACCGCTGTCTGGGACTTGAATCCACCAACCCTCATGTTGTTCATACAAGTATTAAAAAAAGGATATTAAATGCATTTTTGGGTATATATACCCAGCTTGACCTATCATTTTCATTTGTCAGGTTTTCTAGAAGAGTTCAGAGTGCTTTCTAGAGGAGTTCAGTGCATCCGTCGCCCACCGCCCTCACATCTGTGATCATCATTCGGCTATCCTTAGTGGATTTCACATCTTCCCCCATCAGAATTCTAAGGTAGGTTCACCGTTCATTCCTCCAAGAGTTCTTTATGATTTTATACCTACAATAATGAATAAAATGGGCTAAAAATGCATTTAATTGATAAAACATGGCAAAACCTACAAAACCCATGTCTTCAAATTTTGAAAAAATCTCCAAGTCATCCCATAAGTTCAAAACAGAATGGGACCTCACCATTTCCATTCTTTGTGTAGAGCATTTGCACCCACACCCTTCCATCGCCTTTAAGAACTTCGAAAATGAAACAAAAATTTTCAAATGGCGGGATGCCCTCTTAGGCCTATGACCTCAGACCTCCATCGGCCGATCAACATCAAACGTAATAGAAAACTTGAACCAACCTCCATCCTAGCCTCCCAGGCCCACTCCTATAGGACTCCATCCCCGGGACTCTGCATCACCTCCGCCATTCCCAAACAATGAGGAGAAGATTCCTTTTGACCTACCGGGGTCCGCTTTCCCTTTTGCTGCCTTGAGTTGAATGTAGAGTAAATTGTGCCTTCATGTTGCTAGGTCCTAGTCCACAAACTTTTGTCTATGGACTTCCTTGGCAACTTCGCCTCTTTAGAATGACCACCTATCAGTGACCTTCTACCTCCCGAGTCCCATCCCTCCATTTTCTATCTTTTCCCTCATCAAACTTCGCCCACCGGGGTTCCGTCCCCTTTCATACGATGCAAAAGGGAGAAGTAAGACTATCTTCCTGAGTTCTAGGTTCAATGCCTTCGCTTGCTGGGAAAATTAACAAAGAAACCAAGCGGCCAAACTGGATGTTGGGTCCGGTCTGTCGGGCCGCTCCCATTGGGTCTCTATGCCATAATCACCGTTCCAAATGGTGAAAACCTGATGGCTTCCCACCCCTTTAGGCCTAGACACCTTGAAGTTGAAAATGAAAATAGACTGGCTTTTAAGCTCATGGGTACCATACCCTAGAGTTAAGACCCCAGAACTCCGTTTCTTCCTGGCCATTTCAAACAACAAAGTCATGACATCTTTCCGACCCTAAACCTCTGGGAGCTCCAAAATTGATCAAAATAACCTCAAATTTGAAAACCAATCTCAACCCATGTGCTCAAATTTGACCCTCTTCGACATGATCCTTTCAAACCATCAAAGTATTAAGATGGGAGAAATCACCCAGATTGCCCTACACTAGTCACCCTTCAAAACAACATTCCTTCCAGGAAAGTCTGCCCCCCTAAATCCGGGTTGTCCAAAATCCCTTTAGAAAGTGACTAACGACATCTAAAAGTAAATATTTAACTTCATTAATCATATGTTGTCTAATTGGATTTTGTCCATGGAATTTTGACCAATGTTAATGCTTTCATAACTGGTTGTACTCATTACATCTCTTTTTGTAGGATATATGGAATTAGGTGCAAGACCCTCGGGGGAAGCTACAAAGAAGGACAAAGGAAAGAAAGTGGGCAAGACTCCTCATGGAAAAGAGGACAAGGACCAAATGAAGTACCAATTCCAGGGTGAGCCTTTGCACTCAAAAATCATCACAAACTAAAAACATATTATAGATACCAATATCAGTCAGGTCAATATTGATGAGTTGAAACAAAGGGTTAGAATCCACCCAAAGACTGACAATGCAATACTTATTAGGCAAAGTGGGATTGAAAAAGCTAAAATAATCCCCCCATCCCTCGTAGCCCCTGAATTGGTCATGGCTTGCTGGCAGGCCTACCAACCACAGACAAACCATTGTTGATAGGGATAGGAACATCCTTGTTGATATGTCGGCTAAGGCAATTACTAAAAATTTTCACATCCCCACCTTTGAGGAGATGGATGATCCCACCATGAAGGAAGGTAAGGAAATGTAGGATGAGGACCTAATGGGCTATAGGAAGTTAATAAATCAGTAGTGGCTCAAGGAGAAAAAGGGCAGCACTACAAAGGTTCCTCAAGAACCCTTTTGCAGTGATTTCTATGAGGACTACCACCACTTGGTAACCATGTTGAGCAGGGTGATGGGCCTCCCTACTAGTGCACTTTTTCAAGAGTGGATGGTGTATTTCATTGAACAGATCCTCCGTGGGGACAAAGATGTTACCACAAAATCCTCATTCTACTGGGGAGGTATCATAAGTTACTACTTCCATGTGGAGTTTATGAATAAGAAGAAGACCTCTAAGTTCTACATGACCTCCTATCTAGTCTACTAGTTCTACATGACCTCCTATCTAGTATACTCACTGGCTAAGAAGAGGAAATGCAATAGATTGTTTGTGGTACCCGATGAGGAGCTGGGCCAAAGATTGAAGGTCTATGACAAGTATCCCTAGCTCCAGTTCAGAAACTTCAAGGAGTACTACAGGGTGAATGATGCCTTTATCAGCCACATCATCAGGTTGCTTGGAGGGGATTTTGAGAGAAGGGTGTCTCATAGTGCTCAAGCATTCTTAAACAAATACACCTTATTTGTACAATACCCCAAATTCACATATATTCATGCCCAGGGTTTCATAGAAAGGCCAAATAAGCTGCCCCAGTACCCCAATGAACGGATTATACTGTTAGAGCTCTCCTAGTAGTTGCAACATGTACATTCACTCCTCGATAGTAGACATTTGGTAGGGATCCCTTATCCCTTATCCTTCAGTCAAGGAATGTATAAATTAAAAATTTCCCACTATGCTAGGAATTCTGAGAAGGAATTGGCAGAGTACCATTTCTACCTACACATTCCTCACCCATGGGTACACCCATATGGGCATGTGAGAAAGGAACTAGGACTAAAGTATACCCACCTGCATCACGTTGAAGATTTCTAGGTAGATTTCCAAGATGATAAGGAGCTGTAAGCAAGGCATTACATGCAGATGACTACATACTTCATGAGAAGGGTGCAATTTTTTCCCATACCAAATCAAGTCAAAGAGGATGATAGCACCATCATGGATCCCAAATATGATGTAGTCGCTAACTTGTCACTGCCCACAATAGATTGGGATCAGCAGGAGGTCGATGAGATCGATATTGTAACTAAACCAATCGTGGCTCATACCGAAGAATGGGTTAAGGCACAAGTAACCCAATTAAAGAAACAAGGGGTTGTCCTGAAATATGAAGGGCTCAAGAGTGAGCCTAGTGCCATGGAAGATGTCTCAGCTACAACTTCAACAAGAGGGACATCCAAGTCTCCTCCACTCACAAGATCAAAGAAGAGGAAAGGCATTGAATCAAAACAGTCTCTAGATCCCAAGGTTTATTCAAGGAAAGATTTAGGAGGCTCACCCTCTAAGAGGCCCAAATAGATAGGAAACGTTGTAGAGCAACCAACAATTCAAGAGGGCGAGGAGGGGAAAATAGATCAACCAAACCCTCCTCTAGCTCTCCCTATCTCTGCCACCCTTCCACCTATTTCTCAAGCCATGGTCGCCACATCTCACCTCCTCTCCTTTGGTCGGGCCCATAATAATGGTTGAATCTTCCTCCACCACAACTACTCTGCTTTCCTCCGCTGCCATGTCACATACTACATCACTCCCATTGGTAGTAGTGACAACACTAATGCCCACACTAGCATTACTGGAGGCTTTCTCATGGCACATGTAGAATGTCCCCTCTGATATTTCCTAGATCCCACCATTCAAGTTTCCTTAGCGTAGGTTCTCATTAGTGCTATGCCTTCGCAACCTCCAATGGGACCACCAACAATGGAGGCCACAATGTTAATTTTTGAAGAATGGGAGAGGTAGGAGAAATAAGCCTCGAAGGAAATGGAGGAGGAAGCCGATGAGTACCACGAACACCCGGAGTAAGAATACTGGTTGATTGACAGGGTGGTTCACAAAGAAGAAGAAACGAGGTCTTCCGAGAGTGGAGATGAAGAGGAGGGTACAGGTGGTAGAACCATTATACAAACCTTCGATGATGATCTCAAAGAGAAAATGGCCAGGCAATTGAAGCATGATGAAGAAGAGGCAGAAAGGTCACCTCCTAGGGGAGAAGGGAAAGAAGGTGGGAAAACAACAGAAAATGTAGAACATCCTACAGGGGAACAACAGGAGGGTGTGCCACCTCCTTATAAAGACGAAGGAGATATAGAAGAAGACAAGCTTGAGGAGCATGTGAATGAGGACAAACAAGTTGAAGAAAGAAAAGAAAAGGAATTGAGATAGAAGAAAGTCCCTAGGGGCGATTTCCTAGTAAGCCTCCCATCAAACTCCTCACATTCATCTAAGAATCTAACAAGGAAGAAGGAGACAACACTAAAATGAAAGAAAGGGCTCCCATAGGTGAACAAATAAAGATCCAAACAAGGGAAGGTGAGGGTGATCGAGAATCGCCCAAGGGAAAATATACTATGCCCGAATGGGTGGGGAGGCAGCTCGAAAAGAAGACTCCTTCGCCAAAGGAACCTAGAGCAAGACTAGAGGCTATCCTCGCCTGAGCATAGATCACAACCAGGAAGGAGAAGAAGCCTAAAGTCATATCCAAGGTAACGATGGATGCTTCTGGGTCTCGAACTGTGCAAATGGCAATGCCGGTGGTAGGCCAAGAGGGAGTAAGCTATAATATCTCCACCATTATGATCTATAATTAGAAAGTTACAAATTATTGCACTTGACTCTTAATTACAAAATTTTTCTGATCCAAACATAATTGCGTGATTATGATTTTTAATTGTTGAAATTACAATAAGGTACACTTTAAAATCAATTATTGAAAAATAAATTGAATTGAACTAGAGAGAATTTGAGACAGAAGAGAGAAGAATGAGATAGAGAAATAGAAAGATCACAACATGCAGATTGATAACGGAGTTCATCCAATGTGGACTGCATCTCTGGGTCCACTTCTCGATACCAGGACTACTTTATTGATATCACCAAGAAAAAATATGCTTTGTTACAATACCCAAGCTCCAAGAACCTACAGTAATATCTCCACAATCTCTCACTCTTTTACAATTTTTGGTGTATGCAAACACCTTGTAATTTTTCTCTCAAATAAAACACTCTAACTCTCCACCTTTCACCAAGAGCATAGCAAACTCCCCAAAAATTACTTACACTAGAATTATTTCTCCAAATAGACTTGCTTCAATAATTTCTCTTCAATAAAATTCTCTCTCCAAGTACAAAGTCACCCCCCTTTTATACAATTTAATTTGCTAATATGGGTTAAAACCATATTATTTTGCAAATATACCCATATCCCTTTTTTTACAATAAAATCAGCATAATCCCCTTAGTATAACAAATGAATATTTCAAAAATAAATCCCCCTTTGGCTTTTATAATTCTAAGCCATACAATTAAAGAACGAACCCCTTTAACTATGGGCCATTATAATTTTGGACTTACAAATAATAAAATCTCTTTTAAATGAATGGTTTATAATTCAAGCCTTTAACCCTTTTAGGATTTATTCCTTTAATAATCTTTATGAATTATTTTAATTCTTATTTAACCCCTTAAACTATTATAATTTGGGCTTAAAGGGGTTAATTGTTGAAATATGAGATTATGGGCTTTTTTTTTCTCTCCTTGTTTTATGGGCAAGGGAAGAGGATTTTAAGGGATAAAATCCCACCAAATCCTCCTTTCTTCTTTAAATTTTTTAAACCATATATTTTTTCCTATTTTCCTTCAATAACTATGGTTTAATCCATATTTATGCCAACTCACTACTTCTGCCACGACACCACCTGCCATGTCACCAAGCTGATGTCATCAAAGTCAACCAGAGTCAAACCTTTAACCAATCGTAACTTTCATATACAAGCTCCATTTTCAAAAAAAAAAAAAGTTATAGAATCAACACGATGAGCACTACAAATTGGCATCATTTTTGTTTTATTTTGAGACAATCAATTTTTTGCCTTTTTGAACCCCTGATTTGCCTATTTGACCAAACCTTTGACTAAGCATAACTTCTACATACAGACTCCTTTTGAGCCCATTAAAGTTGTGTCAGGATCATGTCAGCAAGCTCTACGCATTGATGCTTCTTTGGATGAATTCTGAGACTGAAATTTTTAGGTATTTTGAATCCACCTGGATCACATTATCTTGAGAACTACTACTAGAGAGTAGGTGGAACACCTCGAGGAGTCTATGGCTATGGTGGTGCATTTAATACAACAAGATAAAGTCTCAAATGATGAGCTTAAAGCACATATAGCCCACTTGATAGCTTACATCCAACAATGGTCTTCAACTAAAGACATTCCTACCACATCCTCGGCTCCACCCCAATTGTTGTCCAAGGAACAAATTGAGAAGTAGGAAAAGAGAAAGAACCTGAAAAAACTACAGAGAGCTAGTTCTGACAGGTTCTATATGTTGAGAACATGGGTATCAATTAGGCTGTTCGAATGACCAACAAGTTCCTAGATTTACAATAGTCTCTAGAAGGCACAAAGAAACTTTGCACCAGCTTCCTTGTCATGTATAATTCCACCTATCCAAAGATCGAGGATATCCTCTGGCTACCAAAATCCACATGGGGAAAGGAGCTCGCACTAAAAAGGGATGATCATTGGCTAGTGGATGTGTGGAAGCAGGACTTTGATAACATGAGAGAAAGGTTGGAGCAGGTAATCGATAAAGTGGATCTAGATATTGAATGGGTCAAAGAAATTAGGGTGGATTGCACCAGATATTTGAGGCTAATGATAGGATTTGACATGCCTGTGGTGCAAATTGATCTAGAGAAAATAAAGACCCATTTCTAGAAGAAGATGGAGGATGGGATGTCAGATGAGATAACCATAAGATTACATGAGTTTTGTTGCCCGCACCTTCACCCAGTCAGAGTTGTTCAAAGACCACACAACCAAATATGATGAAGACTAGAAAAGGCTTGAGGAAAAATCCAAGGAATGGATTTATCAAGTGTTGTGGTCTAAGATCATGGAAGTCGACAAACTCCAGCCGGTAATTCTAAAATTCATGGAATATGCAACTTTGAAGAAGCAGGAAGGAAATCTTATTGTCAGTGAAGAACTTCTAAAGGAATAGCTACAACAAAAAGAGAAATCAAAAAAATTCAAAATGCTACAGTGTTGTCACTAGAGGATGAAATAGGAATGAAGACAAAATTGTATTTTAAATTGTAATATATTGGGGGGGTAGGTAGAACCCTAGTTTGTAGTGAATCTTGGCCACACAATGAGATTAAATCCTAGCCATTCGTTCTACTTTTTGGGCACTATAAATAGGGGGTATCCTCTCATTTTCAAGGGAGAGTTGAGTTGTTGTAAAGACATGTTGTAGAATTTTCTAATGAAAATACCTTGACTTGGTGCATTTTCTGAGTTCTTCACATGTTTCATGATTCAATCTCCATTGTTAGATGTTTTATTTAGATTTACATTGCTATTCTTGTTAGATTTAAACTGCTTAAGTAGATCTTGGTAATATTGTTATGTGATCATAGAATTTTTTGTTGTGTAGATGTCTTCCTAGTCCATACTTTCTGTTGTTTACTATTGGTAAATGGCTATGTAAAGCTAGTTTGGGCTTGAATTCAAAGCTACTCCACACTCTTACCTTTTTTCATGCATGTATATGGTGAATGAATGGTGAAATATTTGCAAGCCTTAGAAGATAGCACAAATTTCATGAGACTATGAATTTTCTGGTTAAGTGAAATTTTGTTTGAAGGAGGTTGTCCATGGAAGGAACTCCATGATTACTATTCACAATTAGTTACAGATCTAGGAACCTTCTCTCTTCTCCACTTTTTTTTTCTTTTTTTTAAAGAAACAGCCTGTGCTAAGGTTCATTGCACATTGTAAAGCCAAAACTTGAAGAAAACATTGAAGTTTTTAGATTGTTGTCTGAACCTACATCAAAGTGCACCTTAACTCCTATCTCAGAAACTTTAGATTTTAAGATCCACTCTACATACAACTACGTAAGTATGCCCTATGATTACTAGCAAAATCACATCAAACATCAACTAAGGAGTTTCATTCAAGTCATGACCTAACACCTGAGAGACCTTGGGGAGATTTTCAACAACTTTTTGTTTGAGATTTCCTTTCAAGAGAGGTAGTGCACATACGAACTACCTGTGTTGAGAAAGTGTGCAAAACACCAATCAACAGAACTGGCACTAGAAGGAGGGCCTTGCGAAGCTAGGTCAAATTGGATCATTCTCCCTAGAAATATTTCAAAGAGTTCTATGGTCGACACCAAACAAGGGAGAATTTCAAGAGCTACAGCCCCCCACAAGGGAAAAATGAACTAAGGGAGGAAACACTACTTCTTCCTCTTCTTCCACCCCACCCAATTCCCTTCCACCTCCATCTCCATTCCGCTTTGGTCCATCCTCCACCCAGCCATACCAAACTACCTTTTCACCCCTCATTTCTAGCGGCCAGGGAGTTTCCTCTCTCATGACACTTCAAACCCAAGGTATAGCCAAAACAGTCGCAACCCAGCTATAGTCCTAGGTAGTTGTTTTACTATAGGTATAGCTCCAAATGAATGTCCGTCAATAACAAACACCACCTCTGCCTCCCACCATGGCTTGGTTACAGCAAAATCCCTCACCATTGCACTTTGGTGTGTACCATGACATGCCCAAGAATCCAGAGGGCTTCTGTACAAAATTCAATCCTTGTGACCCACAAAGAATGACATAAGAACATATCAAGATATTTGAAACAACAGTCACAGATATGCAAGTCAATCATGAAGATGTTTTATGCCTCACCTTTTTTCGTACTCATTAGGCTAGGAGGCTTTCTATTGGTACATCAATTTGCTGAAGGGGTCCATTACTTTGTGGGACCTTATGAAGAATGCTTTCCTATAGAAGTATAAGATTCCAATCAACCCTTCAGAGCTATACTGATAGTTTATGTCTATCCGGAGGGAAGTTAATGAACCCATTGGACCCTTTAATGATAGTTTACATCACGCTTTCATGAGACTTCAAGACCCATACATACATAGTGATGTCACAACCCTCATCTACTATGCAACATTAGACAATATCATGTCATCTTTGGTAAACAGGATGCGTCTACCACTCACCACACTAGTAATTGCTTATGCGGAGGCGGTTGTTGCTAGTGTGGATTTAGGTTAGAACATATCTGGTCCACTACCTTCATTGGGACCAGTAACCCACCTGATGCAAGTTTAGGGGCTTAAACAGGCATTCGCTCATCAAACTCCTCTTATGAACCAGGTGCCCCAGTTGCCCATCGCCCCATACCCTGGATAGCTAATGAATCATGCAGCTCCTGTGCCTTCCTATTTGCAACCTCAACAACAAAAAATCTATCCTCAGGCTTCCCAACAACAATAGGAATATTCTCAGTAGCCACAAGCACCATTGTACTTGTCGGGACCAGAATTCCCTCTAGCACATCAAAATCAGCTAGTGGCCCCACCTGTCTTTCTCCAAAATCTAGTATAGCAGCCAAGTAACACTATTGAGACAGACAAATTGGAAGAATTGACTGAGATGATAAGGAAAATTTCTACAAAAATGTTGCACTTAAAGAACCAGAATAACCAGTTGTAGGCATCTTAGCATAGTCTCCAGGCCAATCTTAATCAGGAAAGTTGAGACAACAAGGATGGTAGGGAAAACTAGGAAGCAAGGACCTCTTCTAGGCCAAAATATGATAGAGGAAAAAATTCAAATCAAAAATTTGAAAGGAGACCTTCTCAGAGGCAGAATCATATGTGGAATACAAGACCCAATAATAGAGGTGTCCCTACTCCTCTTGATCAACCTGCCAATAATGAAAAAATGACCAGTGGAGTGTACCTCACCAGGGTAGCCTTGTCTAGATGGTGTCAGATTCACAAGACCAGTAGACATTATGAGCTAGATTCTCCCCAATTCTAGACAACCACTAAAATCTTCCAAGTTGAGGTCCAAAATGTTGTTGATGGTGCTGGTTATAGAGACATTGTTCCATCTGAGCCTTATGACTCTTCCTGTCTCATGGTAAACAAAGCACCATCTCCAAAAAGAGGATGCAATGAATCCGAGGTCGAGCCCACCCCCGTTAAGAGTGAAGAAGTGCAAGCGGTAAGTAATGAAAAAACCTTGGCTCAAATTTTTGATTAAGTAGATAATGGTCCACTAGATGAGGAAGAAATGCATACAGATGAAGTTCACATGTTCCACCAAAGAGCAACTCCTTACTTCCTTAGGAATAGGCAGGTGGGTGGACCCTTTATGACCTCTACTCTTCCAAATAATTTTACTACCCTGCTTGACCCGAATGCCAGCAATAACCTTGGGCTTCCCCATATACCCACTGAGTATCTCCATAAGGATAGGCCCCAAAATTAGTCGTAAAATCAGCCTCAAGGACAATAAAAAAACTAGTCAAATCAAGTGAAGTCCCAACCTTCTAGCTCTACCATAGGCTAAGCCTTGGACTCTGAGATTGAACAAATGAGTGAATATGTGGAAGAAGAGTTCAAGAAAGTAAAAATTAGTTTATCTACCTTCAAACTACTCAAATTACCTACTATGAGGCATGCCTTATTTAGGGTACTCAATGGGACCCCATCCTCTAACACAACACAAAAGATGTTAGCTAAAAGAGTCACCTCTGAAAAACCCAGGCAGGAACCTACAGTTTAGGATAGAATCAGAACAATAGTCATATTTCCAAAGTTCAACCATATGCACAAACCAAGGATAGAACTGGTGATAAGAACAAGATGTAAGTAGCTTAGATAGATAGGTCCTCAGGCCTCTTCCAAGGAAAATTTGAAACACCACCTTTCCTTATCACCATTCGGATATTCAGGAAGAAATTGCACAACTACCTACTCAATTTGGGAGTGTCTACCAATTTTATGCCTCTGACAGTATGTAAGGCTCTTGTGATCACTCCCACAACCTCAAGAAGAAACTTGACCCAATTGGACAAGACAAAGATCAACATTGTGGGAGAAATGAATCGGATCCCGATGCAAATTGTTGTAGATCCAAGGATACAAGTCATCGATATTCAAGTGGTTGACATTCCTGATGCATATGGGCTTATTTTGGGAAGAGACTTCACTAGAATGCTAAATGGATATGTTGCCATGGACCATTCTCATATGTGGCTGCCATGGAAAGGGCTACCAAATCAAATTGGTATAGACTGCAAGCCTTGTATGAAGTACAACAACCTAAACAAGGTGTTGTTTGTTGAGACATAATTGGGAAATTACTATCTGTTTTCCCATTAGGATGAAGTTGAACCCCAAGAAGAGTTTGTTGCTGAAGTACTGTTGGTTCAATGTAGCCCTCCAACTGAATTCGCTCAAATACCCCAGAGTACAGAAATGTTGGTAGAGTCAAGTGATAAACCTGATGAAGATGAAAACTTGGGACTACTCAATGGTTTCCAAGAATTCATGGAAAAGTGTGCAAAGGAAAAACTCAATTTGGGTGCCCGAATGGATTTCTAGGATCTCTTGCTACCAAGTTGGTGTAGAATTCACAATGCTACCCACTCTAAGTTTGATTGCTGCTTGTTCCAAATAGTGGTAGAACATGTCAAAAAAATAGTTATCCCTCAGAAGGAAACACCAAAGGAGGTACTAGTAGAACCACCTGCTATTAAATAAACTAAGTTGGAAGATTCCCCAAAGGTCACGGAGGAAACCATCCCACCAGAAGGAAATGAAAGCCTAGTAGGGCCTGAAGTCAAAGAGCTTTCCAAGTCTTGGACACTTCAGTTTGATGGATCCAAATCAAAACAAGGAGCTGGTGTCGGGTTCAAACTCATCAGCCCAATAGGTAAGACCTTTCTTGTTTCCCATAGGCTACAATTTTATTGTACCAATAATGTAACAGAATACAAGGAATTAGTCCATGATCTTCTTATGGCCCTAAAGAAAAATGTCAAAATGTTGCAAGTGTTTGATGATTTTGAACTCGTAGTCAAACAGGTTAGAAAATTGTATTCCTGCCATGATAGAAGACTTGAAAACTATAGGCGTAGGTTTGGGATCTTTTAGAATTTTTATATTTAATATACAATTGATCCCTCGTGCTTAGAATCATATAGCTGATGCCTTGGCTCAGGCAGCCAGCACTTTACAACCCCTCTCCTTGTCTAGGCTTAAGAAATTCATAGTTGAGTTGACATCCACACTGTCTATCCTAGATAATGTCACTCATTTTTAGGTCTTCAATGACGATAAGCATATCCTTGAGTTCATCACGAGTTCTGATGTCTTCGCCACCCAAATAATTGATGAAACTAATTCAGAGGAGGCTGAATTGGATATAGAAGGAGTTTTCAACCTCAAAAGCAACATGATTCCCAGAGGCATGGTTCAACTTAAACGCATATTTGATTTGGACCAAATTAGAAACCATAATTAGTAAACAAAGAAGGAATCCATAAACAACCAGTGTGATGCTCACAACCTTGGGACCCTCGAGGAGACAAAAAATGTTTTCATTAGCAAAGTGTGCGCACCTGAGGAAAAGAAGGGAATCATTGATGCTTTGTGAGAGTATCACGACATGGTGGCATGGAGCTATGAATATCTAAAGACTTATGACACCTCCATCATCACGCACAACATCCCTCTCAAGAAAGAAGCTAGGCCATTCCACTAATGACAACATCCTATTAATGCCTTGTTAGAGCCCATCATTTACAAAGAGGTACAAAAGTTACTTTCAATAAGAATTATCTTCCTGGTCAAGCACTCCACATGGGTGGCCAACTTGGTCCCAATCAAAAAAAAGAATGGAAAAATTAGATTGTATGTAGACTTCTGCAACCTAAATAGAGCTTCGGAGAAGGATAACTATCTAGTGCCTTCATTGGATGAGGTGTTGCAAATTGTCAATGGCTCCCAAATGATGTCCTTCCTTGATGGGTACTCTAGATATAACCAATTTATGATGCAATACAAAGATTTCCATAAGACAACATTGACCACCAAGTGGGGAACCTTTTCCTATAGGAGAATTCCCTTTGGGCTCATCAACGTTGGCACCACTTTCCAATGTGCCATGGATATTTCCTTCAAAGATCTGATCAGGAAGTGCATAATCATCTACATGGATTATTTAATAGTGTTCTCTAAAAGGCAGAGTGATCATGTCTCCAATTTATGCAAGGTGTTTCAAAGGTGTAGAGAGTTTGGAGTTTCCCTTAACCCAAAGAAGTGCATTTTTGGTGTGACTGAGGGTAGGTTGCTTGGACATGTTATTTCAGAGTAGGGAATCTCCATAGATCCTAAATGCATACAATCTTTGCAAAATATCCCACCACTAGGCAACAAGAAAGAATTGAAATCCTTCTTTGGAAAGATCAACTTTGTCAGGAAATTTATCACTAGTTTTGCTGAGATTGTTAAACCACTCAATGCCATGTTAAAATAGGATGCCAAAATTGAGTGGACTCCCAAAGCCAAACATGATTTTAAAGAAATCAAACGGGCCATTGCTGAGGCACCTGTGCTAGTTATCCCAAAATATTTGAAGCCATTCTACATCTATTCATTTGCTTCAAAGCATTCCTATGCCAACATTCTGACTCAGAAAGATGATGAAGGTGTTAGCTCTCAAAAACGTAGGTGAAATTCCTCAAGAGGTTTCCAATCTCTTGGTACATTTAGGGTAACAGACAAGGTCAAATGTTTTAGACCTTCTACTCTTTAGGTGCTGCTAAACTTGGGCGGGTGTACCTATATAAATAAGGTAGACTTGACTTATGCTTATTTCCTTTTGAACTATTTTTCCCACAATGGAAAATGGGAGTGGACAAATAAAACTAAATTTGGTATAAATTGTATAGCAATATTCAAAGCTAAAACCTAATATGTTCAGTTAACAGATGTAAAAAATGAATGAAAATAAATGATGAAAATGTAGAGACCAGTGCCTTATTGGGTATGCGGAGTCAAATGAAATCTAAATGAACAACTTCCTTCTAGAGAACATTCAAATTGTTTGGCATATATTTCACTTTATAACTTGTATAAACATTGAGGACTATGACTACCAAGTTCTTCTTAATGATCCAGATGAACTTCCCTGACTACTATGATCAATTAAAAGGATTTAATCTCTCTTTGAAAGAACCAGTTAATTAACCACACAGATACAACAAATGTATACTGATAAATTGATTATAAACTTGTTAAATCAATTTAAATAACTAGAAAACATTAATCTTGGAGACAACTATAGTAATGCTTTCAATGAAAACAACAAAAAATTGACACCAGAAGTACACCATCACATTAAATGATTCTCATTGATATCTCCATATTTTCAAACATGCATCATAATCTCATATTTGTGAAACATTTTATTCTGTTGTATCTATTCTATTATATCTTCTATTCTATATCTTATCTCCTCTATTTCATTTTTGAAATAGATATTTATACATCAAATATATGAAAGGACGTGTCCTTTCAGAAATGTCATATGTTTACATAAAAAATAGATTAAAAGATAATTAAACTCTGTTTAGCCACAAATGAGTTTTAGTTAGATGATCCAAATAATCCCAGCACTCATGAGTATCTGCATCTCCAATTGTGTTCTGGATTAAAATTTCCATTCTTATCATATTCTCGTTCTGCTCGCTCGCCTCTTCCAATGTCATGCTTTCAACAATAGCGACCTTCAGGATTTCATTTAGTATTGAATCACTCTCACTTTTCCATCTGGAAGCTTCTCTAAGTTCCCCTTTATCATCAAAGAATGTAGTCAACATTTTATTGGTGAAATTTATCAACCCCTGTTCATCCCCTTGCAATTCTTCACAGAAGTTTCGACGTTTATTTATAATATGATTTACAGCTTCAATTGTTGCACTGTTAGAGGCATCTCTCTAGTCTATTTCTTGAAACTTCTCCATAATCTGTCCATCCATCGTTTTATGCTCCTTTAATGCAACAAGGGTATGTGAATATTTTCCCCAAATTCTATTTAACCAAGATGTCAAACTATCCTGCCTTTTCCTGATCATTGCTATAATTGCATCATGTTTTCCTTGGGAATAAGCACTTGATCCTTCCCAATTATCTCTTGACTGAGAACTTTCACCTTGAGTAAGCATCTTGGTTGACCTCATCGTAATGCCTAATAAATCTTTTAATCTGTCATTTTCTCTCAACATACTTTCATTATTTAGTTTGTACATTTCCATCTCTTTTATAAACATCTAAATTTGTGCTTTGTTTAGTTTTGCAATATTAACTCCAATTTCTGCAGTAGCCATAGGATCAGCTTCTCCAACCTTTAAATTCATGACATGTCCAAATGCCTTTTCTATATCAATAACTATTGATTTCCTGTGGGGTGGGTATAAGGCCCAAATCATTAATGATCCTTCATCTATATTGTATTTGGATCCTACATACACTTTTGTTACCTTATCTTTGTCAAGCTTGTGTGTAGCATTGTTGTCCCTTAAGAAACTATCAAAGACAAGTGCAGAATTGAGATCAAGTCTGGGAAAAATCATGACACCAACATTTTCCAACATTTTCCTCCCCTCTTTAGGGGTCATACCTGTCATCTCCTCATCCACACATTTCCTCAATTGGTTTAGCAGTTGCTCTTCATTTCAGCATCATCAACCTTTTCCCTTATCTCTTTTCCCTTTTGTTTATACAAAAATGCTTTGAACTCTGGGGAATTTATGAACTCATCATCTAAAACAAATGAGCTGAACTCAATATTCCTTACATCTCTTTCACCACTCTCTTCAACACTCAACTCTCTTGTTGGGAAAATATATTGCTGAGTTCTCAATCTGGATACCTTTCCTGGTTGGCCTTGTGGCACATGATCTTTAGGTGTCTCTTCCCTAGAAGACAATTGCATTGCATCTTGCAGACCTTGATTATATCTTTCAACCACCATTTCTGTTTCCTCTTCTTCTAGATTCTGAATCATATCATCAAAGTGATAGGGCACATGCTGATACCCTCCAAAGTTTATCTTCATTTTAGCAGAATTAATATACCCTTTTGGGTCAAAGTTCTTTCTGGGTGGTCCTCTCTTCATATTGTACTAAAGCAATTTGTCAAGGATCAAATTATATCCTTCTTTATCCAACACAGTAAAATCACCAAAATATAATGTACTAGGCATAAAAGCCTGCTTCCTAAAAGAGCTAAAATTCATTACACTATAGTAATACATCTGTCTTACAATCTCCAAATATGCAATTTTGTTTGGGAAATTTTTTGGCAAAATGAAAGGGGCATCCTCAAACCCATAAATTCTAATCATGGTAGCTCCATCCAAGTAGTACCAATCTCCCCAATTGTGATCAATTGGCCCATTAAAATCCTTTGGCCGAAGAAATATCCTTATCTCTTCAGATAGAGAATAATTACAAGGATAATTGTACAATTTGTATAAAGTCTTCACAAAATATTCTTCAAAATGAATAAAGCTAGAATTGGAAAACCTGCTATCCCAAATAGTAGTCCACAATTGGATAGGTAATGTTTTACCATCTTTACTGAACTGAGAAATCCTCATCTCCGGAGGCCATATTTCCAACTCCTCTCCAAATTATAACACCATGTGCATCAATAATGAGTAATACCTGAGATGAAAGGTAGATGATCCACCTTTGATAGCCATTAGTCCTAAATCAAGCCCCTTAAAAATGCATGAGGCATAGTCAAATGGCCTAGAATTGTGGTATTGGATATTTGCTACAATTCATTGGCACAATTGACATATATTCCGAGGCATCCATTCCCAATACCTGGAAAACTGAGAAGTAAGTGTATTTCATGTAAGGTTCAAATAGGTCCACATGATAGGGAGGTCCATCACTATCCTGTAAAGGAACTAGTTTTCCATCTTGCTTAGTCTTGTGAATTGGCAGCCTCCTGTTAGAGCCTTTTTTGGTTGTCTTTCAGGTTCTAGTTGTGTGCCCTTGTTTTTCATTGCAAATCCTTGGCTTGTAAGTTTTATCTTTCATTTTATCACATGGGTGAAATGGGCTCCCATAAGGGTTGAGCCTAGCATGCTAGTTTTTATCTCTCCGGTGGGGTGGCCTGTGTTAGGGTTTTTCCTGCATTTTCTTTTCCTTGTTTTTGGGCTTTTAGTTTGGTTCCCCTTTCTCTTTTGCTTTTCTTGGATTTTCTTTTGTTTTATCAGAGGCGGAATGGATGCTTGAACAAAACTAGAACTTTTCCAAATTCTAAAGTTCTAGTTCATGTTCATGCATCTGTCCTGGTTCTGACTCCACATGATTGGAGTTTCTTTTCCTTTTTTCCCTATGTCAGCCGCTGGTCATTTTCCTCTCCACGTTCTTCCCTTTGTTTTTTGCTTTTGATTCCTTTGGCGGGTGCGAGATCTGAATGAGAAGAGGTTTTGGAACCTTTTCAGGGGTTCCAGTTTTGGGTTCTATTCCGCTCCCGTCTCCCTTCCTTTTTCTTTTGCGGAAGCGGATCTGAATTGGGTTTTGGTCTCAGGTGGTCATTTTGGTTTTCATTTCTTCCCCCGATCTGACTCTGACTCCGTCTCTTTCCTGGTTCCGGCTCTGACCTTGTTTAGTTCCCATTCCACTGGATTTTTGATTCATTGACCTGCCTGGCCGGTACACATGCAACTTAAGTTATCCTTTATGCCCTGTTTCTCATCGGAAATGGGCCCCTTGCTACCATTTTCACTGGCCCCACGTTGTTTTTGCTGAGACCTTTGGCACTCAGGATTACCTCTTGGCGACCCCGGCTTGTCTCCCTGAAATCTTTGTCGGCCTATGTTGGTTGAGGTCTGGGAGATGTTTCCCCGACTTTTTTATGTCTCACCGATGGGATTTTCCCATCAATGTGTTGTGTCCACTCGGGGTGATGTCTTCCCAACTCCCCTTGGTCTCCCTGAGATCCTTTTGGCTGCCCCCCACTGTGCATTTTTGCTTGCATAAGTCTGAGTTTCCTATCAACAAGACTTATCATTTGTCACAGCGACTGGAATTTCTTTATAGGTGGTTGTTGGTGAGACCCTGGTTTTTGTTTTGGCGATCGAGTAGGGGTTCTATTGGAAAAGGCTTGAGGCATCGATATATGTCATAGAAAATCTATTGAGTCTTGCCGACGGTATCTTGTGATTTGCTTTCGGTGTGGGTTATACCTTTTATTGAAGGGTCTTGGTGATGTCGGCTTGTTATACCGATCAACGCTTCAGGGTTCTTCGATATGGCTAATGTTGATTCGCTATAATGTCTCAGCAAACTCAGTGGGTCTTGTTGATAGTGGTTCAATATGTGGCTTTTAGTGAAAGTCCTAAATTCTTTTGGTGAACAGGTGTATAAAGGTCTTCTCGGTATAACAATGTAATGTCTACATAACCTCTCACCGAGGATTGCATCCTATAGCAACATACATTTGGCAAGTGAATTCATCGGTGAGAGATGTTATAAGTCACAGCGACTTGAAATGATTTCTTCAATGAAGTTTGTTGAAATCTCATGCCGATGTGCACCCGGTCTTGCCGACTTGACTACTTGATCAAACACATAGATCTTCACCATGATGTCTGGCCGACCCGCCCATCTCTCCCTGACTCTATGGTGCACTCAGTATCCTTTGCAGACTTCGCTGGGATGTTTCGCTAACCCGGTTGCCTCTTGCTGACTATGATGAGTGCTCGATGTAACATAAGATTCTCGGCTTGTGGTCTTCTCAACACTGCTTTGTCTTGCCGACGGTGGTTGCCTGCCTCAACGACTGATGATATTTAAATGACAACCATCTGATCTCAGTGATCGACGGTAAAGATTCAAACATGCCTGCAGTCAGGGTTTTAAAGATGTTTGCGCATGAAATATAGAATACTTAGAGCATTCATGGTGGTAGATCAAAGGGTCGTTGGTTCCACTGAACTAGCATTCATGGTGACACAACTCTGGGACAAGGATGAAATGGCTCGAGTGTCGGCACATGGATTTGGTGCAGATTTGGTGCAGGTTGATTGATCTTTGTTCGTGCGAGAATGTCTCCCTTGACAAATATCTGACCAGTGGCATTTATGTGACCAGAGAAGTTGTTGAAGTTCACAGTGAGGGTTTTGATTGGTCACGATGGAGTTGGGGTCTGGCGTGGCATGTTGATGTGGCTTTGAGCTGGGTGATGATCCCTAGACTATTTAAAAGGAATTTCTTAATCATTTGTAAGGGTCTTCGACTAGATACTAAAATAAGAACAAAAAGAGCACTAAGTCACAGAGTTAGGTTTTTACCAGATTTTGAGGTCTCAGGTTATAGTCTGTAAATTGTAAGGTTCTTGGATGCATACCAGAACCCAAATGTATTTGTTTAGGTCTTTGATTCTCTGCTTTGGATTGTACATTTGAATTGTTAATGAAACTGATCAAGGATTATTCCATTAGCCTTTGTAATACTTTCTTGCATTGTCTGTTTTGATAATAGCCCAACAGGTTAAATTGCTTTCATCATCTCAGAAATTTATATGTATGATTGAAGGATTTGATAAGTAGTCTTTAAGATCTGATCACTAGCTGTGGAATTAATAAGGTTAGTCTCACATAGGCTTTATTTGTCCAAGTAATCATTCCTTTTGTTTGTAGATTGTCTTGACTCCTAGCCCAATGGATGTGGCATTGATTTGATATATGCTATTTGTCTTTAGGGTTTCAATTATCTTGCTTAAGAACATTCATTTTATTTAATTAGTTTTGTTTGATGTCTTTCCCTACCTCTTGGTTGCTGCAAGTATTGTGTTACTAAGAATCAAAGCCATATTTGAGGTTCTCAATACTTGGCATTAGGATTCATCTGCTATAAAAAGCAATGACTGGTCTTCTTTAAGGCATTGTGTGGGTAAAACCGCCCTGGTTTTGCAGAGCCTAAAGAGCAGAAGATCTTAGTCTTTGACTGAATCTTGTGAGTTGGCCCAGGTCCTCCGAGCTGCCCTTGATTGGAGTTGGCTACTCCATAGGTAGAATAGGAGACCAACTTGGTTTACAAGAAAAACAACCAACAAGATGGCGACTCTACTGGGGAGATATAAAAAGAAGAGAAAACAAGAGTAGAAGTTGAAGCCATCATATATTTTACGGTGTGCCTCCCCCTCTTGTCAAATATCTCGAAGAATCCAGAAACAGGTCATATTAGTGTGCAATAGAGTCATATCTTTGTATGCCATGTTGGTGCTATTCAAAGTTTGAAGAATCTCAAGCCTGGAGAAAGTTTTGTTGCAGTCAGCCTAAAATATTTATGGTGCTCTGCTGGTGGAATGAGCTCAGAGAAGGACTTATATGTAAGTGAACATCATATCATTTGAAGTTCTGTCCTCTGCAAAGAGGTGGTGACTCTGTCAAGGTAAACCCATTGAAGATTTGAAGAATGTTCTAGAGCTGCAACATTTCCAGGTATTCTTCATGTTTTTGAACATTTGAGAAACTAATAATGTGTTTCCCTATTTAGTGATTCAACACTACTAGAGGGAAAGGTAGTAAATGGTGTTAGCACATTTCCATTTGCTAGATCTGTTGAATATAGTTGCAGTTCCATTGTAAGATTGTGTCTAGTGCTCAAGTCTCAATTTGTGTGGTGATGAGAATGTATTTATACACCCTGAGGGTGGTCATTCACTTGTTTTGTCATATGCTAGTTATTGTTGTAATTATGCATAGTCAGTGAGCCTTGATTTGTAATATCTATGGAGCACCAAGCCATAAAAAAGATTGTCAAAAGGTTTCCTAAGTCTGATAAAGACTCAAGGATGCACAAGACCAAGATAAGGCTTGAATGGAAGGCTGTATTTGAAAGAGGTCTCAGAGAAATGGATGAGAGACATCTAATTTTTTAATGGCTTAGAGATAGTCAAACTGTATCTACTTGTCAGGTTGTCATACTAGTTGTTAATTCTTCTGACCCATTGTATGCTCAGTTAGATTTGTCATGGGTTGATTACAAAGTTGAATGTATGTCAGCTCAGGTATATAAAGAGATGCCTAGATTTCATGGATATAATGTTTGTGGAGGAGATGCACATGTCAAGAGTTTCTCCAGTTTCATGGAGAAACATTCTTTTAAGTATTAGGATGCATGGATGAGATTTTTTGTCAAATCCCTAGAAGCTAGAGCTTGGGACTGGTATTTGAGTTTCCCTGATACATCTTTTCCTTGGTAGGATGAATTAGTGGTTGCTTATAGAGAAAAATTTGCAAGAGATCCTTTAGACCTGGTCAAAAGGTTAAGGCAAATTAAGAAACAAGATGAGGAGTCAAGTGCTGATTTCAGTCATAGATTCGCTACTGCCTTGTCACTAATCCCAGAGAATTTCAGACCTAGCACTCCATGTTGTATCCACATGTATTTTGAAGCTTATGAAGAAGGATCTAGTGCATTATTGAAAGAATTCAAGATACTGAGCATGTAGATGGCCTACACAGTCCTAGACGGTTTGGAAAGGCAGAGAAATGAATATATACAGGGCCTATTGTCTTCATTTGTCAGCACCCATGCTGATAAAGATAACAACTCTGTACAAATGGATGATCAACCTTCTTTAGATAGGTGCATAGTTGAGAAAATTGAGACTGGAGGTGCTGCTTCATTAGATGATAAGGAATTTGTTTTTGAACAACTTATAGAGGTGGTGCCCCAAGCAGATGATCAGAATTTAAGTCTATCAAGCCAAGAACCTGAAGGGGAGCATCAGTTAGACTAGCCCTTTGGAGAAGGGAAGTGTGATCAGCAATGTGACGAGACAGTTGAGTAGTTCAGGTGCACAAATGTGTGCAGTCTTGACACAAGTCTGCATGAGAAGACAAATGAAGTTGTTGATTCAGGGAGTGATCTGGTGGATATCAGGTTTGACTATGAAGATGTGGATTTCCACTCTCATGAGGATTATCTTTTTGAAGATATCTTTGGATATTCTGGTTTAATGTTTGGTGTTACATCCAATTCTGGTGAAGGTCAAGTAGAGGACATGGTTGAGAAGATGGATCAGAGCAGTGATCCATTGAGCATTGAGCAAATGTCAGATTTATTGACCACAGAATATCAGAGGTTTGCACACAACTCTATGTTGTTGTGGGCAACTCCTATTGACCTTGACACTAATGATGACCTTCAAGAAGCAAGGTATGATACAAGTCAGTCTGGTTCTATCTGTGATGATGAACCAGCTGATCATGTTGTGCATGACAAAGTGCAGTTTCTTTTTGATGACGTGAATGAGCATAGGCATGAATCTTTTCACATGGATGATGATGTTGATTCCGATGAGGGATCAGTTTATGCTTCTGAACCAAAATTGTTTGCTATTGAGCAAGCTTATGATACAGAAGGTGATCATACCTCATGTTCAAAAGATGATAACATGACAACAGGTGTGGATGAATCAGAACTCTCTGATCATTCTCACCACCAGCATGATGAAGAACAGGTGCAAGTACAAAGAGGAAGCATGAGTAGAAGTCGAAGCCATCATGACTTTAGTGATGTGCCTCCTCCTCCTGCTGAACATAATGAAAGTTGTGTTGACACTGAAGGGATACTTGGTTGCCTCCCTACTATCCCTGTTGATGTTGATTTATTCAAGCCCTCACTTGGGGTGTTTGACTTTGAGTTAAGTGCAGATGTGAAAGATGAATCAATGCATACCATTGAACTTGGGATGAAGAAGATGTGCCCATGTTGTAGTAACTAGTGCACAGATACTCCTGAATATGAGTTTTATTCCATTGACATGTGTAGTGATGATTTGCATGTCATGGAAGAAGTTGTTTATCAGAGCTTTCAGTTTGATCTGTAGACTAATTTTGATGACAAATTTTGTGATGTCAAGGATCAAGTGGACTATGAATTTTTTTATTTCCCAGTCCAGGCAAATGAGCATTCAATACAACATAACCATGAATTGTCTAGGGAGATATGCCACAAAGATTATAATCTACAGTTAGTATTAGATTGCATGTTGCAGTTTGACAATGTAACTGGTGGCATTAGAAAGCATAGTATTTCAATGGGACTGGCCAATGACCAAGCTAGTTTGTGGACAATTCATGACAGTGTTATTAGTTTTTGTCTATGGAAGGCAATAGAGAATCGAGTTTTTGACAGAGGTAAAAGATGGCTCTCATTTTTCATTTGGTGGCCTAGTGTCATCAAGTGAAACAAAGGAATGAATCAAGTGACTCTTGAATTGCTAGTTCATGGATAGTTATTGAAGTTGTAATTCTCTTGAGGTATCACTTTTCCATGAATAGTAGCTTAGGGTTTGCTTTCCATTTTGTTTTCTTCTTTGTATCTATTGGCTCTGTCCAGCCCAGTTCCTTGTTGGTTTTGGTCCTTTCTTTTCTAGTCTACTCTCCTAGTGATCTAAATTCTTGCTATGCCCACGAGGGGCATACATCCCCAACTGGAGCCTATGTTAGAACCTTTTTTGGTTGTCTTTCAGGTTTTGGTTGTGTGCCCTTATTTTTCATCACAAATCCTTGGCTTGTAAGTTTTATCTTTCATTTTAGCACGTGGGTTAAATGGGCTCCAATAAGGGTTGATCCCAGCATGCTATTTTTCATCTCTCCGATGGGGCGGCCTATGTTAGGGTTTTTCCTGGCTTTTCTTTTCCCCATTTTTGGGATTTTAGTTCAATTCCCCTTTCTCTTTTGCTTTCCTTGGATTTTATTTTGTTTTATTGGAGGTGAAATGGATGCTTGAACGAAACTAAAACTTTTCCAAAATTTGAAGTTCTAGTTCCTATTCACGCATCCGTCCCGGTTTCGATTCCATGTGATTAGAGTTTATTTTCCTTTCTGCCCTACGTTGGTCACTGGACATTTTCCTCTCCGCATTCTTCCCTTTGTTTTTTGCTTTGTTTCCTTTGGCAGGCACGGGATTGGAATGAGAATATGTTTTGGAACCTTTTCAAGGGTTCCAGTTTTGGGTTCTATTCCGCTCCCATCTCCCTTCCTTTGTCTTTTGTGGAAGTGGATCTGGGTTGGTTTTTGGTCTCGAGTGGTCATTTTGGTTTTCATTTCTTCCCCCGCTCTAGCTCTGACTTCGTCTCTTTCCTAGTTCTGGCTTTGACCTTGTTTAGTTCCCATTCCGCTGGCTTTTTGATTCATTGACCTGCCTGGCCGGTACACATGCAACTTAAGTTATCCTTTATGCCTTGTTTCTCTTCGGCAACCAACCCCTTGCTATCATTTTCACTAGCCCCACATTTTTTTTGAGACCTTTGGCACTCGGGATTACCTCTTGGGGACCCCGGCTTCTCTCCATGAAATATTTGTCCGCCTATGTTGGTTGAGGTCGGGGAGATGTTTCCCCAACTTATTTGTGTCTCACCGATGGGATTTTTCCATCAGTGTGTTGGTGTCCACTCAGGGTGAGGTCTTCCTGACTCCCCTTGGTCTCTCCAAGATCCTTTTGGCCGCCCCCCGCTGTGCATTTTTGCTTGCATAAGTCTGAGTTGCCTATCAGAAAGACTTATCATTTGTCACAGTGACTGGAATTTATTTACAGGTGGTTGTCGGTGACACCTTGGTTTTTGTTTTGGAAATCAAGTAGGGGTTCTATCAGCAAAGGCTTGAGGCATCGATATATGTCATAGTGAATCTGTTGAGTCTTTCCGACGGTATCTTGTGATTTTCTTTCAACGTGGGTTATACCTTTCGTTGAAGGGTCTTGGCGATGTTGGCTTGTTATACTGACCGGCGCTTTAGGGTTCTTCGATATGCCTAATGTTGCTTCTCTATAATGTCTCAGCGAACTCAGTGGGTCTTGCCGATAGCATTTCAATATGTGGCTTTTGGTGAAAGTCCTAAATTCTCTCGGTGAAAGGTGTATAAAGGTCTTCTCAGCATAACAATGTAATGTCTACATAACCTCTCACTGAGGATTGCGTGCTACAGTGAGATACATTTGGCAAGTGAATTCATCGGCGGGAGATGTTATAAGTCACAACGACCTGAAATGATGTCTTCAATGAAGTTTGTTGAAATATCACACCGATGTGCACTTGGTCTCACCGACTTGACTGCTCGATCAAACACATAGATCTTCACCATGATGTCTGGCCGACTTGTCCATCTCTCCCCAACTCTATGGTGCACTCGGTATCCTTTGTGGACTTCGCTAGGATGTTTCGCCAACCCGGTTGCCTCTTGCCAACTATGATGAGCACTCAATGTAACATAAGATTCTCGGCATGTGGTCTTCTCGACACTACTTTGTCTTGCCAATGGTGGTTGCTTGCCTCAACGGCTAATGATATTTAAATGACAGCCGTCTGATCTCTGTGATTGACGGTGGAGATTCAAACATGTGTGTAGTCGAGGTTTCAAAGATGTTTGCACACAAAAAAAAAAGACTTGGAGCATTCATGGTGGCAGATGAGGTCGCTGGTTCCACTGAACTAGCATTCATGGTGACATGACTTTGGGACAAGGACAGTATGGCTCAAGTGTGGGCACACAGATTTGGTGGCAGATTTGGTGCAGGTTGACTGATCTTTGTTCGTGTGAGAATGTCTCCCCTGACAGATATCTGACCAGTGGCATTTATGTGACCAGAGAAGTTGTTGAAGGTCACAACAAGGGTTTTGATTGGTCACGATGGAGTTGGGGTCTGACATGGCATGTTGATGTGGCTCTGAGCTGGGTGACGATCCTTGGACTATTTAAAAGGAATTTCTTAATCATTTGTAAGGGTCTTCGGCCAAATATTGAAATAAGAACAAAAAGAGCACTAAGTCATAGAGTCAAGTTTTTACCAGATTTTGAGGTCTTGGGTTACAGTCTGTAAATTGTAAGGTTCTTGGATGCATACCAGAACCCAAATGTATTTGTTTAGGTCTTTGAGTCTCTCCTTTGGATTGTACATTTAATTGTTAATGAAACTAATCAAGGATTATTCCATTAGCCTTTGTAATACTTTCTTGCATTGTCTGTTTTGATAATAGCCCTTGTTCAAGGAATAGGTTAAATTGCTTTCATCATCTCAAAAATTTATATGTATGATTTAAGGATTTGATAAGTAGTCTTTAAGATTTGATTACTAGCTGTGGGATTAATAAGGTTAGTTTCACATAGGCTTTATTTATCCAAGTAATCATTCCTTTTGTTTTCAGATTGTCTTGACTCCTAACCCAATGGATGTGGCACTGATTTGATATATGCTATTTGTCTTTAGGGTTTCAGTTATCTTGCTTAAGAATATTCATTTTATTTAATCAGTCTTGTTTGATGTCTTGCCCTACCTCCTGGTTGCTGCAAGTATTGTGTTACTAAGAATCAAAGCCATATTTGAGGTTCTCAATACTTGGCATCAGGAGTCATCTGCTATAAAAAGCAATGTCTGGTCTTCTTTAAGGCATTGTGTGGGTAAACCTGCCCTGGTTCTGCAAAGCCTAAAGAGCAGAAGATCTCAGTCTTTGACTGAATCTTGTGAGTTGGTCCAGGTCCTCTGAGCTGCCCTTGATTGGATTTGGCTACTCCATAGGTAGAATAGGAGACCAACCTAGTTTACAAGAAAAACAACCAACACCTCCAACCCTTATAAATCGTATCCATTCTTGAGAACTCCTTCTCCAATTCCTCATATATGATCTCTTCATTGCTAAACCTTTCTAAATTTAAAACCTCCCCTATTTCCTCCTTTGACAAATGTATCTGTGGTTTTCTAGATGGGTCACAAATAGCTTTATGTTTAGGGTCATAATGATCAGCTAGCAATTTCACCAATTCTGCATTTATAAATACGTTAGGGCACACTAGTTTTCCCAAATTCAGCTTCCATGGATTGCAAACTATTTCAAAATGGTTTCTTTGATGATAATGGAAACTGAACAATTCATACCCCCTTACTTGAGTCCAAACGTCTCCTATAAATTTTCTTTTATCATCTAGTTTGTCTAATTCTTCCCTAAGTTGTGTATATCTTTTGGCTTTAGGTCCAAAGCCAAGCAATTGGTCAATGAGGTCCTGATTCAATCTTCATTCTGTTCCCTCATGTTCCCCTTCGGTTTTCTGTTTCTTCCCCTTTGTTTGACTGCCTTCACTATGTTTTCTACTTTTAACTTTTCTAGAGCTAGGGGACTCCATTCTTTAAAATTACAGTAATTAAAACTAGAGGAATTAAGACGTAAAACTTATTGTATTTGCTTGAAGCCTTTAGAATGAAAGAATGCCCTAGCTCCACATTCACCTTGCTGATTCTTCTGCTATCAATTCGACACAAATGCTTTCAATTGAATTCTCCCTATTATATTCTATCGCGCCATTAATGTGTCAGCTGAAGAATGAGTGAAAACTTAATTGAAACTCATACTGTCGCATCAAATGTCTTGTTGGTGAGACATTTTCAAATTTGGAGTGATGATCTTTTGCAACGTTCATTAAAACCTTTCACCAAAACATCCTATAGTCTCCTTGAAACCTTGGAGTCTTACCGATAGGTATTACTTTAGTTTTATGTATCGCAGTAACAATTCCGAGTCGGGTAGACGTCTCATAGATTGCATTGTGTCTTATCAAAATACACCTCATGGTAACTTTTTGGTCGCTAAGACAATATCATACTTTCACCAATGAAACCACACCTTGGTGTGACTTTGAATACTCAAAAAGACTCATACCAATGTCAATTGTCTTGCCGAACCTGTTTCTCCAATATGTTCTATTCGGTGAGACTTTCCCCAAATTATTTCATCGGTGTAACTTTCATATTCGGTGGAACTCATGCTGATGACCTTTTTTCTTGCTGATACATATCTCTATTAGTGTGACATTTGAGTCGGAAAGACTATATAACTTCTTCCTGATAGTATTTCGGTGGAACCCCTTTGTGCTTTATCGGCAAGACCCGATGCTTTCAGTAAGACCTCACTCTGATAACATTAGTTTGGCCGAAATTATTTTCCATGTACTAGTCGGTGAGACACATATGAGTTCATTATGACTCATCCTGATAATGATTCTCTTGCCAATAACTTTCTTCAATCGCTGAGACAATAATTTTTGTTACGCTGAAATGTGCCTGCAGATGGATCTCGATCGGTGTGACACCACTGAAGTCCTGTCGATAGGCTACAATAGATATATATTAGTAGAAAATGCATTATGGGTCAGGGAGACCCTAATCAACTCATGCCAATAGGAATTATACCGTGATATATTTAGGATTAGATGGATTCTATGGGGACACATGGCCAACTATAGGCAAGATGTTATGAGGAGGGAATTTTATGCTTATGATGAGGACTTATTTTGAAAACTCATGAATGCAATTGACTATAAAACTTCAAATTTTTATAGTTCTAACATAAGAAAATGAGCACTTGATCACCTTCATGAGTGCTCTGTTGAAAGATGTTGAATTACACTACCACAACATAGAAAATCAAGCATATTACCTCGTTATGGGAGTAAAAAAATTTAGGCATTACATCTTGCGCAATAAAGTGTTTGCCATTTTATCTGACCCCCCAGTAAAAACATTGCTCATACATAATGAATTGGGCAAACAAAGAGCTAAATAGGTCACATTGCTCTAGGAGTATGATATGGAAATTTAGTTGATGAAGTTGGTAAGAGGATAGGCACTTACCCATACAATTGTGGAAGCAACAATAGAAGTAGGCCCTAAACTCACTATGCAACAATACTAGGTAAAAGATGTTTCCTCGGGAGAGTGGTATGAGGACGTTGTCTATTATTTTTTGAACCACAATTGTCCACCTCACCTGCAGGGAGTCCAAAAAAGTGCTCTTAGACTGAAAAGAAACAGTTAGATGTTGTAGGGATCCATTTTATACAAGAAAAATCATGAAGGCGTTTACCTGATATGCCTTAATAAGGAGGAGGTAGATCAAGTCTTGAAAGAGTTTCATGACAAGTTTGGAACTGGTCATGGATCCAAACCTTCCACTGCACATCAAATATTAAGAGTGGGCTATTATTGGCCAACTGTCTTCAAGGATGCTTATTGTCATGTCCTTTCTTGTCACACATGTCAGACCACCGCTACCAAGGGGAAGAATGTTGTCCCACTACAACCCATGTTGGTGGTGAGGTCGTTTGCACAATGGGGTCTCAATTTCATTGGTCTAGTAAGCCCTCCATCATCTGCAGGATATACGTACATTCTTACTACTACTGATTACTGCACTAGATGGACATAAGCAATAGTATGTAAGCAATGCACAACTGAGGTAGTTACAAATTTTCTAGAAAATTTTATTTTAAATTCCTTCGGTTGTCCTTATGCATCGGTGCGTGATAATGGACCTGCATTTGCTTCATTAAAATTTGCTAGTTGGGACTTTGACTATGGAATTGTACTTAATTTTTTGTCGAATTAAGACCCTCAAGGCAATGGCCTGGCTAAGTCCACAAACAAGAACTTGATCACAGTGATCAATAAATTACTTGATAGGAATCCCAAGGATTGGCATACCTAGCTCTGATTTGTCCTTTGGGTAGACCACACCCGTCACAAGGCTACCCTTGGTGATTCCCCATTCCATCTTGTTTACGGCCTAGAGCCCATATTTCGTATCGACTTGAAGATTCCCACCCTCCAATTTATCAATGAATTTTATGAAGGGAGGGATCGTAGAGAAGCTTGGTTAGCTAAGCTCTTGCATTTAGAAGAAGTTCAAGACCATGCAAAAGAAATTTTTTCCAAACATTAGGGCATTGTTAAGAGATGGTTCAACCACCGAGCCAAGATCAAGGCATTTAGAATTGTTGATTTAGTCCTGTATTGGGACAAGGCTCATGAAAAGAAAGGGGGACACAACAAATTTGAAAAGCTTTGGCTTGGCCCCTTTCAAATAGCTGAAATTTTGGGAGACAATGCTTTCCACCTGAAGACCTTAACTGGTGAAGATGTCTTGTTGCTACTCAATGGGCAACACATCAAGCATTACTTCCAAAGCTTGTGCTCTGTCAAGCTCTCTTTCCTATAAATATCTGTACATAGGTTAGAGTAGGTTTCCTTTTGGTTCGCTTTCCTTTTGCTTTTTCTCTGTTTTGCTTGTTCCCTAGCTGTTTTTTTTTTAAAAGAGTGTTGGGTATATGCAAGATCATGATGGGTCGAAAAGTTGCAATATGATAGGTATGTGGCTGACAACCTTTTTTTTTACCAAAAATTGATTAAACCAAAAGGGTTTTTAAAGGATATTCTCAAATTTCTACCAATATAAATTATTCTTTACTTTGAATTTAATAAGTAATTATTATTCATTTTCTATTCAAATTATGACTAAAGTCTTGATTGATAGACTGATTGAAAAACATCTATAGCTTTCAAATGGTATCATCTTTTTTGAATACAAAACATGCAACACATTCTATGCTTTGCATACTATAGGATTAAAAAAAAAAAATTGAATTTCATGAAGTTTTGACTAAGTTAAGGTGGTCATACATACGAGTTTTTCATATATTTTAAAAGTTGTAATAAAAAATTATAATTAATTATTTACTTGAAAAAAAATTGCAAAAAAATATCCATCACATTGGGACATCAATCCTCTACTTATATCTAAAATCTTATAAAAAATATTATCATTTTATGGTGGTTAGGGTGGTCAGATAGACACCTACTTCTTATTTTTTCCCTGAAATTTAAATACTACTACATTGAAATTTCAAATTTTCACCAAATAGATTTTTATTTTTTTAAAACAAACCTAGTAGTTTACAAACTACATTGAATATTCTATAGATTCTATTCTTACATATTTTTGAAATAATATAGATAAATTATTCAAATTTTTACGTCAGATTTCCTAACTCTGATTTTTCTGATTTTTTTGCCACTTAAGGGCCTATTTTTTCCATGATGATCATGCACATACCCTGTTCCCCGTCCCTTTGTGGTGGCCATGCTCTTTCAATGAGTAGTTCACTATGTTTTCCATCCTTGGTGTTATTTAGCTAAACATTCATTATTGACTATTGGTCCCTAAAGGCTTCTTAGGAGTGGTTTCCTCGTTTGAACCCTACCTTAGAACTCGATCCGTGGTTGGCTTTTTTTATGCATATCTCAAATCTTGCACAAAACATATATTAGTTATTTCCAAAGGATTGTACAATGGATGCTACGATATCCTAGTAATTGAAAATCCTAAGTCTACTCTAGTGACCACTATGGCTCTCAAACCCATTGTAGGCTTTGGTGCTTACACAGTCAAGCAAAAGATAAGTGAGAAAAAGAGCGTTAAAAGAAACATCAAAACACCAAAAAGGAAGAAAATTTTGAAAGCAAGCGATCGTATGGTGTGCGGATAACTCTACCAGGGATATGGATGCCCGGCTGGTAGTAGAGAAATATCCATGTGACCATAGTGAAAACTTCACCGGGGATATGGACGCCTAAGTGGAAGTACGGAAATGTCCAGGTAACTTTTTCTATTGGACGGTTTACATAGCTTGCTCGGTTGGAGTACCAGCCACTTGCCACAATCTCGTGGAAAGGAATGAATTCACCATAAACACTTCTGAGATGTTCTATAGACTGACCCAACTAAGGATCCTATTCTCCTAGTTCACTCTTGGAAGTCTACTCTTGGTCTGCAAAACCAGATATTCTCAATTTGTAATGAATGCTTATCCTTAGAATGCTCAGGGGCATTCCCCAGTAGAGTCACCATTTTTTGTACCCTAGGCACACATGCCCTGTTTGAGATTGGGACCCTCTTTTCTTTCACCTTGCCAAGTTGGTATGTTGCTGCCTCATTTTGCATGCCCTCATTTTGGTGTCCTAGGTGGTCAACATACCTCCGAAATCTCATCTTAAGTTGACCATGTCTCATCCCCTCCATCTTAGTTAAGTCCTAGTGCCTTCTACCTCTTGGCTAGCAGTTTGCCTCTCCTAGCGGCCTTGGGACCTGGCGGGCCCACCTCATCAGGTTTCTCTAGCTGAGCTTCCTCTGGGTTTTCATCATTCCAAAGCGGTGGAAAGCTCCCTCCTTCCTGAACCTTAGGCCCCAGTTCCCCGTTTCTCAACTGTTTAAATATGTAATGTTTTGGACTGCTTTCGTTCGTGTCAGGTCCAGTCCACTGGACTTCCATCCCTAAAACTTCATTCTATCTTCACCATTTCTGACAGCCATCCTATGCCATCTTTCCACCCTCTGGACCCTAGGGTCCCTTTGGTTGATGTTCTAAAAATGAAGTTTCAAGTGGCTTTCTGACTACATCTTTCTGACCCTCAAACCCCACACCTCCCTACGCTGTCTGGGATTTGAATCCACTAACCCTTCTGTCATCCATACAAATATTAAATGAGGATATTAAATGCATGTTTGGGTATATATACTTGGCTTGACCTATCATTTTCATTTTTCAAGTTTGCTAGAAGAGTTCAAAGTGCTTGCCAGAGGAGTTCAGTGCATTCATCGCCCACTGCCCTCGCATTCGTGATCATCACTTGAACATCCTTAGTGGATTTTGCATCTTCACCCATTGGACTTCTGAGGTAGGTTCATTGTCCATTACTTCAAGAGTTTTTTATGATTTTATGCCTAAAATAATGAACAAAATGGGATAAAAAATGCATTTAATTGATAAAACATGGAAAAAGCTTCAAAACCCATGCCTTCAAATTCTGTAAAACCCTCCAATTCATCCCATAAGCTCAAATTGGAATGGGACCTCACCGCTGTCATTCTTCATGTAGAGAATTCGCACCCTCCGGGAACACATCCTTCCACCACCGTTAAGAACTTAGAAAATGAAACAAACTTTTTCAAATGGCGAGATTCCCTCTCGGGCCCATGACCCCAGACTTCCGTTCGTCGATCACTGTCAAACTTAACAGAAAACTCAAACAGGCCTCCATCCTAGCCTCTCAGGCCTACTCCCATGGGACTCCATCCTAGGACTCCACATTGTCTCCACGATTCCCAAATGGCTAGGAGAAGATGCGTTTTTTCCTACCAAGGTCCGCTTTCCCTTTTGCCGCCCTGAGTTGAATGCAGAGTAAACTGTGCCTTCATGTAACCAGGTCCCGATCCACGGACTTCTATCTGTGGACTTCCATGGAAAATTTTCCCCTTCGGAATGGGCCACCTATTGGTGACCTTTCGCCTCCCGAATCTCGTCCCTCCATTTTTCATCCTTGCCCTCACCGGGCTCCTCCCACCAGGGTTCCGTCCCCTTTCATCTGATGCAAAAGGGAGAAGTAAGCCCATCTTCTCGAGTTCTAGGTTCCATGCCTTTGCTTGTTGGGAAACATGACAAAGAAACCAAGTGACCAAACTTGATGTTGGGTCCGGTCCATCAGGCTGCTCCCACCGAGTCTTTGTGCCATGATCGTCGTTCCAAACAATGAAACCTTGATGGCTTCCCACCCCTTCAAACCTGAACACCTTGAAGTCAAAAGTAAAAATCAGTTGTCTTTTAAGCTCACTGGTCCTAGACCTTGGAGTTTTAACCTCAGAACTTGGTTTCTTCCTATCCATTTCAAACAGCAAAGTCCTGACAACTTTTCATCCCTAAACCTCTAGGAGCTCCAAAATTGATCAAAATAACCTCAAATTAGAAAACCAATCTCGACCCACATGCTCAAATTTGACCCTCTTTGACATGAGCCTTTCAAACCATCAAATTATGAAGATGGGAGAAATCATCTAGATTTCCCCACACTGTTCGCCCTTCAAAACAACATTCCTGCTAGGGAAGTTTGGCCCCCTGAATCTAGATTGTCCAAAATCCCTTTAGAAAGTGACTAACAGAATCTGGAAGTAAATATTTAACTTCATTAATCATATGTTGTCTAATTGGATTCCGTCCACGGGATTTTGAATAATGTTAATGCTTTCATAACTGGTTGTACTCATTATGTCTCTATTTGCAGGATATATGGAATCAGGTGCAGCACCCTCAGGGGCAATTGCAAAGAAGGATAAATGAAAGAAAGTGAGAAAGACTCCTCATGGAAAAGAGGATAAGGACCAAATGAAGTACCAATTCTAGGGTGAGCCTTTGCACTCAAAAATTATCATAGAATGGAAAGATATTATAGACACCAATATTAGCCACATTGATATTGATGAGTTCAAACAAATGGTTAAAATCCACCCAAAGACTGAAAATGCAAGACTTATTAGACAAAGTGGGATTGAAAAATATGTAGGCATCACTCATAGCCCCTGAATTGGTCATGGCTTACTAGCAGGCCTACCAACCACAAACACAAACCATTGTTGATAGGGACAGGAACATCCTTGCTGATATGTTGGCTGAGGAAATTACTAAAACTTTTCACATCCCAACCTTTGAGGAAATGGAGGTTCCCATCATGGAGGAAGGTAAGGAAATGTGGGATGAGGACCTGATGGGCTGCAGGAAGTTAATAAATTAGTATTGGATCAAGGAGAAAAGGGGCAGCACTGCAAAGGTTCCTCAAGAACTCTTTCACAACGATTTCTATGAGGACTACCACAACCTGGTAACCATGTTGAGCAAGGTGACGGGCCTCCCTACTACTACATTTTTTCAAGAGTGGATGGTGTATCTCATAGAACAGATCCTCCGTGGGGATGAAGACGCCAACACAAAAGCCTCATTCTACTCGGGAGGCATCATAAGTGACTACTTCTATGAGTAGTTTATGAATGTGAAGAAGACCTCTAAGTTCTAAATTACCTCCTATCTAGTCTACTCACTCGATGAGAAGAGGCAATATAGTGGATTGTTTGTGACACCTGATGAGAAGCCAAGCCAAAGATTGAAGGTCTATGATAGGTATCCCCAACTCCATTTCAGGAACTTCAAGGAGTACCGCAGGGTGAATCACACCTTCATCGACCACATCATCAGGTTGCTTTTAGGGGATTTTGAGAGAAGGGTCTCTCACAGTGATCAAGTGTTCTTAAAGAAATACGCCTTCTTATTTGTACTGTACCCCAAATTCACATATATTCATGACCAGGGTTTCATAGAAGGGTTGAATAAGCTGCCCCGGTACCCCAATGACAAGATTATACTATTAGAGCTCTCCCGATAGTTGTAGCATGTGTATTCACTCCTCGACATTGGACATTTGGAAGGGATCCCTTATCCCTTAGCATTCAGTCAAGGAATGTACAAATTACAAACTTCCCAATGTGTTGGGAATTCTGAGAAGGAATTGGTGGAGTACCATTTCCACCTACACACTACTTTCCCATAGATGGACACATATGGGCATGTGAGAGAGGCACTAGGACCAAGGTATGCCCACCTACATCATGTTGAAGATTTCTAGGCAGATTTCAAGGATGACAAGGAGGTACACGTGAGGCATTTCATGTAGATGACCGCGTACTTCATGGGAAGGGTGTAATTGTTTCCCATACCAGATCAGGTCAAGGAGGATGAGAGCACGATCATGGATCCAGGATACAAGATAGTTGATAACTTGTTTCTCACAATAGATTGGGATGATCATGAGGTTGATGACCTCGATATTCTAACTAAACCAATCGTGACTCATACCGAAGAATGGGTTAACGTACAAGTAGCCCGATTAAAGAAACAAAGGGTTTTCCTGACATATGAAGGTCTCAAGAGTGAGCCTAGTGCCACAAAAGATGTCACAGCTACAACTTCAATAGGAGGGATGTCCAGTTCTCCTCCACTCACAAGATCAAAGAAGAGGAAAGGGATTGAAGTGACACAGTCTCTAGATCCCAAGGTTTATTCAAGGAAAGATTTAGGAGGCTCACCCTTTAAGAGGCCCAAATGGATGGGAAGCATCATAGAGCAGCCAACAATTCAAGAGGGTGAGGAGGGGAAAACAGATCAACCAAAACCTTCTCCAGCTCTCCTTGTCTCTGCCACCCTTCCACCTATTTCTTAGGCCATGGTCATCACATTCCCACCTACGGTGGACATCTCATTCCATCTCACCTCCTCTACTTTGGTCGGGCCCATAATAATGTTTGACTCTTCCTCCACCGCAACTACTCTGCTTTCCTCCACTGCCATGTCACATACTACATCACTCCCATTGGCAGTAGTGACAACACTAATGCCCACACTAGCATTACTGGAGGCTTTCTCATGGTACATGTAGAATGTCCCCTCTGATATTTCCTAGATCCCACCATTCAAGTTTCCTTAGCTCAGGTTCTCACTAGTGCTATGCCTTCGCAACCTCCAATGGGACCACCAGCAATGGAGGCCACAATGTTAATTTTTGAAGAATGGGAGAGGCAGGAGAAATAAGCCTCAAAGGCAATGGAGGAGGAAGCCAATAAGTATCACGAACATCCAGAGTATGAATACTGGCTGATTGATAGGGTGGTTCACAAAGAAGAAGAAACGAGGTCTTCTGAGAGTGGAGATGAAGAGGAGGGTATAGGTTGTATAACCATTATACAAACCTTCGATGATGATCTCAAAGAGGAAATGGCTAGGAAATTGAAGCATGATGAAGAAGAGGTAGAAAGGTCACCTCCTAGGGGAGAAGGGAAAGAAGGTGGGAAAACAACGGAAAATGTAGAACACCCTACAGGGGAACAACAGGAGGGTGTTCCACCTCCTTATAAAGATGAAGGAGATATAGAAGAAGACAAGCTTGAGGAGCATGTGAATGAGGACAAACAAGTTGAAGAAATAAAAGAAAAGGGAATTGAGATAGAAGAAAGTCCCTAGGGGTGATTTCCTAGTAAGCCTCCCATCAAACTCCTCACATTCATCCAAGAATCTGATGAGGAAGAAGGAGACAACATTAAAATGAAAGAAAGGGCTCCCATAGGTGAACAAATAGAGATCCAAACAAGGGAAGGTGTGGGTGATCAAGAATCACCCAAGGGAAAATCTACTATGCCTAAATGGGTGGGGAGGCAGCTTGAAAAGAAGACTCCTTCACCAAAGGATCCTAGAGCAAGACTAGAGGCTATCCTAGCCTGAGCGTAGATCACAACCAAGAAGGAGAAGAAGCCCAAAGTCATATCCAAGGTATTGATGGATGCTTCTTGGTCTTGAATTGTGTAAGTGCCAATGTCGATGTTAGGCCAAGAGGGAGTAAGCTATAATAGCTCCACAATTAACTTGGGCACTGCTACTAGAGAGCAAAAGGTGGAGCACATCAAGGAGTCTATAGCTATGTTGGTGAATTTAATACAACAAGATAATGTCTCAAAGGATGAGCTTAAAGCACAAGTAGCTGACTTGACAACTTACATCCAACAATGGTCTTCAGGTGAAGACATGCCTACCACATCTGCGGCTCCACCTCTACTACTATCCAAGGAACAAATTGACAAGCAGGAAAATAAAAAGAACTTGGAAAAAACTATAGAGAGCTAGTTCCAGTAGGTTCTATACATCAGGAACATGGGTATCAGTTAGGTTGTTCGAATGGCCAACAAGTTCCTGGATTTACAACAATCTCTAGAAGGCACAAAGAAACTTTCCACTAGCTTCCCTGTGATGTATAATTCCACCTATCAAAACATTGAGGCTATCTCTAGCTACCAAAATCCACATGGGAAAGTGACCTCACACTAAAAAGGGATGATCATTATCTAGTGGATGTGTGGAAGCGAGACTTTGATAATAGGAGAGAAAGGTTGGAGTAGGTAATTGATAAAGTGGATGTATATATTGAATGGGTCAAAGAAATTAGGGTGGATTGTGCCCAATATTTGAGGCTAATGATGGGATTTGACATGCCCATGGTGCAAATTGATCCAGAGGAAATAAAGCCCCATTTCTAGAATAAGATGGAGGATGGGATGTTAGATGAGATAACCTCAAATTTCATGAGTTTTTCTGCTTGTTCCTTTGCCTAGTCAGATTTGTTCAGAGACCACATAGCCAAATATAATGAAGACTGGAAAAGGCTTTAAGACAACTCCAAGGAATTGATTTATCAAGTGTTGTGGTCTAAGATCATGGAACTGAACAAAATCCAACTGGTAATTCTAAAATTCATGGAATATGCAGCTTTGAAGAAGAAGGAAACCCTATTGTCAGTGAAGAACTTCTAAAGGTATAGCTACAAAAAAAAGAGCAATCAGCAAAAGACAAAATGCTACAGTGTTGTCACTAGAGGACAAAATAGGGATGAAAACTAAATTGTATGTTAAATTGTAATATATTGGGGGGGGGGTAGGTAGAACCCTAATTTGTAGTGAATCTTGGCCATTTTTTATACTTTTTGGGCACTATAAATAGGGGGTGTCCTCTCATTTTCAAGGGAGAGTTGAGTTGTTGTAAAGACATGTTGCAAAAATTTCTAATGAAAATACATTGACTTGGTGCATTTTCTGAGTTCTTCACATGTTTTATGATTCAATCTCCATTGTTAAATGCTTTATTTAGACTTGTTTTTTTATTCTAGTTAGATTTAAACTGCTTAAGTAGATCTTGGTAATGTTGTCCCGTGATCATAAAAATTTCTACTGTATAGATGCCTTCCTAGTCCATACTTTCTGTTGTTTGTTGCTGGTAAATGGTTGTGTAAATTTAGTATAGGCTTGAATTCAAAGCTTCTCCATACTCTTACCTTTGTTCATGCATGTATATGGTGAATGAATGGTGAAATATTTGTAGGCCTTAGAAGATATCAAAAATTTCATGAGACTATGAATTTTATGGTTAAGTGAAATTTTGTTTGAAGGAATCTATCCATGGCAGGAACTCCATGATTACTTTTCACAATTAGTTACAGATCTAGGAACCTTCTCTCTTTCCCACTTTTTTTTTCTTAAGAAACAACCTGTGCTAAGGTTCATTGCACATTGTAAAGCCAAAACTTGAAGAAAACATTGAAGTTTTTAGATTGTTGTCTGAACCTACAACAAAATGCACCTTAACTCCCATCTCAGAAACTTTAGATTTTAAGATCCACTCTACATCCAGCTATGTAAGTCTGCCCCATGATTACTAGAAAAATCACATCAAACATCGACTAAGGAGTTCCATGCAAGTCATGACCTGACACCCGAGAGACCTTGGGGAGATTTTCAGCAACTTGATGTTGGATATTTCCTTTCAAGACAGGTAGTGCATGTACACACTACTTGTGTTTAGAAAGTGTGCAAAACATGCATCAACAAATGGTCACTGAGGTACTTAGAAAAAATAATTCTTTCTCCTGTGTCAGTTACCACTCAAAACCATTGTTTACACTTGTCGAAGTTGAACATTTAGATCTTTGCATTTGAACTTAGGTCATCGATCAGCTCCTTCGCACCTTGATCATGTGATCAACATTCACTGTTGTGACTTTAAACCCTGATCATTGGATAATCGGTCGTTTAAACCACCATTGTCAATCTATCATATCATCCCATCATTGGGACTTCATTTAGACTCCCACATATATAATCAGGTCATGCCAGTATGCTTACCATGTCATCTAACTGGGCCCACAACCTACATGTAATCCATGTCATCACCACACAACTCACAACAAGAATGTGCATTGGTTTGTTGATCAAATATTCTTCTAGCTCTTGTCATCACACCATCATCACCTTTGCTTCTTTCTTTGTTATGTCCCACCATCTTCATCATATCTTTTTTATTGCAACTATTGATCATGCAACCTTTTTGATGGCCTTGATGCAATCATTCATTGCCATCTGTTAGCCATCGTCACACTAGGTCCCATAGTTGGAACCATACTCTTATCACCTAGTCACTAAAAACTTGAATCTCAGAACCTCATGTTGGAGGTTATGAAGTTGTGAAAACCCATGACTCACCAGCAATAGAGAGAACCTATGAAACTCCCTTGAAAATGACTAAGTCACTTCAATGGAAAAAACACTCAATACATCATTCCAATGTGGGGTCCACATGCTATCATCACATGTCCTTGTCATTGCCATGTCATAGCTCTGTAATCCAGAACAGGGATGTCACAACTCAATCCCATCATACCATATGTCTGCATCGCCATTATGGTTGGGTTCCACATGGAGTACTTCCTTACTCCTTATCGCTCCATCACTTAGTCGCCAAGTTGGGAGGTTTCAAAATTAGAGAACACCACGACAAGGTTAGTAAAACTTAGAACACCAAGATACCACTCACTTTCGCCAATAAGTCATAAGGTTTTGAAACTTGAGAACCCCATGACATAGGTTAGGAAAACTTAGAACCCTGTGATACTATTCACTTTATCCAACAACAAGGAGATCACTAAGTCAGAAGGTTTTGAAACTTGAGAACCTTATGACATAGCTTAGGAAAACATTGAACTCTGTGACTCCTTACAACTTTGGCCTTAGACTAAGAGCATGAACCAATGAATGAGGACATTTTCATTGACATCACAACCTACACAATACTTATCTGAAAAGATCTCAAGAAACCCATTCATTATGCCAACAATCTCCCTTACATGATTTGCACTTTTGACATAAATGACAACAATAGTCAAACAATCTCTCTGTTTAGCATTGATGGAAAAACTCTAACTGTTCAATCAGGAACCACTAAAACTCAGCACCAATTTGATTAACACACTATAAAACTACAACTCCCCCTATGACACACATCTCATCTCATCTATTTAGCAACACATTTATCCCCCTTTGACATCAATGGAAAAGGGTACACTCGCCCTCAAGAAAGGCTTCAATTTTTAACTTTACAACCATTAAGTCATTAGAAATGCTCCAATTTTGAGCCCTACAATTTTCATGACTTGATCACATTAATCTTAACCATGGTTGAATAACTAATCAATGAAGCTCCCCCTAGATACATGCCCTATCACTAGATATTAGTGATATGAAGTGGGAGAAACTAATCCCAGCTTCTGCCTCAAGTATTCAAACTGCTTTGTAGGAAGGGGTTTTGTAAATATATCAGCTACTTGTTCCTTGGTGGGAATATACTCCATGTTGACTTCTTTATCTGCAACTTTTTCTTTGATGAAGTGATACTTGATTGATATATGTTTTGTTTTGGAGTGCATCACTAGATTCTTTGAGATATTAATGGAACTTGAATCATCACAAAGAATCGAAATGGGCTCATTGCACTCTACCTTGATGTCCTTTAAAGTTTGCTTCATCCATAAGACTTGAGTACAACATGTAGTTTCTGCAACATATTCTTCTTCTATAGTAGAAAGAGTAATAGACTCTTGTTTTTTGCTCATCCAAGAAACCAATTTGTTCCTCAGGAGGAATGTCCCTCCACTGGTACTCTTTCTATCATCCACACTACCTACCCAATATACATCTGTATATGTTGTTAATGTGAAATATTTTCATTTGGAATACCATAAACCATATTCAATAGTACTTTTGATGTATCTAAAGATTCTCTTTACTACATCGACATGTGATTCTTTTGGTTCTTCCTGAAACTAAGCTACCATACAAACTACTTGCATTATATTAGGCCTTCATGCAGTTAGATATAGTAGACTTCCAATCATTGATCTATACAAAGTACAATTTGCATCAGGTGACTCATCTGATTTACTCAATTTGTATCTAGTAATCATGGCAGTACTGACAGGTTTACAATCCTCCATGCCAAACTTCTTAAGAATTTATTCTACATACTTGGTTTGTGATATAAAAATACCTTTATAAGTTTTTGTAATTTGCAAGCCAAGAAAAAATCTGAGTTCTCCTAACATGCACATTTCAAAATCATCTTGCATGTGTGTGGTAAATATTTTTCACATTACATCACTGCTACCACCAAATATAATACCATCTACATAAACTACAACAATGATCATTTGATTAACCTTAGATTTGAGACACAGACTGCTATCAACACAACCTTTCTTGAATCCTTGTTGTTGTAGATATTGATATAACCTTGAATTCCAAGCCCTTGGTGCTTGCTTCAAACCATACAATGATTTCCTTAATTTATAGACATAATCATCATCCTTTGACAATTGAAAACCTTCTAGTTGCTCAATATATACTTCCCCTTCAAGGTTTCCATTTAAAAATGTAAATTTAATGTCAATTTGATATACTTTAAAACCTTTATACACAAAAAATGCAAGAAACATTCTAATAGCTTCTAATCATGCAACTAGAGAAAATGTTTCTTCAAAATCAATTCCTTCTACATGTGGATATCCTTTGCACACTAATCTTGCTTTATTTCTGACCACAACTCCAACTTCATTCAACTTGTTTCTGAATACCCATTTTTTCCAATTATATTATTGCTTGATGGTCTAGGAACCAATTCCCATTTTTTGTTCTTTTCAATCTGATTGATTTCCTCTTCCATTGCAAGTTGCCTTCTAGTCTGCACTCCTGCATTCTTGTCACCAATCATATAATTTGTTGGATGATCTTTTTGCACATATTTTGCAGGAGCACATTCAACCTCTTGCTCATTCTCTTCTTCTTGTTCCTCTTCTTCAACTCATGCACCTATGCCATCTTCATCTGACTCACTTTCAAGATCATTTCTACTAGGTTGACCCTGATTTGCACATTCATCAACCCTGACATGTACACTCTCTACAATTCTATGCAATATTTTATTGTAACACTTATAACCTTTTCCTTGGCTAGAATACCCCAAGAATATCCCCTCATCATCTTGACACAAAACTTCCTAAGTCATCATATTCTCTTTTAATATAGCACTTACTGCTAAATACCTTGAAATGTTTGACTAATGCAGACCAACCAAACCATAATTCATATTTTGTTCTACCACTATTAGATCTTATAAGTGCTCTATTTTGAATGTATACAACATTTTTTACTACTTATTTCCAAAATGTATCTGCCAAGTTTGCCTCATTCAACATGGCTCTGGCCATCTCCTTCACAATTACGCTTCTTCTCTCTACCACACCATTTCATTGTGTTGTTCTTGGGGTTGAATACTGGCGCTTGATTCCATGATCTTCACAATATTCCATGAATTCTCTTGACATGAATTCTCCACCTCTGTTTGACCTAAGACATTTTATTCTTCTCTGAGTCATATTTTCTACCATCTTCTTATAACTTTTAAATGCTTTAAAAGCCTCATCCTTCTCCCTCAAAAATGTGACATATTCCATTCTGGTATAGTCATCAATCAACAACATGAAACATCTTTCTCCTTGAAACGCTCTTGTCCTCATTGGATCACATAGATCAACATGGATTATTTCCAAGGATTTCATAGTATAGTAATCCTTTGTGGGAAATTTAGACTGTGTTTTCTTTCCTTGCTGACAGCCTTGACAGATGATGCTACCAGGCTTTGCAATCTTAGGAAAATTTCTAACCAGGCCTTTTGAACTTATTTTCACCATGTTGAAAAAATTTACATGTCCTAGTCTTCTATGCCACAGCCAAATCTCATCTACTTGACTGATTAGACATGTTTGGCATTCCACTTCACATAAATTATAGAGATTACTATTAGTCCTTATCCCTTGAGCAATTGTTTTACCATTCAATCTTATCTTGCAACCTTCATAATCAAATACAACTTTGTATCTATTATCACACATCTGGCTGACACTAAGAAGATTGTGTTATAGACCTTCCACATAGAGCACATCTTTAGTTTTTTTCTTTCCATCTATGCTTAGAATTCCTTTACCATGAATCTAGATAGCAGTATTATCACCTAGACTTACTGAACCTCCTTTTTTCATTTCAAGCTTAATGAATTTTTTATCTCTTGTCATGTGCTTGAAGCAGCCACTATCAACAATCCATAGATATTTTTCCTTTGCATGTAAAACCATTTGGGAAATCATAGACTGAGTGATGCAAGATCCTTGCTCTTTCTCCTTGCATATCTTCTTGGGATTCTTCTTAGATTTCTTTTCTTCTATCTTAGAAGTCCTATTTCTTTTCTCTTGATTAACAGGCGAGGATTTCTTCTTCTCATATTTCACACTTGGTCTTGTAAATCTTGCTCTACATTTTCTAGCTATATGACCAAAATTGTTGCAACTATAACAAATTATATCCATATCAACTAAGGGAGAAAATGGATTCTTTCTAGCAAAATTTGTATTCTTCCTTAGAATGATTCTACATTATCTAGCCCTATGACCAAAATTGTTACAAGTATAGAAATAACCATTGAAATACGATGAGTACCTAGTCATGTAGTTTCCTTCAGCTAGATGAGGTTATCTTCTTTGTCTAGGCCTCCTTGGATAGTGTACTCTTGTGGATCCATCATTGTCTTATCTTTTTATGTTCTACATCTTCTTTTTTTGATTAAGAATTGTCTAGTTGTCCTCCTTGACTTCGAATGGTTTCTTTTCTTTATCAAAATTTTGTTCATATTTAGAAGCTTCCTCTTTGTCATATTTTTCTTCACTCGGGACTAATTTTTCTCTTGCTCTAAATATTTCATAAATTTTTGCAAAGACTTCCAAAAATGAATTCTTCCCTTTTTCCAAACCTAAACCAGATTTCTCTTTATTTGCAGGATTTTGTGTACTTATCAATTCATTCAAAATATCTGTACCACTTTTCAACTTTAGTCCATTTATGATATGCGCATTGGCCTTCTCCAATTATTTCCTTAAGGAAACTATTTTTGCTTCAAGTTTTGAGCATCTATCTATCTCAAATTGCAATTTAGATTTCATGACATCGTCAATTCTTTTAAGCTCTTCTACATGAAATTTTAGTCCTACTAACACCTTATTGGACTCTTCAAGTTCTTGTGTTAATCCATCAGTCTCCTTTTGAGCATTCCTTTTTATCTTCTTGTTTTCTCTCTTAAGATCTATTGGATGTTGTGGATGTGTTGCTGATATGTCGTTGTAATTGATGTCAACACTATTAGCATTTGGAGTATTGAAGGTTGTATATGTCGAGGATATTGAGAAATTTGTAAAAGAAAGTGTTCCAAGTTCCCAGTGGAACTATGTAGGTCATGAAGAGGTCATGTTCTATTCATTGAAGATCAATTGTTGTTGACTAAAGGGTTTATTTTTTAGAGTATCTAGATCATCTACTAGAAGTTTCAGAGGTTCACTTGAAGATTTGATCATGTGGTGGATCTTCGAGGTGAAACTAATTGAAGTGTTTTCATGTTGGAGTTGTTAATTTGGGTCTCCACTATGTTGTGGCTGACCTTGGTGGATTCACATTGAAAATTTAATTATAAATTTGGGCCAACATTATAAATATGTTTTATTTTTCTGGATGACTAAGTTGTCGATGTAATCTCTTGTTGTGGATATATAAGAGTGATTGTTTCATTGGTGTAAAGTGTGCTTGGCGTGCTCCCATGTGTGTATGTGCAAATATCATTCAATTACAGAGCAGAGTGTGAGCGAAGTGTGAAGAAGTTTGAGCGAAGAGTGAAGAAGGTTTTTTTGTGCTTAACTAGAACTGTGATCAGGCTTGTGTAGAAGCTATTTTCTTAGTTCACATTTTTTTGGTTTTAATCCAAACCTTTCTTTGGACAGTGAGTCCTCTTTTGTATTTGATCAGTGAGCTCGAGGTAGTGCGCCTGAATGGATGTACATTCCCATTATTTCTCTTTATACTTTTAACAAGGTATAATATTGTGGATTGACCTCCACCATGGTTTTCCCCCTAACAAGGTTTCCACATAAAAAATCTTGGTGCTCTTTGTCTCTCTGATGAGTTTTTTTTTGGTTAATTGCTTATTCATCAGATTTGAGACTAAGTTAAGTAAAGTTTGAAAAGTTTAAATTTTTGTGACAACTGATTCACCACCCCTCTCAGTTGTCTATCCTTGTTTTACCAACAAGATCATCATATTTGTCTCTTAGTTCATCAAGATCTCCAAGAGCACTAATTAGTTATACTTCAAGATCAACAACTACCTCATCTTATCCTTCATATGAGTCCTCAATTTTTGTATCTTCCTGATCCTTAGTTTCTTTAGCCATGAATAGAAATTATCTTCTATCATCTCTCATTACAAGGGAATGGCCTTGATCCTCTTCTAAATAATCACTAACATCAGACACTTCACTTTCTTCATTGATGTACAAACTCTTCTTCATTCCAAAGTTCTTTCTTTTAGGGTAGAACTCTTTCTTCTTTCAATTATCAAATTCTTGCTTGGAATTGTCTTCTTTACCATATGGACACTTTGAAGCAAAATGGCCTATTCTTCCATAGTTACAACACTTAAGAGGAAGCATACCTTTATACTTGTTGGATCCTCTTCTTATCCTTTTGGGTATGTGCAGGATCATGATGGACCAAAAAGTGGTGATATGATGGGTATGTGTAGGGTATGTGGCTGATGAATTTTTTTTACCCAAAATTGATGAAACAGAAAGGGTTTTTAAAGGAGATTCTCAGCTTTCCACCAATATAAATTATGCTTAATTTGAATTTAATAAATTATTATTATTCATTTTCTATTTGAATTATGACTAAAGCTTTGATTGATAGGTTGATTGAAAAACATCTATAGCTTTCAAATGGTATCACATTTCTTGAATCTGAAACATGCATCGCATTCTATGCTTTGCATAATATAAGATTAAAAAAAAAAAATTTGAATTTCATGAAGTTTTGACCAAGTTAAGGTGGTCAGACATACGAGCTTTTATATTTTTTAAAAGTTGTAATAAAAAAATCATAATTAATTATTTACTTGTAAAAGAATTACAAAAAATATGCATCACATCGAGACTTGAGTCCTCTACTTATATCTAAAATATTATAAAAAAATATTATCATTTTATTGTGGTTAGGGTGGTCAGATAGACACCTACTTCTTATTTTTTCCCTAAAATTTAAGTACAACTGCATTGAAATTTCAAATTTTCACCAAATAGATTTTTCCTTTTTTGAATAAACCTAGTAGTTTAGAAACTACAATCAATTTGCTATAGATTCTATTCTTACATATATTTTTAAAATAATATAAATAACTTGTTGAATTTTTTATGTCAAGTTTCCTAACTCTAATTTTTCTAAATTTTTTGCCACTTATGGGCCTATTTTTTCCATGATGATCCTGCACATACCCTTCTTATGAAATTTTCTTCTTCCTCATTAGCTTCTTCATAATTAGATGCAATGACAGTGTCTTTTTCTTTCTTATCAGCCTCATCTTTTTCTTTCTTGACAACATTAAATGTAGCTTCTCTCCTAGATGATTCAACACTTGGCATTCTCATCTCATATGTAGTAATTATTCCATGCACCTCATCAAGAGTAAGTTTATCAATTTATCTTCCTTTTTCAATAGTAGAAATTGTGGTATCATATTTAGTTGTCATGGACCTGAGAACTTTCAACACAACATATTCTTCTTTCAAATCTGTAGACACCATATCCTTTAATGACATTTACAACATCATCAACTCTCTGAAGATAGTTTGAAATATTCTCTTCTTTGGTCATCATCAAGCCTTCAAATTTTTCTCTCAACACTTGCAACTTTTCCAACTTCACTTTGGTGTCACCTTCATAGATTTTCTTAAGTTTTTCCTAGACATCATAAGTAGTTTTACAATGCATAACTTTGCTATGCACAGAGTTAAACAAATTCTTCATAATAATAAACCAGTCTTTAATATTGACCTCATGAATCTTCTTTGTTGTAGGATAAGTAGGAATACCAACAGAAATAGTATGTTGGGTCACAACACATGCCCAGACTTTAGTTCCAAGAGAAACTAAGTATCCTTCCATTAATGAGCTCCATTTAGCATAGTTTGTTCCATCAAACCTAGGTGGCTTGTTTGAGCCTTCCTAAAATGCCATTATGTTCACCTATCCAAGATCTACCCAAGTTGGTTAAGCTTCTCCTAGTGAACCTAGGGCTCTAATACCAATTTTTAGAACACAATGATCTATAGAGAGGGAGGGTGAATCAGTAGATATTAAAAATTTTAGTTCTTAAACCCTTTTCGATATTCAACCTTAACTTCAAATGTGAAAATTGAATTACTAACAGATATAATAGCCACAAGTACAAGAAATATCAACACATAACACAATATGTACGTGGAAAACCCAAGATGGGAAAAACCACGGTGAGAAATGCTACTTGGATCTAATGTCCTAATCCAACCTCACAAGCTTCAAAGTTTAGTTATAATGTTTAGGGTTAAAACCTAAGGAAGCAACAACTCCCTGTTTAGAAGCTACAACTTCAAGGTTGCTACTACACCCTATTCTGAGCTGTAAATCAGTACAAAATGGAGGCTACAACCTCGTACAAAGTTTTGCAATATACTGTGCATAAAATGGTTCTACAAAACCTGAGATGCATTAATACAACACACATGCTCTTTCTCTCTCTCTTAGTTCTCCCTTACTCCACTATAACCAGCTACATGAATTTTTAGATTTTTCTTTATGTTATAGTTCACCTTCCTCTACATTCAGACACTCTCTTCATTCTTCGTATCTCAATAATTTCCTTCATTTAGTTCATATGCTTTGAAATCACTATTAGTGTTTTTCCACTTGCAACCTACTTCTGTAATTGTCAAAGAATCGATCCACACATATACTATCTAGCTCATCATATATCACCATACCTCTACATCGAGCCACACAATATTTTATTCTAGTGCAAAGAATTTGCTAAATATAATATTTTTTCAAACCCTAGAATTTGATATGCATTTAATGCATTCTTATGATCATTCATTCTGATTATGATCTTGATCACCTCTTCAATCTATTTCACCATCTTGAAGATCAAATCTTCATTTAAATGGTCACTGAGGTAGTTGGAAAAATTAATTATTTTTCCTATGTTGGTTACCACTCGAAACCCTCATTTACACTTATCATATTTGTTTTAGATCTCTACATTTGAACTCTAGCCATCGATCAAATCCTTTGCACCTTGAGCCTGTGATCAACATTCACTATTGTGACTTTAAACCCTGACCATTGGATAATTGATCGCTTAAATCACCATCACCTATCTATCATATCATCCCATCATTGGCACTTCATTCAGATTCCCACCGACACAAGCAAGTCATGCCGATATGCTTGCCATGTCATCTAACCAGGCCCAAAACCTACATGTCATCCATGTTATCGCCACACAACTAACAACAATGTTTTACATTGGTTTGTAGATCAAATATTCTTCTGCCACTTGTCATCACACCATCTTCACCTTTGCTCCTTTCTTTGTTGGGTCCCATCATCTTCATCAGATCTTTTTGATCGCAACCATTGATCATACACCATTTATGATGGCCTTGATGCAATCATTCATGACCATTTGTTAACCATCATCGCACTGGGTCCCATAGTTGGTACCATACTCCTATCACCCAGTCGCTAAAATCTGAAACCTCAGAACCTCATGTTAGAGGTTATGAAGTTATGAAAACCCATGATTCATCAATAACAAAGAGAACCTATGAAACTCCCCTCGAAATGACTAAGTCACTTCAATGAAAGAAACAACACTCAATACATCATTCCAATGTGGGGTCCACAAGTTCTTGTCACATGTCCACGTCATTGCCATTTCATGGCTCTATAATTTACAGCAAGGAGGTCACAACTCAATCCCATCATGCCATGTGTATGCATTATCAGTATGGTTGGGTCCCACATGGAGTGCTTCCTTACTCCTTATTGCTCTATCACTTAGTCATCAAGTTGGGAGGTTTCAAAACTTGAAAACCCATTAAGGTTAGTAAAACTTAGAGCCTTGTGATACCACTCACTTTCACCGAAAATGAGGAGATCACTAATTCAAACGGTTTCAAAACTTGAGAATCCCATGACATAGGACTAAGAAAACTTAGAACCCCGTGATGGCATTCACTTTAGCTGACAACAAGGAGATCACTAAGAAGATTTTGAAACTTGAGAACCTCACAACATAGGTTAGGAAAATGTTGAACTTTGTGACTTCTTATAACTTTGGCCTTAGACTAAGAACATGAACCAATGAAAGAGGACATTTTCATTGAAATCTTGACCTACACAATACTTGTTTGAAAAGCTCTCTATAAACCTAGTCATTATGCCAACAATCTCCCTTACATGATTTGCACTTTTGACATTAATGACAATAATAGTCCAACAAATAGGCCTAATGAAAATGACAAAGCAAAATATTGAAGATTGTAATTGACTAGAATGCACTTGACTTGATAGCTAAGAGATAGTCTAGATAGCAAGCGGTATATTGACAATGACAAAATTGATGTCTTTTATAGAATGTCACTTTGTCATGAAGGGCTGAGATTGAAAGGTTGATTTGACCTAAAGATCAATGGCCAAGAATGAAAGTTGTAGTATGGAATAGGGTTATGGACAAATTAGGAAAAATGATAAGGATGAATGGCTAAGATTGAATTATAAGATAATTTAATCAAGGGATGAAAATGAATGAGACAAGAGAAGATAAGATTTGATGTGGAAGATAATATTGGCATAGAAAGAGTTTGTTGGAGAAACTTAAATAATTATAAAATTATTTAAATAGAGAGTGAAAATGAATAATTAAATAATAAAAAAAATTATTTAATTATAGAGGACATGTGACAAGTTTGACTTTTAAATTAATTAATGATTTAATTCAAAATTGGAAGATAAGGACAAGTTAGTAAGCAATTAAATAAATAAAAATTATTTAATTTATAAAAGGGATAATGAATAATTAAATAATCAAAATAATTATTTAACTATAGTAGAATGTGACAATAAGTAACTAAATGATTTATTTATTTTTGTAAATATGCTTGTATTGATTTTTCAAAAAAGATATTACAATTCAGTTCAGTTTGTTGTCAAAAAACACTACAACAACCCTATAACCACCCACAAACTACCAAGACCAAACGCAACTACCTTGCCAAATGAACCAAGCCCAGACTACAAGACAAAACCCCCCATACATTTTACCCACCCAAACCAATAGAGAGAAATATATAAATTTCAAAAAGACTAAGCAACTAAACACAACACCAAAGAGAAAAAGAACTAGTTAATCCACAATTAACACACCGTCAACAATCAAGAAGTACTTGAAGAGACAATGCCAATCCATCCCACCAGACAGCTCCAGAAATAGATGGTGCTTTAGGAATATTATCCTGCAACACACTCATTCATGATGCCTTTGTAAAGCCTCTCCTTTGATATCCAAGATGAAAGGATACTATTTTACCCGTGCTTCTAGAAGAAGAGCTCGTTGTAATTCGTGAGGCTAAGGAATCTCTACACCTAGTTCAACAATGATTATGAAATCCATAGCTCCCTCTAGAAAACTACCCTAGAAAAACTTCCTTTCCATGAGAAACACCATGGCCTTCGAAACCTCTAGGTCCACAAGCGCAACAAGAAATAATGCTGCAATATCTAAATTCATCTGCCATCATTCCATTGAGTTCATAAATCCCTCACCCAAGAGCAATTTCACCACTCCCAACACCAATTCATCCCAATCCTTGAACACCAATTTCAAAAGCCCATGTTGGATTCTCCCATAGAAAGCCCACAACTTTTTACTAGACAAAAAAAAAACTAGTGTCTCCATCATTTTGGATGGTGAGAATGAGAAACATCAAAGGAATTAAGGCAATATAACACCATTTCCAAAATAGGCATCCCATCAACTTCAGTATCCCATGCCACCTCATCCTTTGACATGACATCCCATTAATACAACTGAATGAATGTCTAGTATAATCCCCCTACCACCTTCCTGTGCCACCCTGCTTTTCCATGCTAGCCAAGCCTATGGCTATCCATGTTCCCATGATGACACCAAAACCGAGACCACCCACTTGGTAGTCACAGAGGGAATAAATGAAATTTATTTAATTATAGGGGAAAGGGGACATTAGAGATGTAATTAAATAAAATTTATTTAATTAATTAGGAAGAATAAAGTAGAGAAAATGAATTAATTAAATAATTATGAATTATTTAATTAATAGATGGAAAGTGACATTAGACAATTCTTAGGGACTAAAGGGGACAAGGCAAGGAAAATGAAGTTAGTAGGCCTAGGAAAAATTTCAATGTCTACATTTTGTATTGGGATTAAATCACCCAGAGGGGTGTATGAGTCTTGGATTAGGATTTTAACACTAAATTCAAAAAATTCTAAGTGAATGTTAAGGTTTTTGGTTTGTATGTTTTCTTGACGATGTGCAAATATAGATTTCAAATGAAATTCAATGATATAAGATCCAAAAATACAACCTTTATGCACTTTCACTAATGCAAGTTTTAGAAGCCCTAAATGCATTTATTAACTAATGCAAGACCTAATGTAAAGTTAATGTAAGCTGAATCTAGGACTATGATGCACTCCAAATTAGATATAAGGAGTTCAAAGGTTAGCTTCACCAAAATGAATACAAAGAAATTGGTGTGCTCCACCTTTTAGGAGATGAAGCACAAAGGAAGGGACAAGGGTCCTATCCTATTTCACTTTTTTTTTCATTCAAGGAAACCCTAGAGATCTCAAATTAATGATGGAATCAAGGAAAGAGATTTTCTATAAGGTCTCCTATGGGTGTGATTAACAAGGGGGATTCATCACTAAGCAAGTGCTTAGAAAGAAGGAAATGCAAGTGATATGCAAATCTAGCTATGTAACATAGGAAATGAAACTCAAAATCAGAATAACAAACTAAGAATGAGCAGAGGAAAACCTAAGATTGAAGATGCTTGAAAAAAGGTCTATGATCTTGAAATTATGAATTTTGATGTGAACTAGGACTCATATGCCAAACTGGTCGATTAAGCTCCATTTTAGGGTTTTGGGTTGAATCTAGAATTTGCAACTAGTAAAGCAGGATCTACATAAAATTTCTAAAAAAGTGGTATACTGAGACTCATATGCCCAAGGTTGCGATTTAGTCCCATTATTAGGGTTTATTCAAGACTCTGGTATCCTCTAGTGATCTTCTTTAGCTTCTCTCTTTTCTGATCTTTGAGTCTGAAAGTTTGAATTCTGGTCTGTAGGTGACTTTATTCAAGATGAAGATGAAAACTTTGTGACAATTATGACAACTTTCTTCAACCTTACAAATTAGTCTTCAAAGAATCTTCAATGCTTAAAACACCTAGATCTACAATGACACATGTAGAGAGAGAAAAATTTTGTTGTGTTAGTGGATAGGGGTTTTTCTTGGTCAAACCCCATTTTGGTAATCAAACCTTGAAATGAAATGAAATAGAATGAAGGAATGATGAATGAAAAAATATGCTATGTTGCAACTCACCAACTCCTTGTAACAAAGGCTGCAAACTTGTGTGAAATGGATAGCATGAATGTGGATCTTGATTCTTGACTTGAATGCTTGCTTGAATCATGAAAACCTACATCACAATTGTTAGCTCAAAAACACATATGATGCATGACTTTGACATGATTCTTGAATCTTGAATGATGCTCTAAAATTATTGATAATCAACTCTTGAAGGGTTTGAAATTCTCTTGTAATCATGAAATTTCTATAGGAATGCTCTCTTGAAAATCTTAGGTGAAATTATGATTTCTTAGGTGAAATAATGTGAAATAACCTTGCATTTATACTTGTTTATGCCAAATTTCTTGAAATTACAACACTAAAAGCTGACATTAGATCTAGGAGAATAAAATCCCACCAGGAATTTGAATTTAAAATAGGTCCAATCTAAGTGGGTCTCATATTCTATTTGAAGCATATGAGTCCCAATAACCGAGGCTTGGGACATAAATTTCAAGAAATTTTAAGTTCAACGCCAAATTCAGGATCAAGCCCTGAAACTTAGGTGCAACCCATATGCCCAAGGTGGTGTATGAGTCCCAGATCACTAAATCTAGGACACATAACCCAAGAACACATGAATTATGATTGGTTATTAGATAAGTGTCAAGATCATCCTCAAGAAAATACATTAAATAAGGCTTGTGGATGCAAAATAGGACCAAATAAGGCATAAAGAAGCCCAATTTTAGCAAGGAGAGCCCAAACAAGTGTGAAAATGTAAAGGGATACATTTTCTACACTACAGGTTTATGCAATGCTCCAGCTAATTTTTAGAGGACAATGCTCTTGACATCTTTTTTGATTATGTGCATTATTGTATGGAGATATATATGGATGACTTCACCACATATGGGGAAACTTATGAGAAATCCATTAGTAATCTAGAAAAGGCATTAAAGAGATGTAAAGAACAAAATTTGTTCCTCAATAATGAAAAGTGGTTTATGATGACACGCCTCAAGAAATTGTTTTAGGGTATTTCATATCCAGTATAGGGATTCAAGTTGATCCACATAAGATAGCAACCATTTCTACATTACCTGTTGCACATAAGAAAATATATGTCAGAAGCTTGCTTGGCCATGTAGGTTATTACAAGAGGCTTATTAAAGAATTCAGTAAGATTTTTGCACCATTGTTTATTTTGCTGACTAAAGATATAGAATTTGGCTGGACATCAGAGTGCCAAAATTCCTTTGGAAAATTGAAGAAAGCCTTAATCCAAGCACTTTTTTGAGGGGGAAAATTGGACCTTACCCTTCCATTTACATATGGATGCTCAATATTTTTCTATTGGAGTAGTTTTGGGATAGAAACAAGATAACAAAGAATATGCTATATACTACATTATTAAGAATATTCAGGGAGCATAGCTAAATTATATTTTTATATAAAAGGAGATGCTAGTAGTGGTGTATTCCATCAATAAATGTAGGAATTACATCACCGATTATTCAATTTTTTTCCACACAGATCATATAGTTATCAAATATCTAATGAACAAGCTTGTAATAGGCGGTAGACTAGTCAAATGGTTGCTCCTACAAAAGTTTGATATTACAATAATAGAAAAACTTGGTAAGGCTAATGTAGTAGAATATTTTTTGTCAAGGTTGCCAACAAAATTAGTAGAAGAGGTAGTGGATGATTCATTTCTAGATGAAAACTTATTTTCTCTTAATGTACATGCACCCTAGTATGGGCATCTTCCACCACACTTTTCTCCAAGGGAAAAGAGACAACTAGTACACAAGTGTTTTCCATACCCTTAGATATCAAGTTATCTGCTCTATACTATCCCTAACAACATCATGACAAGGTGCATAAGGGAAGATGAAATCTTTGATATCATGAAGGCTTTCCATGATGAACCATGTGGGGTTCATTTAACAACAAAAATAATAGCATTCAAAATCCTCACAACTAGTTATCATTGGCCAAATCTACACAAGGATTCTATCAAGTATACAAGGAGCTATAATAGGTGCCAAAGAATGGGTAAGCCAACAAGGAGTGATGAAATTTCATTACAGCCTTAATTAACACTAACTCCCTTTGACAAATGGGGTCTAGACTTTATTGGACCAATCTCACCTACTTCTAACAATAAGGAGTACATTCTATTTTTCACTAATTATCTAAATAAATGGGTAGAAGTGAAAGAATTATAGTTTTCTAGAGATGGTAATGTGACTAAATTATTGTATGAGGACATTTTTACCAGGTATGGAGTACTTAGAGAAATGATCAGGGTACACAATTTACTTCGGACCTCATCACCAAGTTGTTTGAAGAATATTAAATTAGGCACAAAAAGTCAACACCTTATCACACTCAGTTCAATGGCTAGGTGGAGGTTACCAACAGAGAAATTGAAAGTATTCTAACAAATATAGTGCAATTAGATAAGAAATATTGGGTTGCTAGGCTACCAAAAGTAGTATGGGCATATAGAATAACCTAGAAAACAACAACTAGTTTTACACCCTATGAGCTAGTATATGGAAAAATAGTAGTTCTCCCAATTGAGTTTGAGTATAACACATTAACAATAGTAATATAGTTGGACACAGATCTCACAAAAGCTCAAAAGGAGAGGTTACACCATTTAAATGAAATGGATGAAATCCTGATGGAGGCCATCTATCATACTGATATAGTATAAAACTAGAAGACAAAGTAGCATGACCAATATATCAAGACAAAGGAATCTAATGTAGGAGACTAGGCCCTATTATATGACTCAAGATACAAGGATTTCAAAGGTAAACTCCAATCTAGGTGATTGGGACCTTATTAGATCAACCAAATATTTCCTAATAGAGCAGTAAAGTTGTATACCATAGATGTAGTGAGGTTCTCACTTCTAGTTAATGGTCACCGATTGAAACATTATAAGAAACTAGTACAAAAGGAAGATTTTATTTTTTATTTATTTCAGCAGTATGGACCTCATAGTGTTCAAGATACAGATTTAGAAACACAAAGTGATACCTCAACAATAGCAAATATACCAATTCCTTTAGGTGATTCAGAGATTGAGATACACAACTCAATCCCTGAGATCACTTACCTTTAATTATTTATTCTACAGAGAACAAGCACACATAGCATGGTTATAATGATGCACATATTTTTTCCAGAGGGACCTGTCTTATATATACAACTATCAACATCAGAGAGGGTCCTATTGCACGAGGGACCTATAGTACAACAACTATCACAATCTAGGAAGGGAGTTGATGTCAAAGGTACCCATAGCATCATCTAGCAAAAAAAATAAAAATCAATTGGCACCACATTAATTGTAGTTCATGTTTTTTCACCTCAAAATTCTCACATGCAATATCAATCTTATCATAATAAGTACCCGTAGCATGCCTATCTTATTTCTTGCTACTAATTCAAATTTTAAATGTTTGAACTGTCACATCACCAACTATTATCCATTTATTTTTTTCATTACCTTACATCTACCACCTCACCATTCATTCACTTGCAATTACTTCTTGTCACATCAAACCATTGTGCATACATTTTATTCAACTCACACACACAACATTCGGTTAATCACCTTCTAAAGGTATGCAAAGTACACTATCATAATTATCATAGATTTGTTAATGCTTTCATTATGTATTTCATATTAAATTAAGAATGCGATATATTCATAACATTAATTTCCATACTTTCTAATCATACCTTCGCCTATCACAAGTTGAAGTGAGGTCACTTCAAACCTTAAGTTGGGAGCAGGGTACAATTTAGCCAGTTTTTTAATTTTTTGCCACCTAAAACCAAATACAAACAATAGATATGAAATGAAAACCCTATTTTTCCTAAAAATTACATACTTTTTTTTTGATAGTTTCAATTTCCAATTCCCTAATCTTGTGATCTTGAGATAAGTCAAACCCAGAACCCATTTTTAAGCTCAATTGAGCTGATACAAAGAAGGGGAGTTATAGTTATAGTATGGTAGTGAAAATGCATGAGGAATTATCAAAGTAAGAGAAGGGTTTGAGGGTGGTGAAATGAAAATTGAGTTGAGGTAAGAGAAATTCATAATGGGAGGTGATGTTATTAGGAGAGAGTCATCAGCTCACAAGAAGATACTAGAAGATGCAAGGTATTGCCTATCTTCACAAGAGTTGGTTGGCTCGATTATTTCCTAAGGCTGATAGAATTTGTTAATTACATAGTAAGGATATTTGTAGCCACATTGGAGCAAGATGAAACAATGATTAAAGGGTTTTTAGTAGATGTATCTAAAGTCACCATAGCATAGGTATTTGGGTTTCCTAGGACTAGAGCAGAGTTTCTAGTTAGAGCAAATGCAATGGCTTCAAGAGAAGAATTCTATGAGTGAAGAGAAAATTTAGATTCTTCGTCACAAGGTACAAAGATACTATCTCTTCCATGGTTTTTTGCCAATTGTGCTTCCTATGTCATTAGATACCTTACTTGTGATGGTAGAAAAAATATTTTGTATACTGTACATTTCAAATTACTTAGTCACCTTCACCATAATAGGCTAGTAAATGTGCTAAATTTTCTCTATAATATGCTAAAAGGATGGCATCTGGGTATCAGAGGAAATAAAGTGACAAAGACTTATAACATCATTGTTTGATTTCCCTATTAGTAAAAGGAAGCTTGAGAATTCAATACCCATAGGTAGTCTGGGAAGATTTCTTGAAATGTGAAGATATTAACAGTTTACTTGAGGCAATTGTAGTACTTGAAACTTTAGAGCCACAAGCTAAACCTACAAGAGGAAGTTCTCCTATCTCACCAATGACTTCACCTACCTGTAGCCAAGGTGAGCCCGAGGAGTGCAATGTGCCAGATTCTAGGTCACCAATAGTGGAAGAAATTCCATCTTCTTCTAAACCACCAAAACCCAAGAACAGAAGAAGCAGTACATCCACAACATCCACACCTTCTAAAACAAAGAATAAAATGAAGGATGTTGAGAAGGAGAAACCTACACCTAGGAATTTAGGACAATTGAAATAGTGAGGTGTTATGAGGGGGAGTGTGGAAAAACCTGAAGAAGAGGAAAATGGCTAGGAACAACAGGAAGAAGATGTGATGTTGGTTGAAATAGACTCCGAAGGGAAGGGACATATCCTTGGAAATGTGAAAACTTGTAAAGAGGAAGAGATATGTTTCTACCACTTCTAATTCAAGTTTAGAAGATGTGTTTTTTTCCAAGAAAACTCAAAAGAAAACCCTAGATAGTCCTACTTATGAAGACTATTTAATTGTATAGGGGGTGGTAAAGAGTAGTTTTTGGAAACAGAGGAAATGTTTATAGAAGATAGAAATATTAGGAAAGAGCTTCAGGAATCTTTGGATAGAATTAAATATCTAGAAGAACTAGGGCAGATTTATGAAAAGAGAGACAAAGAAAGGGACATAAAAATACAAGAATTGGAAGAAAAATTGAAGACATATGGCCATGGTGCAAAGCTAGATCTATTGGCAGAATTGGCCATTACCAAAACATGGGATGGAGAAATTGTAGTAGAAAATTAGAGACCTCCTCTAATAAAAACCCTATTTCAAAATACAAATTTGTCTCTTGGTTATCAATTATGGAAGGTGACTAATAAATTTGCACAAGAAAAAGAAAAGCGGAGCAAAGAAAAAGAAACTTTCATTGTAGAACATGCTAGAGTGTTGGAAGGAAAAAAGATTGAGCTAAGGAGATTAGCAGTCAGATTGGAAGAAGTGATGGATACATATTCCCAAATTATAAGATGTAGACCTCTAGAAAGAACATATGCACTATTTTTTCAAGAATTTTTTTTTGAGTTTTCAATTTAGTAGGCTAATCAGTAATCAATCAGTTGGGATGAGCAAGGAATTTATTTTCTTGATGTTTTTGTTAATTCTACACCAGAAGAGAAGGATCAACTATGTGAATACTATTTTCACAACTATGTGGTGTTAGATGAAACAAAGTGGAATCCTTTGATATTTGTAGGGGATCTCCATGTAAGGGCACTAGCATCTTATTATAGGAATGAAAAATTTAGGGGAGAAATAAAGGAAGAATATGAGGAGAGGGACAAATCAGTTGCTCTCCCAATAAGGAAAGAGTCTAAAGACCCTAATGCACTTATAGATGAATGGTTGAAACTCCTATATCATAAATGTATAGAAAGGGAGATTATGAAACTAAGAACAAAGGATTATATAAGAATGCAAACATTAGTCGTGGGATTGGGTCAGCAATGTTATAGATATATGTAGAATAGATGGAACAACTTGACCCTAGACTTACAAAGAAAGGAACCTCATTCAGTTTATAATTTTACCACCATTCCTGAGAGGGTACATAGATACTTGAAAATTTTTTTTGACATAGGACTTCACTAGGTACCACTCACATTCCACCCACCTATGCTACTCTATCCAGTTCCACATTGGATTGGGGAAAGAGGTTAGGAGTGTGATAAAGCTGGGTTTTTCATTTATGGACAATGATTCCAAGATGACCCTACCCTACATTATGGGAGTAACTAAGTTATAATGTAAATCATAAATTGAGATGGTATTGTGTGAATCGAGCCTAGTGACTTCATTATGTTGACCTTGATAAGAAAAATGATATCATTATATGAGGATTATAATAGAGGTGTGTGATGTAGATGGTGTAGGTTCCTTGTGTGGGTATTTCTTGCATGACTAAATGAAATATCATCTATTACATAATTTAACATATTCTTCTTTCAAAATATTAGCATAATTTTGTAATTATGGATGATTGAGTAAGTCTTAATCTACAAAAGGAAGAGAGTTACTATGGATGGTTTAGTAAATCTCAATTCATAGTTGGTTGGTGTTTTTCTTGTAGATAATTGAGTTTTTCTTGATTCAAAAGAGAAGTGGTATACTTGTGAATAATTGAGTATATATTGATTCATAGGCATTGTTAGAATTTACAAATTGATAGTGAGGACATCCATTAATGAGTTCAATTTGGTGTGTTTTTTATAAGAAAAGATATTTTCTAGAGATTCTTCATCAAGTTTCCAGATAGACTACTATATACACCTAAAAATGGTCACATTATAATAAGTTTGGTAATTAATTAAATACAAGTTATTTAGTTAAATCTCTAATTCAATCTACATATAAATAAATTTAATTATTTATTTATATTGTTCATTATCTAATTCTTCTATCTTAATTAAATAAGTTTAATTACTTATTTGATTTAATCACTTTTCTAATTCTTCTTAATTAAATGAAATAAGCTTTACAATTTATTTAAATTAATTATCACATTGCTTTATTTTGAATAAAGTAAATATTCTTTCTTTTTCCAAAATCATGAAATCATCTTTAAATCTTCTAAAAAATCACATTGCTTTATTTTAAATAAAGTATTTATATTCTTCTTTTTTCCAAAATCATAAAATCATCCTTAAGTCTTCTAAATATTCTTCTTTTCAAAGTCATGAAATCATCTTTAAAATCTTCTAAAAAAGCCATCTCACACATAATTAAATATTTTTCAATATTTAATTAGAAACTTATTATCCACATTTCACACAATTAAATATTTTTCAATATTTAATTAGAAACTTCCAAAACCACGTCACATGAAATTAAATAATTTTATTATTTAATTAATGAATTATCTTCATCTACAAAACCAACTCATAACTAAAATTGAAAAATGGCAAGTTGCCTTCATTTTTGAGTGAAAGGTTTTGTGGGAAGGAAACATCTTCCTTCTTTTTCTCTAGCTTCCATCTTTCTTTCCAACTTCTCCATCTCTTACCATTCATCTTAGCAGACTGAATCTCAGCCATTGATCTTTACCAACTAAGCTTTTGTCTTCAAAAAATCTATAAATATAACCTTTCACAGGCCATTTGTATCGAATCTTCAGACATCCTTATGTTGTCAAAATCATTCTTCTTTCTTCCATCCATCTCCATCTATCATCTCCATCAGGTCATTATGCTACAGAATTGAGCAACCAACATTCCTCCAACAATCAACCTTCAAAATCTTGCATTCTTATGCAGGTGGAGAAGAGCCATGGAGATCAATCAACTCTAATTTGAAAATTGTTTTGCATGTTCTTTGGTTATTTTCATTTTCATTCTAGTTTGTACTTCATGGTGCTTGATTAATTAAATAAATGCACTTTGTTTATTTTAATTAATTATCACTTTTGAATTTAATTAAGTCCTTTTGGATTTAATTAAATTTAAATATCTCCTTTCAAATCTTTCTTCTGGTTAATTAAATATCTTATTTAATTAATTTCATTTACATACCATTTCTTAAAAGTTTAATTAAATATCTTCCATATCTTTTTAGAATCATAATTAAATATTCTATTTAATTATGAAATCTTTCATTATTCTTCAAATCTAGGGTAAATATTCTATTTTAAGAAGAATCCCTGTGTCACCCATAAATAAATAATTGGATTCAATAATTCATTATTTATCTTCTTCAAAATCTTTCCATAATCTTACAAAAAGATGATTTTTAACAAATCATCTTCATCATCTTTATCTTACCTCTTTTATAGAAAAAGAAAACAAATCTTGCTTTCTGCTTTCTTTTGTTTTTCTTCAGTCTTATCCATCCTCAACCATTCGATCTACTACGAATTTTCACAATCATTGATCATATAAACTAATTAGAAGCTTTTGAAAAACTATATAAATAGCACACCCAATCCAAGCAAGGGTTACACACACACACAATGCATATCAGAGTAATTAGAGATTAATTGCATTCTAGCATCATAGCATTCTAGTTTTATTATTCATAGCATCATCAATAGTCTTTTATTTTAAAGCAAATCATGTCGTAGCTCAAACAATACATGCATTTCAAATTTGATCTCATTCTTTGGGAAGACTATTCATTGAGCCTAGCATACAATATGAGAGTCGGCTGGAATCAATGAAAATATTGAAGATAGAGGATGATAGGACGACATCAAGAATAGTATACTAAGTTTGCAATCTTTATTACTTTAATATTCTATTTTTATATAATGTCTTATTGGTGTGATTGATTCATTTGTTTTTACATGTTTAACACACACAAAATTGACCACACATTATTGGCGTCCACCGTGGGGCCTTGCCCCATTTTTAATATTTATCTATAGGTTTTCTGACAGGATCTCGCGTTCTAGAATTCGGATTTTTGGCAAAATTTTATGTTTTAGTGCATACAAGGGTTTCTATAGTGCATAATGGTCTTTTAACGGTGCTTTTTCAGGTTTTATTGACTTTGTTTTGTAGATCTGTCAGTTTTTGGACAAAACCCTAGGTTTTACCAATTTCTTCATATCTTCTACATAGCTGTGAATTTTTCTACAATATTTTTACAAAGTATTGTGCATCATCTCAAGAGGCTACAGTAAAAATATTGAGGGTTTATCATCATTTTTGTAGGAGTTATCATAATTTTTTTCTTTCATAAAATTGGTTTTATGGACACAAATCAGTGGATTTTTTAGAAATTTTTACATTTTTGGAAAGCTCTTTAAATTGTAATTAGGGTCTATGTTTTACAGATTTAATTTTGAGGTCAAATTCAATGCAAAAAAATTTGATCTTCATTTTCTATATGGTTTTCACAAATCCGTGTTTCTGAGAGAAAAACAGGAATTTTTTTTGACTTCTTTACATTTCTAGAAAGCTCTCCGAAAATTAGCAAGGATCTCTTCCTTGATTTTTCATTATTTAGATCAATAAAATTGTCAAATTATAAAATCCAATTCGGCTATGTCAAAAACATGTATCTGAAATTGCAATTTTCTAATGAGCTTGTTTTTTTTCTTTGGCTGCATTATAATGTCATTTTTTTTAATCTTGTAGGTGAATCATATAGAACTCAAAAATCATTTGGATCAATCAAAACAACAATTTGGAAAGTGAATAATCAGGTGCACGCATTCCATTTTTAATCTCTTAATCTTGTTTGTCACACATTTCAATTTGGGGCATAAAATCAAATATTGTTTGATCACATCATTGAAATTGGCTTAAAACAAATTTTGTCTTCAATCACACTTCAAAAATTGGGTCTAAAATTAATAATTGTCTTCCATCACATCTTGATTTGGGGTTAAAAAGAACAAGTGCTTGAACTATTTTACACACATTTCATTTCTAATCTAAGGGAAATAAATCATTGTGAGTGTGAATCAAGTGCGTGTGTGATCACAAACACCTCACTTGGTTTACTTTTGTCAAACCCTTCATAGGAGGCCTGCTAGGGGATTTCATCACCCTGGGGATGACCTCAATTGAAGTGTGAATCGAAAGACACACTTGTTTGGGAGTTAAAATCTTGTCACTCTTGGCTAAGCCCCAAAGAACTTTATACCTTTGGGAAGTGAAGGTGAAGGGTGGGTTACCCCTTTCTCCCGGCTGTGTGGCAAGATTTTTCTTTCAAATCATTCCTTAGTCAACCTTGTGTAGACTAGCTTGAAACCTAATTGGCCATACCCCACTTGACCAATCATAGGGCTTGTTGTTGTGTATTCAAGTGTTTTCTTAATCATAACATCTAATCTTCAAAGACAAATTTATCATTGTGTTTGGTGTGTGTGTTCATGCATTTACATGTGAAATATTGTGTTTGATAGTGCCCAAGTCAAACTTCCAATAAACACTTGCCACATCATCCAAATCATACAATCTTGTCATTCCATATCATATCCTAATCATCATCATCTCTTTAATCCAATCAACATCATTTTACACCATAGAAACATTGGAAGACATAGCACAAAAGGTTGTTCACATGCTTCACACAGTTAAAACAATTCAAACACCTTTAACCCAACAAATAATTCATGAGTTCCATGACATAATACAAAAACTTCAAGCACACAAGTCACCTCAAATCCAACACCTCCTAGCTCAAGCCCAATAACTCATGGCCACTTGTCAAATACAACAACCACAACATCATCCCCTATCCATTCATTATCAACCTTCCACCTCATACCAATCTAATCCATCCACTTCTTTGCATGTCAATACCACATCATGAAAAACACATGTGAATTGAAGTCCACCTGGGCAACAAAATCAAGAGCCTTTAAGTTCTAATGCAACCATTCACAAGGGGAACACTAATCTTGGTTATGTACTGTCAAAGTATATCATACCACTATACAATAAAAATAAAAAACCTAAGACAACACCTTCCACCCCTACACCTCCAAAGGATGTGACCCAAGGGCTACAAGCAAGGAATCAATTGTCGCCATGTCATTCAACACATATACTTGAACATACAAAAGATTCCTCAAACATTATTCCAAGTCATTCAAGTCAACCATGTCATCCACAACCCCTTGAGTCAATTCAAGAGTCTCCCCTCATAAGTCCAAGTCACCCTCTTTCATGCTCCTATGTTGTTGACCATAAAGAACATGCCAAGTCTCTCCATGAGAAATCCCCTTCCACCTCCATTCAAGAAACCCAAGAGTTATATCAAGAGTCTACTCCCAAGCATGTGGAAACATAAAGCCCTAGTCCTAATCAAGATCAAATAATTTTCATCTAACCTATCCATAATCTATATTGTTTTTATGATCAAGATGATATCCATAATGATGAAGGGCCTATCCATTAGCAACTTGATCCTATGCCCATCCATGAGAATGATATCCCAAACGCACCTCCATCTAGTCCTATCCATGATCCATCAACATACACTTCCCATGATGAGATAATTTCCTCCCAAGCCCATATAGAAGATCAAACAAATTCCTTGGATCTAAGTCAACACAATGATAATCAAGATACTAATGATCCTCCATCACCCACTATCGACCCCATTGCAAGTCCTCCATCATATCCTATTGTTATTTCCACCCTCATTAATGAATGTTCCTCCTTAGAAAAACAAAAACCATTATCTTCCCTTGCTTCATTTTTTTCCATCCAATAAGGATCTCGTGTCTATTGTTCCACCTACACCTATTCCCATTGTCCATTGCACACTCCAAAACATGAGCCACCAAGGTAAAGGTCTAGACCTTCATGAACAAGGTATTTTGGAGCCCATCCATGTCAAAGTTCCTCCACGCTCTTATGGCCTTGGACATACACCCCAAGGACAACAACCTAAAGATGCTGGTACTTCCTCCATGCATCCTAAGTCCACTTTCCATCATATAGCCTATCGTACACCTAAAACATATGTTTCCATCCCTCCTCCATCATCTTATAAATGTCAAAAGCATGTGACCGTACACCTTCCACCATCCACTCTACCACCATTGCTTCCAACTCCTAATATCCCTCGATCCACTTTGCCACCATTACTTCCAACTCCTAATATCCCTCCATCAACTTTACCACCATTACTTCCAACACCTAATATCCCTACCATTCAATCCTCTTATCCATCTACCCATAAATCCTCTAAACATCTTAATCATGACCAATCAATGCACACATTATCTAAATATAAAGCTTCCACCCATTCCACCAAACCCAAGGGATTCAAAAATAAAAATGTGGATGCCTCTACACATAAAGTCAAAATTTCTAAAGGTCCTAATGCCTTAGCATACAATTGCAAAAAGTGAAAGCAAAATCCATCTAAAAAGTTATATAAGCCCATACCTCCAAAAGAAAAGTCTAAAAACAAAATGGTTTGGGTACCTAAGAAAAAAGAAATCAAGTCAAACAAGGCATCCACATCACAAAAATCCCAACCATCCACTTCCACCTCACATTCCCACTCTATTCAAGAGTCTCAAATTCCTAAAACCCACAAGAAAAATAAAATTCATAAAAATACTAGGTCTATGTGGGTACCAAAATTACTACATCCACCATCTCCTAAACAAACATCTCCATTGCTTCCTACACCCCATCCACATCAAAAGCTTCAACGTTTATCACAGTGTGTGCAACCATTGGTCATTATTCCCTTCCAGTTCACAACAATTCCACATACCTCAGTTTCCTCATCTTTCACTCATTATCCTACATATCTCCCCCACCACCTTCCTATGGTCCATGCTTTTGGCTAAGCCTCCCCATTCATCTTTTCATAAGTCCCATACAATCCAAATCATAATCCATTATTTTCCTTCGTAATCCACATCATAATCCATTATCTACCTACTCCATTTCCATTTCATCTCATCCCTTACCAACATCTATGAGCATAATGACATTTGACATGGTCCATGCAATAACATCCATCTCTAGCAGGACTATCACCTTTCATGGAACTAGACATTTAAGTCCCTCCTATCCATATTCCCCTTCTCCTATCCAAAAAAAAAGAGAAAAAAGAAAAAAAGTAAAGAGAAATCCCTTCATCCAATGGTGAAAACCTAGTAAATAGGTGCCCTAGATAAGTACCATGATGAAAACCTAGCAAATAGGTGTCATGTGTAGGTTGATCTTCTATGTCACTTACACTTGGGGGTACAATGTCTTATCTATCCAACCTATCATTTTCATGTCATATCATTTCCATATTACATGCCATCTTTACCCATCATATTGAGTCTATTCATACATACCTATCATATTGAGTCCATTCATCCACCCTTCTTCTTTTGATCTTGGTGAAGATATAAGAGGAAAGGTTGAAACATGTTTTGGATATCTTTTGACATACCTCATCCTTCTAAATAAGCCTATCATTATCCTATTGTCATAAGCTTTGTCATGACAAATCCTACGTATTGTACCTAGAATAGGGCATATTATTCCTATGCGACATAGTCTTTGGAAATCACATCCTTGCTCTCTTATGATGCATACATCCATTCCATTCACTATGACCTATCCTTTCCATCCATCCATATATCATGATCCTTTTATCCCTTATCCCATCACCCACCCTTTCATCCATCAATCCCATCTATCTACTTGCACCTTGACTTCATTTTCCCCTTGTCATTGGTACCTAGAACAAAGGCTACTTAAATTTTCATCCTTTGACACCTCAAAACATTTCAAAAATCCAAAAAAAAAATCAAAACATTTCAAAAGTCCAAAAAAAAAATCAAAACATTTCAAAAATCCAAAATTTAAAAAATCAAAATATTTCAAAATATCCAAAAATAAAATCGAATATTATGAAAATACAAAAAAATAAAAATATCCCCAAAAATATAACAAAAAAAGGAAAAGATCTTGAAAAAAAGACAAAAAAATCAAATAGCCAACAAAAATCCAAGTAATAAAATCAAACCACATCACTTCTTCTAATCAATCTAATCATTATCATCATATCAATTCATTTCTTCATCAATCCAATCAATCAAAATCATTCCAATTAAATCATTTCCTCAATTCAATCAATAAATCATCTAACCAAATCACTTCAACCTAAATCATTCCAATCACATCAATTCTTCTATTCAATTCATCCAACCATTCAACCAAATCAATCATCTTCCTCCAAACCATTTCATCCAATCAACTCAATCGAATCAAACCAAGCAATAATCCAAATGCATGTCAATCCTTAATCCATACCAATCAAGTCAATCAATCTTGTCAAATTATCCAATCACATTCTTCGGTCTTGATCCTAATCTTGTCGTAAACCAAATCAACCACTCAATCAATCAATTATCATCATCCTTGTGTTGCTCTAGGGACATGTCACTCCCCACAATGATAACACTATCATCATCATCAGTTATCAATCCTTCAATCAACGGTTTATAGCTTGACTGGGGCAATTCCTTGTTTGTTTTTTGTATCATTTGTGCATGCTTGCTTTCTTACTTGTGTGTGTTATCATTTTATCTTGCATTTGTATTAAAACCATATCATTCAAGCTAATATTCATATCTTGTGTATGTTGGAATAACTTTTTGCACTATCCTTTGCATCTAAGGTCATATCATACCTTTTGTGCATTAGGACTTTAATGCTCTAATTCTACTTCCTCATACATCTAGACAAGGTTGTATTATGCTGGGGCATGAGACACATCGTCACCTTGGTCCTTATATCTTGGTGCATAACGTCCAGTGCTAAATAAAACATCATGGTTGCTCACCTCTATTGCAGCATAATGTATCATTCATCTCCTTCATCCACTTCCTATCTTACATCATTCATATTGTTTATCCTTATCATTTCATTTCGAAAGCATACTCATGTTTGTTCAACCTGCCTATCCTCTCGAGGGGGCATCATCATTCCATCATCCTATCTTTCTATCATTATCCATTCTCCTCTATCCATACCTTAACTTCTTTGAAATGATGTTACTCAACACAAATCTCATCATCTCGAACATCAACTCAAAGAGGGGAAAAATGTATACACCTAAAAATGGTCACATTATAATAAGTCTAGTAATTAATTAAATACAAGTTATTTAGTTAAATCTCTAATTCAATCTACATATAAATAAATTTAATTATTTGTTTATATTATTCATTTTCTAATTCTTCTATCTTAATTAAATAAGTTTAATTACTTATTTAATTTAATCACTTTTCTAATTTTTCTTAATTAAATTAAATAAGCTTTACAATTTATTTAAATTAATTATCACATTGCTTTATTTTGAATAAAGTAAATATTCTTTCTTTTTCCAAAATCATGAAATCATCTTTAAATCTTCTAAAAAATCACATTGCTTTATTTTAAATAAAGTATTTATATTCTTCTTTTTTCCAAAATCATAAAATCATCCTTAAATCTTCTAAATATTCTTCTTTTTTTGAAAATCATGAAATCATCTTTAAAATCTTCTAAAAAAGCCATCTCACACATAATTAAATATTTTTCAATATTTAATTAGAAACTTCCAAAACCACATGTCACATGAAATTAAATAATTTTATTATTTAATTAATGAATTATCTTCAACTACAAAACCAACTCATAACTAAACTTGAAAAATGGCAATTTGCCTTCATTTTTGAGTGAAAGGTTTTGTGGGAAGGAAACATCTTCCTTCTTTTTCTCTAGCTTCCATCTTTCTTTCCAACTTCTCCATCTCTTACCGTTCGTCTTAGTAGACTGAATCTCAACTGTTGATCTTTGCCAACTAAGCTTTTGTCTTCAAAAACTCTATAAATATAACCTTTCATAGGCCATTCGTATCGAATCTTCAGACATCGTTATGCTGTCAAAATCATTCTTCTATCTTCCATCCATCTCCATCTATCATCTTCATTGGGTTGTTATGTTGTAGAATTGAGCAACCAACATTCCTCCAACAATCAACCTTCAATATCTTGCATTCTTATGCAGGTAGAGAAGAGCCATGGAGATCAATCAACTCTAGTTTGAAAATTAGTTTGCATGCTCTTTACTTATTTTTATTTTCATTCTAGTTTTTACTTCATGGTGCTTGATAGGATTTAATTAGTTTATTGTTTTCAAAACATATAAACCTTTGTATTTTTCCCTATCTACAGCTACAAGTTTCTAGTCCATGTGTAGTGTACTATCATTTTTTAAATTGATGTAATATACTTGGAGAAAAATTAAAAAATATATTACATCAATAGTACATAGTTATTAAAATAAATATATTTGAAATAAAGTCATCTCAATGACTTGTGAGTATTTAAATATTATAAATTGTTAATAAAAATTTTAGATTGTTAGTTTTTGGGAAGTTATTCCCATAGATTAGTTTTTATTAAAGGTAAAACAGGTTTTGAAGGGGCCCCGAAACCCTTTACAAGATAAACTACTACTTCAACATATAATCAAAATTAGAAGAAACAACCAAAAACTAGCCAAAAACTAGCACACAAACATCCTAAAAAAGGAAAAAAAATAGAACCCAACTAGAGATTCTTGAGGATGTCCACCGCTTCAAGGTAACTATCAATGATTTTTTGATGGACATTCATGATTTCCACCACCTCTTCAACAAGAATACCAACATTAGCATTTCACTTGGTCTTGTTATGGGTTCTAACAAAAGGCCCCATCTCACTCACCATCTTCTGCTGAGCACCAACACCAGCCACCATGTCTTTTATTCCATAAATATCCCCGAACCACTTCCTAGATTTCTTATTCAACAAACAAAAACCCTCGGCTTCATTGCACATAGCATGTTTACTAACCTCCAAAACCTTCTCCAATTTTTGATTGACATGTTCTAGACCTCCTTCGAGGGCAGCAATCTTTTGCTCATAGGAATTTTTCATATTGATCATCTCGTCAACAACCATTTTAAGAGTGTCAAATAATTGATTAACCTCAAGCTGAACCTTATTAACTTGAACCTGCACATTAATCCCCTTAGATGAAGAGGGATCATTAGCATTATTATTCATAGATCTGACTCGAACATTGGTGGAGATCATCTCATGGAAGATCCATTTGAAAATTTTAAACAAGGTTAAGGAACCCTCTTTCACCAAGCCAAGATAATTAGGCATAATTTCCCTTCTGAAGTTAAAACCATCCTTGTCCACTACATAATCCTCATGGGAATCACTACTGGTAGTATCATTATCCATGACCTCCTTCCCTTTTTGATTAGAAACAACATCAAATTTAGCCAAGTGCTGCTCCAAAAACTAATCCTCAGCACCCTTCAAATTTTCATCATGCTCCTGCACCTCTTCCCTCCTCAGATTCATAGGAAAATTTCTCATCTTTGGCCCCTCTTTTATCTGCAACTTAGAAATAGGGGAAACCCCCATCTAACCCTTGTTATCTATATCCTCCTTGCTTGAATTTCCCATAGCAGTCCCCTTCAACTTTTTTCCACCCAACTCCTTCACAGTTTTAGACTTATGGAAGGAACGAACCACCTCATCCTCATCTCTTGTTTCGTACTCTTTAGTCCTAGAGGAAACAGGGGGTTTAATATTTTTTCTTTTCTTACCCTAAAAAATAGTGAGATATTATGAGTCAACATCCAAGGATGCATCCAACCTAGGGGCATAATCTTCATCATCAGAATCATCCTCTAACCCTACCACATACTCAATATTCTTCTTCTTCTTCTTCCCAATGATAGAAATTTTGGGTTGAATAGGGATAGTAAAGAACTTAACATACTTAGAGATCAACATAATTAAACCTTCATGAAGGATAGGATTTTTGGTGTTGTGTTTGTGATCTCTTATGCCATTTTCCAAAGAAACCAGTAAATAGAAAGGGAATGACACCTTCTTCTTGTGCCTAAAATGATTAATAAAAACAAAATGATGCTCAGAGAGAATAGAGAAGTGACCATCGAGGGTAAAATACCTCATTATTTCCTCCGCAACATCTCTCCAAATCACCTTGATGGAAGTATGATAATAGCCACCAGATTTAGCCCTTTCCAACTTCCATCTCTCATCATCTTTAAAAAAGTATCCATAGCTAGACCAAATTCATTCTTATCTCTATAGAATTTTCTCCCTTCAGTCGACAAGCTAGTGATTTCAGTTATCAGATCCTTCATGATATTTGTTGGCCTTGTCATTGCATTAAAAGGTTGACCTGTCAATGCCCAATATAAGTGTCAATTAAGATCCACGGAAGGCAGTTAAACTAGGTCACAAACCAAAACATTGTGCTAGACAAGGAAGACCAAATGACACACTATCTTGCAACAATCCCCCCCAACACAAGCGAGGGGTTTGAACCTTGTCGTTGCACCAAAAGGTCAACTTTTCAAGCCCGATACAAGCGTTAGTTAAGATCCATAGAAGGTGGTTAGACCATGTCACAAACCCAAGTATTGTGTTGGACAAGGAAGACCAAGGGACACACCATCTTGCAATAATATTAAACTCTTTTCCCCTAATTTGTAACACATAATTCTACCATCCCTCAAGAAATTCTTGTGACATCTTCACATCATTCCCATGTAGCTTTTCCATATATGGAGTCACTCCCCCAACCTCCAACAACCTCCAAACCTTATTATTGGATTTCACAGTGTCACAGGAATTGGGCTCAGTTCTATTTCAATCACCCCTCCTAGTTGCAACAAGCAAGCACCCCAACAAAAATAAGAACTTGCAAAGGAGATGAAGAAACCTCGAGAACTTGTAGAGAAAACAAGGAAACCTTGAGAGGAAAATAGCTCTCCAAATACCCAAAAATCATGTGGATTGGACAAGATGGCAAAGACGAATTATGAAAAATGAATGCCTAGTCATTCAAGCCTCTAACCCATCAAAATATTGCATCATTTTTCCTCTAAGGGAATTACACCTCAAAATAAAATGCCATGTCAAGAGCATGTGCAAAAACCCCATCACAAAAGGAACCCCCACTCAACACCTTTGTGAGTCATGATGAATTATTGAATGAACTTCAAGGGTAGGAGGTTGTATTCTCCCCATTCCAAATAATCAGTCACCCCATTGTTGGCAAAAAATTTAGAAAGTATACTCCCCTCTCTATAAACATGGGAGATAAAACATTCGTCAAATGAAACCAAAATATTTAAGGCATCATTAATAAGGGCTTCCACCATCAAAGAAGGATGAGAAATCCTCCTAAGGTTATTGATAATATTAAGGGAATCACCCTCAACCCATACCTTATTATAGCCTATAGATTGAGCCAACTTCAGACCATGATAGGTTGTAGATTCTTCCACAAAGTGGTTTGTTTGGGTTCCCAAAGGGAGCACCACCATGGAAAAAAACCTACCATTGGAATCTCTTAACACTCCCCCACAGCCAACAGGATCCAGATTACCTCTAGTAGCTCCATCAGTATTAACGTTCACCCATCTAGCAGGAGGAGCCTTCCACACCACATCATCCCTTGAAGCTTTACCTTTGGTTAGAGGCAAAGAAATATCACATGATAGCTTCTAATTTTGAGCAACCTCATCATCCCCTTGAGAAATCACCAGCTTCAAACCATCTAGAAAGGATGTCCGAGACAAGAAATTCTCTTTAATTTCACAACACAAATCTTATGAGCCAATCTGAGAGGCGAAAGAGTAGAGTCCCTAAAGATCCTATTATTTATTTCTCGCCAAATTCCCCAAGCCATATGAGGCAAGATGAGGGACCAAAGAGAAAACAAAGTGGGATTTGAAGAAGGATCCTTCCATTAAGACAATAATTCACTGAGAGATGATGGGAAGACCCAATACAGACCCCTAAGAGAAAGCACATGAGCCCATACATCATGCCCAAACTTACACCCAATCAAAAGGCAACCAAGGTCCTCTGCCTCTTTTTCACATAAAAAATAGCAGTTAGGAAACATAAAGCCTCTTCACACAAGATTATCAATTGTCAACATATTACATTGGCAAAAAAACCAAAAGAAAATATTAATTTTAGGAATTAGCTTAGGATTCCAAAGAGAATCCTAAAATGGGGTATGACCAATAAAAGAGACTTGTAGGGAAAAAGCCGAGGAGACAAAGAATTTACCATTAGGAGAAAGCCTCCAAAAAATATTATCCAGTGAGGCTAAAGAAGGAATGTGAATAGAGGCCAAGGCTTTTGAGAGAGTCTCCAAACCAGAAGAGAGATCATGCAGCCTCTTCCACATACCATTGCTTATATAATCAGCCACAAAGTGACCAAAATGTTAAACACAAAGATCCATCTAAGGGAGAGCCTAGGGTTCATCTTTAGTGGACCATTTGCAAACCACCAATTATCCCAAAAAGAATTCCTTCTCCCATTCCCAAATTGCCACCTCAAACCTTTGGAAACAATATGTTTAGACTTCACCAAAGAATTCCAAAGAATAGAACCAAAAGGAGGAGAAAATCCTAAGGCTAGGAGATCATTGAAATGATCCACTCCCCTAAGATATTTGCTTGAAACAATATGGGCCCATTCACTATTACTAGATATGAGATTCCAAAGCTACTTTGTGAGTAAAGCCATATTAAATTCTCTTATTTTTCAAATTCTAAGACCCCTAGCCTTTTTAGGTCTGCACACTTCATCCCACGAAACAAGATGTAACCTCTTTCTTTCTTCCACCCCTAACCAAAGGAAATTATTATGGCTTCCTTCTAATTTATCCACAAATATCTTAGGCATATGAAAAAGGCTAAGGGCATAAGCAAGGAGATTTTGGAAAGTAGATTTGATCAATTGAATCTTCCCCGCTTAGCTCAACAAAGAACCCTTCTAGCAAGCTAATTTGGCATTAAACTTATCCACCAATCCTCTCCAAAAGGAATCAAGCATGAAATTAGAGCACAAGGGGGGACCTAAAGAAGAAGAAGATAATTCCCCAATCTTACACTAAAGACTTCGAGCTATTATCTGTTGCCTCTCAATAGGGGTATTAAGGAAGAAAACAGTGCTCTTAGGAGGGCTAACCTTTTTTATAGAAGCTAATTCATACAACTGCAGAATACATTTAACATATTTATCTTCTTTAATGTATGATTCCCCAAGCATGAGTGTATCATCCACAAACTGTTGATGAGATAAAATCGGATTTCGAGAAGGAGAAAGCCCCACCAACTAACCAAAATTAACAAATCTTTGAATAACTCTACCGAGCAACTTCATGAAAATAATAAAAAGGAAGGGAGAGATGGGATCTCCTTGTCTCAAACCCCTCAAATAGCCAAAGAGAGGAGAACAAGAACTATTGAAAAGAACAAAAAATTTGGGAGAAGAAATTAGCTGAGAAACCAACAACACCAGCTTTTCCCCAGAACCAAAGGCCTTTAAAATCTTAAGTAAGAAACCCCAATCAATACGGTCATAAGCTTTCAGCAAGTCCAACTTCAAGAGAAAACCAACCTTTTTTTTCACATATAAGGAATGAATATTCTCATGCACCATAAGAATCGAATAAGGAATTTTCCTTCCAAGAACAAAGCCATTTTTCTAGATCGAAATAATTTGAGGAATAATCTTTTGAAGTCCAACCACCAACACCTTAGAGAAGATCTTGTAGACAAAGTTACATAGACTAATGAGACAAAAATCATCAAAAGAGAGGGCCCTCAACTTCTTGGGAATAAGAACAATAAAAGAAGCATTAATTTCCTTTAGGAGGCTACCACTACAAAAAAAATATTTAGTAGCATGGAATCCACCACATCCTTAGCCACAATATCCCAAAATGACTAAAAGAAGAACATAGGGAAACCATTAGGGCCAGGTGCTTTGTTACCTTCAAAGGAAAAAGCAACACTCTGGATCTCGTCCTCCAAAGGATTGTGCACTAACTTCCAATTGAGATCATCTGAGATGATATTGGTAATATCCTAAAGAAGATCATCTTGACAGGAAAAATTAAGGCCGACATCAACCTTCAAGAGCTGAGAGAAAAAAGAAGCAACTCGCAAAATATCCTCATCCTTATCCAACTAATCAGTAAACCTGATAGAATTGATGAAATTGGATGCTCATTGTTTCAAAGTAGACAGATGAAAGAACTTGGTGTTCTTGTCCCCACTCTTTAACCATATTATTTGGGACATTTTCTTCCAAAATTACTTCTCTTTGGCCACAATATTATGCAACCTTGACAAAAGAGAATTCTCCCTCTGAATAAGATCCCCAACATCACCTGAGAGTTGAATAGAATTTTGCACCATAAGAAGCTCCTCCTTAACAACATCCTTTTCCAAAAAAATTGATCAAAAAACATCTTATTCCATCTTCTACAATTGTTTTTAACATTTGTAAGTTTCTTAGCCACCTTGTACATTGTAGTCCCATCCACCTAAATTTCCCACCAAGAGAGAATCTTATCTTTCAGATCTGGATGATAGGTCCACATCTTTTCAAATCCATAGAAAAATGGGAAAATGGTCTGACCCCAGCCTAGTAAGGGCTGCCAGAGAGTAGGAATAGAAAAGAAGCTAGTCGGGAGACATAAGAACATGATCTAGCTTCACCTAAATCAAAGCGTCCCCTTCCTAATGGTTGGTCCACATATAGGAGGCCCCTTTAAGATCCAAGTCAAGAGGAACATTATTATTTAACAGGTTCATTACATCAAACCTACTCTCATCCACCACTTGAGAACCTCCCTTTTTATCAAAGTCATACAGTGGGGTATTGAAGTCCCCCATCACCAGCCAATTGGAGGTAGGGTAAAAAGATTTGAACAAGCTGAGATTATCCCAAAAATTATTTCTAGCCTTCTTGCAATTAGGAGCATTAATATTAGAGAGGATAGATGAAAACTTAACACTGACCTTGGTAAAAGAGGTCGCTACATGATTATAGTCAACAAAAAAAGCCACACCCTTAATAGCCTTTAAGTTCCAAAAGTAACTATTCCATTAGAAACTCTAGTAGCCTCTGAACATTGCATCCCATAGTCTTTAAAAATCTTATTTTTAATTTTGCTGAGTTTATCAAACCCCATTTTAGTCTCTTGAATCAGAATAATGTTAGGTTTTATGATCCCTTTAAAGATTTGATAAGAGATCATGTTTGTGAGGGTGGTTTAACCCCCTCATATTCCATGAAATGATATTCATGAGAATTTAGGGGAAGTTACCTTAGAGAACATCTCCAACAAGCTCCTCTAGGTACCATCAACAATATCCAATATACTTTCTTTATCCCGAGAGGATTGTGATGAAGGATGACCTCTTCCTCTTAGCTCCAAACCATAATCAAGCCTTTGACGATTCCTAGTAGAAACTCCCGGTGGGGGAGACTATTTCTTACTATTCCTTCCTTTAATGGGAATGCAGGGAGGTTCTTTCAAAGCACCATCACTCTCCTTATGCTCAAGATTCTCAACCTCCAACCTTCCTTCAGTCGAAGGAATAGCGTCAATAACACCTTGAGGAGACTTCATCCCCTAAAGTCTTGGATAGCCAAAGGAGACTACATCAATCATTCATGAGGGGATTTGACACATCATCCTCCTTAGCCTAGTTCATCAAATCCAAAACCTCCTCAGAGCAAAGAAGGGACACCTCCTCCAAAGAGTCCTATAATAGACATTTCCATCTTTCTTAGCCACCCCTCCATTCACGATATTTTCCGTAGGGACCAAAGGATCTGAGGCCTAAGAAAACTTAGGCATAGCAATAGAAACTTCACTAAAAGGCTCCTTAGGAGCCTCCTCAGAACCATGCCCACACTTCTTTTCTCTCCATTGCTTCACCATGAGCTTTTGAACCTTTAGAGGGAATTTCTTTGCCCAATAAACAACATTTTTACAATAAAAGCAAGTGAAAAGGATGGACTCAAATCCCATCACTTTCTCCCACACCTCGAGTTTAGAATTAATGTTTACAACATAAGGGAGATCTACAAATTGTTCGATATTAACACAAAAGTGAGCATAGACCAGTCATTTCTTTGAGGTAGTCATTTGATCAATAGAAAGAAGGGACCCAAAAGTAATTGCAATTCCTTTGAAAACTTCTTCATCCTAGAATTCCATGGGAAGACTAGGCAATCTAACCCAAACAAGGGCATCCAAAAAAGAGAAAGAGTTAGGATTGAACCTTGTTTCCGACCTCTTGAGCAATAAGGAAGACTTCCTAATGAACCATGGGCCTCCCATTAAAGCTAAACTGAAATCATCCTCGTAATTAAATGAGAATGAGAAGAACCCCTTTGCCACAATAACAACATCTACTTGACCCTTGGGGTGCCAGCGATTCATGCAGAACTTACAAAATAGCTCAATGTGGGGATGGGGCCCCATAAACTTACCCAGTAGAATCATTTACATATGTGAAACAATTTTCTCAAAAATACAATTAGGAATAGAGATAGCAAATTCACTTGTCAATACATTAGAAACACAAGCCACTAGAGGAGAAGTTATTTTACCTTTTGGATTTTTATCGAAGAGGTTTGATCACTTATGATCCAACCTCGAGGAGTACCCAACATTTCTTGCCTTATCATATAGGACTGAACCAAATGGTTTGGAACTCGTGCCCACAAATCTGCCTAACTGACTAGAGCAAGCCTTTTTAGTATTGAGATTCCCCTACTTAGAGAAGGAAAAGGGGGAAGGAACCTTCAAAGTTTCTTTCCCACAAAGAGTCTCATTATCAAGAAAAGTGGACCCACACCTCTTACCACCAACACCTAACCCACCTGAAATCACCTTACCATTAGCAACCAGATCGCCATTACCACCAACTTCAGAATCAATTTTTCCCACCTTCACCAATTTTGAAATCACTCCACCACCATCACCACCACTAGAAGAGAGCTCCATCAAGTAAACTAGCTATGATCCAATAGGAAATTTTATTCCTAATCATTCCCATGTATTAGTTGGGTTTTTAAGGGAAAAATAATAAATTTATTAGATAAGAAATGAAAGTAAAAACTAGTGTATTCAAACATCAATTATATTTATGTTTTTCTATTTTACTATGCAACAATGGTGTATTCTTGTGTATTTTCTTGTCATTTAAATAGTTTTGCATGGGAAATGATGTATAATTGATTTATATCTAGTTCATTTGGGCACATTGTGAATTTTAAATTTTGAAATATAAGTCAAATTCACATTGTAAAACTAGCATGGGGGGAATCTAAACCCATATATATAATTTATTGTCAAGAAATAATTTGAGTAAGGGTGAAGTTATATTTTTTGTGGTCAATTTGATCCTAGGTCAATGGAGACATATGATTAGTGAAAATCATGTTCTAGATTAAAAACAATTAGCTATTAGTCTTATACAAAGTAGTAGAAAATGTAAGAGTAAATGTGTAAGGTATACACTTTTTACCCTTGAATTTTGTGCCCTCTTTGGTGTTCCTACAATGATAAGATCTGCACATATAAGAATAACACTACAAAAGACATAGATTACAAGAAACATAATAGATTTTTATGGGCCAATATGCCCTTATATCTAATATATAAAAAATAGAGGAAACCCTTGAGGTAGAAAATATCCATCCAATATTCATTATAGAAAAAGACACTCTAAAATATATCTCCAAGAGATTCAAAATGCATGCCATAATGTTGGCATATTCTTACACTTGTATTCATCTCCTTTATATAGACTTACTTCTAATAACATAATAGATGCATAAACCACTAAACCCACTGAAGGATTACTCATAATTTTTAGTTTTACTTTATTAAGTTTACAATTAACTAAATAATTAATTTTTTTTGTATCTAACCCTTAAACACACTTAATAGCATCTCCTCAAGTCTCATTTTAATACATTCCCTCACCATGTTCTATAAATTAGGTAAAAAGTTTCTATCATTTGCATGGCTTAGTCAACATATAAATATGAGTAGAACTTAACTTTTCATAGCCTAATAATTTGAAAACTTAGTTATAATTTACTAAACTCGTGTTAATTTGAGTAAAAAATGATAATACATACATACATAGAAATATGAACAAGATACATGACAATAGTCCATATGTCCAAGGTACATATACATCAAAGTGAAATAAATGTATGAAATAATATATCAAATAAATAAACCAAATATATCAAAAAATAAAATAGGTAAAAGTAGACACTAGGGTCTATCAACATCAACATCAATAAAATCTTAGTTCCATCTAAATAGAAGGACTACACTCTTATATTGTTAGAACCTCCTCATCATAATACATTAGGTTTTCTTAACCTATGAGACTAAGAAAAATAAGTGTGGCATCAATACTCAATTACTCAAGCATGGGTACTATAATCAAATATATATATATATATATATATATATTAAATAAGTACATTAAATGTATTTCTATATCTTAATAACATAAGATGGTCATGATGTGCCTCATATAATATTTTTGCTGACAGATGTAATAAGTCTAGATATAAGTTAACATGTAAATTTTATGCTAGATACAATCCAAACTTGCACAAATAATTTACACATCAATATTGAAGAATGAGAGTATGACAAGGAAGGATTGGTGACATCTTCTAGTTGGTATAATATGAAATAGTTGATTCCTCCCAACTACTATAAGCATCATTCGGATAAATTATTATAAGTATCTATTATACTTTACTTTTCTTCTCAAAGATCTTATCTAGTGTTAAAGCAGTATAATTATAGGCTATGTTGCATCTTATAATAGATTTGGAAATGCAATACCAAATAGATTAAAGTTATATCAATTCTATAACTAAAGTTCAACTGAAAATGAAATTCATTATATTCTTTGTTGATTCTTCAATTGAGACATTTTCACATATCTCATAGTTTAAAACATAAATTATATTTTTTGAATTGCATGTTCTTCTACATAAGACATGTTTGCTATAAAAATTATTGGCCAATGCATATTTCAATGGGGACATTTACCTAATTTGTGAAAAATATATCAAAATTTTCAAATCCTTGGTGAACTTATTATCATAGCATAACACATGTATTTCAAGGAGCTTCATTAAAGAGAGTCATGTTCAAAGTAAGTAAAGTCCAATAAATTGGTCACACAAAAACCTAACTCATGTTGTCTATGTATTCAATATGATCATTGAGTTCATGACTATCTAGAGTAATAGTATTTCAATGTGTTCACACAAGTGGAAATACTAGATTAATTAGCCACACGCATCATTGCAATAGTGTGTACATGTGAATGTAATATTGTCTCATTGTCAATTGAATGTCACAAAAATCAAGAGCATCTCACATACTTTTCCATGTTAATTATCCAACGAACTCAAATATTAAATAATTTAAATAAATCAATACCATTGTGATACAAAAATAAAATAAATGTATTTTAATTATTTGACTTTCTTTTTTTCTTATGTGTAAGTTGTATACTATTTAATATTTCACTTACTTGATGTTCAATTTTTATATTCTATTCTCTATTTTAGATCATTAATAATTGTTCACCAATGAAAATAAATCATAATTAAGACAAGACCTTCGACCATTTTTATCTTCGTCGTCTTCCAAGCATATATTCAATGGACATATTTTCTTTGGTTGGCTTTGACCTTTTGCTACGACATATTCGACTTGAAATTCCAGCGTTGGCTTGTGGAGCGTACATCTTGGGTCATGACTCACATTCTGGGTCTCGGTGACTCTCTAAACCCTATTTTGGATGGTGAAAACATCAGGTCGACAAGCACGGAAGTCCAAATACATTAAAATAATAAAGTTTTGTTGACCCAAACTGAGCGTGGAAAGGGTGTTTGAAGTTTTGTTCAAACCAACAAAAATGGAGGTTATAAGAGGAGAAGATACTAGATCTTCCTGAGCTTTGCCTTTACATCCTTGGTGAATAATATCCAGTTCAACAAGATGAATCCCCTGTTAAGAATGTGTTTTATTCTGTTTCTTTTTCTATTGCCCTGTACCTGCTCAATTAGTGATGAGCAAAGTCTTGTAGACTTCAAGAAGTCCATCACTTTGGATCCTCTGAATTCCTTAGCCAATTGGGTCCCTACTATTCACTTCTGCAATTGGACTGGAGTTAATTGTGATTCAACAGGCAACAGGGTACAATTGCTTGAGTTGGGAGATAAACTATTAGAGGGTTCCATCTCCTCTTCAGTTGGTAATCTCTCATTCCTCACCAAACTTGATCTCCATAACAACAGTTTTGTAGGCCGAATTCCGGAGGAAATAGGGAGAATTCAAGGCCTAAGGGTTCTCTATCTTGCAAGCAATCAATTAAATGGCTCCATTCCAAACAATTTGACTTCCTGCAAGGAGTTGCAAGAATTGTTACTGGGTGACAACCAATTTATTGGAACAATTCCTGCAGAATTTAGTCTGTTTACAAATCTCCGAGCCCTTTCACTCGGATTCAACAATCTTTCCGGTAGCATCCCCCCCTCCTTAGGAAATCTCTCTTACCTGGAAGCATTGCATATGGCAGATACTTACGTTCAAGGTCACATTCCACCTGAATTGGGAATGCTATCTAGCTTGATTTCCTTTGTTCTGTATGAGAACCGCTTAACAGGCCCTATTCCCTCGTCAATCTCAAATTGTTCAGGCTTAGAAGAATTGGCCCTTTATAGCAACAGCTTGACTGGTACTATCCCACCAGAATTGGGTAAGCTCTCTCGCCTTACAGTTCTATATCTATGGGACAATCAGCTGAGAGGCACAATCCCAGCCACAGTTGCCAATTGCACACAACTGGTTAGGTTTGATTTGGAGTTAAATCACCTCAGTGGAGTAGTACCATTGGAGCTGAGCAAGCTTTCAGATCTTCAATTCCTGAGCCTTTCATCTAATCAACTTATTAGCGGCAGCTCTGTCACCATCCCCATTCTTACAGCTCTCCGCAATTGCACCAAGCTGGATACCCTATTGATTCATGACAATTATTTGACTGGACACTTGCCACAGGAGCTTCCCACAAATATCTCGTGGTTGTCATTAGGTGGTAATAAAATAACAGGGAGTATACCTTCACTTATTGCCAACATAACCAATTTGATCAAGCTTAAATTGTCTTCCAATCTTCTTATGGGCCACATCCCATCCTCTCTCGGAAGCCTTAGGAACTTGCAAAGACTCTTCCTGGACAACAACAAGCTAGAAGGAAACATACCCAATGAGATTGGTGAAATAAAAAGCCTTGGGGAGCTATCAGTGAGCCATAATATGCTTTCTGGAGAGATCCCTGATACAATTGGTCGCCTTAAGCAGTTAACATATCTTGTGCTTAACCACAACCAACTATCCGGGAATGTACCTGCAAGTTTGGGAAAATGTTACAATTTGCAATTGCTGGACCTCTCCAACAATCAGTTCACAGGACGTATCCCCCGTGAAGTGGCCAGTCTCGCTAATTTACAGTTTTATTTCAACTTGTCCAGAAACTCATTTCAAGGAAATCTGCCTGGTGAGATTGGAAAGATGATTCATGTTCAAGCTATTGATGTTTCAGCTAACAGGTTGGAAGGTAAAATTCCAGCCACTCTAGGAAGCTGTGAAGAACTTGAATATCTGAAGCTTTCTTTAAATGAACTGCAAGGCCCAATACCAGATTCTCTGAGTGGATTAAAAAGTCTTGTAAGTATGGATCTGTCTTCCAACAACCTTTCAGGTTTGATCCCCGTGTCTCTAAAGTCGCTGAATATGCTTCAGTATTTAAATCTGTCTTTCAATAACTTGAGTGGAGAGATCCCAAAAGAAGGCATCTTTAAAAATTTGACAGCTGCATCATTTATGGGAAATCAGTTTCTGTGTGGAGAATGGATGCAATTACCTGCATGCGCTATTCACAAAGCTCAGCCTCAAGACCACACCAACAGAATTAGAATTTTTGCACCAGTGGCTGGAACCATTACCTTCCTATTCTTTTTCTTATTGATCTTGGGACTGATTTACAGAAGGCGCAAGATCAAGTCTGATCCTCCCAGTGACATCTTGCCTCTGAAACTCATGGATGACAGGGAGATTTCCTATCAAGAAATCATTAAAGCCACAGATGGATTTAACCAGAACAATTTGTTAGGTACTGGTAGCTCTGGCTCAGTGTACAAAGGCATTATGGGTGATGGTAGAGTGGCCGCTTTCAAGCTTCTAAATTTGCAAAATAACGAAGCCGTCAAGAGCTTCTGCAGGGAGTGCAAAGTGTTGGCAGAAGTTAGGCACAGGAATCTGGTAAAAATCATATCGTTCTGTTTAGAATTTGGACGCAAAATATTGGTTCTAGAGTTCATGTCCAAAGGAAATCTGGAGACTCTTTTGCATTCCAATGGTAACTCATTGACCTTCATTGAGATATTGAACATAGCAATCGACGTTATCCATGGATTAGAGTATCTGCACCATGACTGTTTTCTACAATTTGTACATTGTGATATAAAACCAAGCAACATTCTTATGGACGAGGACATGACAGCACATATAGCAGACTTCGGCATTTCCCGAATAGTTTGCGGGTCAGACATCAGTACCAGTAGCTCAGGAAGTATTTCCAGTCTAACTCTGAAAGGATCCATAGGCTACATTGCTCCAGGTATTGCTTAAAGATATGTAATTATCTTCTCCTTTACATATTCTCTGTCCATTACCAAATGGCTCCTGTTGACGATCTAATCAGATTTGTTCTTTTGCTTTTATATGTAGAGTATGGAGTTGGTGGGAAGGTATCCACGAACGGTGATATTTACAGTTATGGTATTATGCTGTTGGAGATGGTAACTGGAAAGAGTCCAACCAACCATATGTTTGTGGAAGGACTGAACCTCCACAACTGGGTAAGTATGCATTTTGACAACAAATTGGAGGAGATTATTGACATGAGAATGATGCCTGATAAAGGAGAATATGAAATAAATCAATGCCTCATTCCTTTCTTACTTACTGCGGTGGAGTGTTCAAAGGAGTCCCCCAATGAAAGGCCTATAGCTAGAGAGGTGGCAGGAGTATTGGAAAGTATTAGGAAGACTCTCCTCGAAGCTTGAATTAGTATTAGGTTGTGTTATTGTTAGAATTTAAGTCTTACATATTGTAATAAATTGTTTAGCTAGTGTTGTGCTGGTTGTAACAAAGTCATTTTATGGATTTAGGATGTTGGAATTTAAAATATTATGTTGTGTTAGTTGTAATAAAGTCATTTTGATGACTTAGTATATTAGGAATTATATTCTTTTGTTTTGTTTTTGGTAGTGTCATATTAGCTGTGAGAGGTTTGGATAGTTTATATTTAAGAAAATTCTATAAAAGTCATATTGTGGTGTATGAATTATCATTCATAATAATTTAATATTGTTAATATTACAAGAAATTATTGATTGTGTTAGTATAATTTATTATCTTTTAATATTATGTTTCATCCTCTCTGCCTTTTTTTTGTTGTCCCTCAACATCAAATTATGCGGCTCAGCTTTGTGTCTTGCCTCTTGGTGTTTCCTTTTGTTCTATGTTGTTGTTTGATGCTTTCCTCTTCACATTACCCGGCTCGGTAGAAGCATTCAATAATATAGTCGTATCATCTAAAGCTAAATTTTCAACACAAAAACATTTTTTAACTTGTGTTATTGAGGGGACACTTCATTTATGTTTAGTCTATGTTTGTCTATCAAACAAGAATGATAATGGTGGCTAAAGTTTGGGTGAAGCATGGGAGTTTATAAGCACTTTTTATGGAGATGAATGTGGGATCTACATGAGTATAATCTCATTAAATGATGCAACAAATTTTTCATTGGTCAATGCCACATTAAAAATTAGTTTGTTAAGAGTTTTTATTTGAATAACTAAATAGATGGGTAGAAACACTTTGTTTGAAATGTGTAGTTTTGAACTTTGATAATTCTTAAGTATTAACTCATGCATTAAAAAAAGTCATATGGCCTGGGATTTTGTTTAAGAGTTGTTTTAATATTGGGAATAAAGTTGAAACAAATTATTTGTAAATGGTGGTATAGTGAGATTATTTTGTTAAATTTATAATAGGTGTTATAGTTATATTGTTAAAGGTGCATTTTCAGTCAAAATCAACATTTTAAAATGATTTTTTAATCATAATACAGTATGATTGTACCTTTAGAGTTAACACTATAGTGAACTAGATTTTTAGAGATTCAAGCATGATATCAAGTAGATGAGGATTAAGTAGGTCATAAGGAAGGCTAGAGGAGAAAAGAGGTTTGAAAATTTTCACATTTTGAGCTAGCTTCTTGATATGAGATGGTAGATTATTTTAGAAGCACCAACATATTTGTGTCCCTTTATGGAACAAGGAGGTTTTAGCAATATTTGTGGATAATATAACCTTTGAAATAAGTTTGGGTAAGATATTGTTTACTAACAAACTAAGGATAATTATTTATTATTTTTAAAATAAATAAAAAATAAAATTAATACTATGAGTATTGAACTATTTAAATAGGGTTAATAAAAATTAGCCAATACAATAAGATCATAAATGCACTTGTAACAATCTCTATAAGCATTATTAAATGATCAAAGACAACTATTTATAATCTTGTTAGTCAAACACTCCATATTTATATTCTAAGAATCATTATATATAGTATTTTTTCAACAAAACCATAAATATTTATATTATCATTTTAATAATATCTTTAAATACTATAGTTAATTTTATTCTTTTATAGATATATTAACTTTACTTTGCTTATAAATATAATAATTTATATAAAAAAAATCATAACCTATAAATATAGAATCTAACAAATGCAAATTATACTAGAACTTCAATAATTAATTATTATTTGATGTTAATAAGAGAATGAGAATTTGTTATGCAAGGGGAGAAAGCACATTAATCCAATTACTAGGAATGAGTTATGACATATTATTTTATCCTATATGACCAAGATATAAGTCCAAGATAGATTTTCATCCAAAAGAAAGATATAGACCTTTTTTATAAATAAATATCGCCCATTGCCCAAAATCAGTGTAAATTGAAGAGGTGGTCTCATAGAAATGGGTAGAAATCTTTTTTTTTTCCTTCTGCTCTTCCAAAAACTTGTTCAATGTTGATACTAAATTTCTTAGAATAAAAAAATTAAGAGATGAAGGTATTATGATTATTGTGAGTATAATAATAAGAATACATGTGTAAAGCTAAGTTGACCTCTCATTGTAAGAAAATATCAATTCAAACATGAAATGAAGAAAAAGGGGGAAGCCCTAGTATTTGACTCTAGGGTTTAGATACCTTTCCTAACATTTCATTTAGAGGTTTGAGGTAGCAGAGGTTTGATGAATTTGGACAAGATATAGGACTAGCTTACAACCTAAAAAGTGAGTCAACCTACCTTTGACCAAATTTGAAATGGAATTAAGGATGAAATGCAATTGAATGACTAATATAATGATGCAAATACCTATTTTGATACAAATACAGTAGATACAAAAAGCCACAAATAAGTTCAAACTATAGAAATAGATTGAGTAGAGTATTGTAAACTTGTGATACTAATTTGGAGCTAATTTATAAGGACCAAGTAGCCCTAGGCGACTATGTCCCTGTAGGTGGATTCCAAATTTGATTTCATAGTCCTCTAGTGCCAGATAAGATACTTCTATTTCCACTTGTCACACTATCGAATCATTGTCAAATATTGTTGTAACTAATTTTTTTTGTTGTTGTAAAGATGTAGGGTTTGAATGCAACAATGAACAATTAACCTTCAAACTTCTCCCACTCTTCTTTCGGATCTAAAACCTACACATTCAAGAGAGAAGAAGGGTTGTTCCATATAGGGGCTTGCCTTGGGTCGTTTCCACTTCCATAATGACATTTTCAATAAAAGATAGATAGATAATAAATGAATGATGAATCAACAAGGACGTGCAATTCACCACCCAAAAATGGCTTCCTTAAAGGATTGAATTCATACAAATCTCTTCAAGGCTTGATTTTTGTTGGATTTATTTTCTTGAAGAACTATAAGGGTTTTATCTCACAAACAATATGATAACCTAAACATAAAAAACTCACATACAATTTGACATGATGCTTTGATATTGAATTGGTGCAATAAATCTCTAAAATGTTGCTCTTGATTTGCTTGATAATGCTCTTGATCATAAATTCTCCAATAATTTTTGTCTTTCAAATGATGCAATAGCCAAGTATATATATGCAACTATTCTAATTTCCTAAAAAATTAAATCCCGGTAGCTAACATTGGACATTTCAAATTCAGATAATAAAATACCCCCTTTGACATATTCAATTTTGGAGGAAAAATAGGGGGACTAGGTCACCCTAAGCAACTGTTTCCTAGCCCTATTTTATAGGACTTAATGTGTTGGGGATAAAATATTAAATGAATGCTTCATATTTCTATTTGAAATTTGTCAAAAAATGATAAAATGAACCATGAAATGCTTAATTTAGGAAATTAGGTGTACAATTAGGCCCATGCACTTAAGGGGGGGGATAGTGTGAAATTATTAAGATTGACAATTTATGATGCTACATCTAGCCCCTACTTTAGTGAGAGTATGAACTTACGCTCAAACTCACACTAACATAGAAAAATATGTCAAGAGAGAACCATTTGTCCAAATATTGAAGAGATAGGATGCCAATGAATCCAAGTGGAGGGCACAAGCCCCCGTGATTCAAAATCCCATGGAAAGACACCATAAGCACAAAGGAACACACATGTATGTAATGTAACATAATAATATACATAAACATACACAATGTCAACGTGAAATGTGAAGGAAGGATATGAACATCATGGTCTAGCAAGCTACATTATGCTAGGATCCACATCCAAAACCATTCATGACTCATAGGCTAACAAAGTTTGATATTTGCTAAGTGGATCAAAAATCAAAGGCATTGTGGGCTAGTGAAGTCTAAAATTCAATAGGTGAGCTCTCATGAAAAAGTAGCAAAATAAGAAAGAAGCAAAGACTAGTGAAGTTTAATATTCACTAGGTGTGTACCCATGTCAACCAAACCAATAATTATACTCCCTGATAATTTTGATAAGGTACTACAAAAATTATCAAGATGATATGCCAATGCATCACTAAGTCCAGCACATGTGAACAAAGTGAAGAAAAAAATGTGCAAATATCAATGCATCACTAAGTCCAATGTGTGTGAATAAAGTGAAGAAAAAATGTCAATGTATGCCCCCACCTTAAAGTAATTTCTAAACATTATACTATGAGAAATTTATTTAAGGTAGAAAAATGATAAATTCTATGTAATAAAGGTAATGAGATAATATTTGGAAAGTTGTATGCCAATTATCTCTTTCCAAATAAAGTTTCCTCATGATAAGGGATTACCCCCAAATACAATGCAACAAACAACGCAAAATATGAACATAGAAGGGATCCACAAATCTAGGGTCAGTATATGTCTTTGCTATAGTAATAATATAATAGAGCTATGAACTAACATCATTCCCCAAATACTCATGGAACAACAAATAGAATGGTAAAATGACACATAGAGAGAAAATGAACAAAATTTTTGGTCAACATGGAAGAGACTTAAATGTCTCAATACTTGGCATCATCCCCAAAAGTGAAAATGCAAGACGAAAAAAAAAGATAATGTTCACAACATAGAGAAGAATGGAGATACAAATAGAAGAATATCATGAAAAATTCCTTTCCTTTGTATCCTTGCACCAATGGAGCAACAAGGGTCCTCTAATGAAAACTCACAAATAGAAAGATACACCAAGTAGCAAAATACAAGAGATCGCATCACATGCAAGCAAACATAAAAGAACATATAAAAAAAACACAAAGGTACCACACATGTGAGCCTATCTAAAGCAAATAATCAGAATCCCAAAATTTCTCATCATATAGGGAAGACAAACAACTAGCCAAAGGGACTATATCAAGTGTCGTACTAGGAGCATCACCAAGCTCAACACGTGGTGAGTCACTCTCATTAGGAGGATCATCATGATTGCCCCCATCTAAATCTATAGACTTTGAAAATAGTAAAGATAGTTCATTATGCACTTGCTCATCATTTTTAGCATTTTCATCCTTGTCATCCAAATATATAATCAAAGGAGGTTTAATAACAATGTCTTTTGAATGTTTTTGTTTTAGTTTTTTCTTGGTTGGGACATGTAAGGTTCATTTTAATGTTTTGGGGAAAGTTGTAATTCATCTTAATTTGTTTGTATAGGTGTTTGATTCTTATGTAATTTTTTATTGTTTTCTTCCACCTAACGAACAATAGAACATTGTCTATGCCTACACTCTTTATTATTTATGTTTCTTCTTATCTTTTTTTTAAGTCGTGAAGGTGTAAGAGAAGGTTTCTCAACCATTGGTCTCTTTTCTTCCTTTAAGGGAGGAATTGAAGGGACCCTTGGGGGTTGGGAGACCACTATCTCCTTAATTATATACACTTGTTTTTCCTTTGGAGGCACATAGGTTGATCAAGTCTCTTTGTATTTTGTATGATATAGGTGGAGTCAACAAAAACCTATTTACCTTGTTTACTTGGAAGAATGTTTGCTTCATACATGGTTTCATCCACAACTTGTGGGGTGGGAGGAACAACTATAGCCCTATAAATTTCAAGAATATTGCTAAGGGATAACTCTATTGTGTGTTTTTCCTTAAATTTTTTATATGACCTAAAAACTAAATCTTCACGAGGTTTGATAGGTTCCATGGTTGAGGCAAAAGTTAATTTACAGAAACATTTCCACGAGAAGAAAAAGGATTAAACCTGCTATGATGCACTATGTATTATTGATCTTTGAATGAGAACTTTATGCTCTTATGGGTAAGCAATAGGATGACATTAATGGAGCATAGCCAAGGATAGCTTTAGTTTCGCACTGAATTGGTCTGAAAATGGGATGATAGAGAATGATACATATAATTGTTTCATTCCAACCTTGAGAGGAAGAGGGGTCAAACCTATCATAGGATGAGAAAAATCATCATGAGTTCTCAACCATGCTTTCGATTGGTTATAAGAATCTTGATAAATATCATGCACTTACAAGAATTCCCTAGTGATAAAATTCTCTAAACATGCAAGACCAATGAGTATCCCATGTGTAGGTTTTTCATTGATACAGTCAAAAATATAGAGAGGCCCATCGGGCACATGTATAGATGCATCAATATGGGTGAAAGAAATATTGCCGGGTAAAAAAGTGGTTCGACCCTTACTAGGTTGAACATATATTAAAGAATTCATGCTATCTAGACCATCTTCATCATTTTTCTTATTGTTATGCTCATCATCATTCTTATCATCACAAGCTTACACAAAGTTGGATGCATGATTTGGCATGAGATTTGTGAAAAATTACAAGTTTTGATTTAGTGGGGGAATAGAATTATTTCCTTTGTCATTACCATTGGCCAACTTGATATGATTAGAATTGATGAGATCTTGCACTTGATGTTGAAGATGCATACACCATTTTGTATCATGTCCATGTTTATGATGGTATTGAAAAAATCCTTTTGGTTTAAAATTTGGAGATAATGGTTTTGATGTTTCCATAGGTTTTATCAAAGGTAATTGGATTAAATTATTTCTCAAAAACTTGTATCATGATTGAATGAAGGGAATCATATAATTTGTGTAATTTGTCTATACCTTGGTCTAAATTGATATGGAGTTGAAATTATGGCAACAACTTGTGGCTCAACATCATTGGTTGTTTGAGGTGTTCCTATCTTGGTAAAGTTCTTGTTTTGTTTCTCAAATGGTCAGTAGTCATTTTGAGGTACAAATTTGGACCTCTCAATAGGAGTCGACAAAGATATTTATTCATATTAATAAACCAAATTATGTCAGTCATAGAGTCATACATAAATGTGTACAAGAATGATATTTTACTAACAAGATTTTATCCCTAATGCTAGGTTGCAAATTTCCAATAAAAAATCTTTTAACATCAACATTAGGAAGAGAACGGTTGATTTATGAGTAAATTAACTTATATTTCCCTATGAAGTCTATCACTTTTTCATTTTTTCCTTGTTTGTACCTCACTAAATCAATTAGTGTAATTTTAGGAGCAATGTTTGCTTGAAATTGTTGGAGGAATGTATCAACAAGTTCATTGAATGAATGTATCAACTTATTCAACAATGAGAAAAATAATTCCAAGGCCATGTATTTCAATGACCTAGGAAAGAGTTTAGCTAGTAGCTTATGCTTAAAGAGGAAATCACTACATAGTGTCATATAAGTTGATATATGACTATGAGGATCTCCTTTAATATCGTACTTGTCAAATCGAGGAATATAAATGTCTTGTGGCATGGGTGTTTTCAAAATTTTAAGTGACAATGGGATCCTTTTGAGATAGTGTAATGGTTTTCTATTTTGATTTCGGTTCAATATTGAGATTTACTATTGACATGATGTTACATTTTATAATACTTGATTTATGAAAAAATCATTTCTTGACATGTTTTGAGAATTTGGTGAATATGGTGGGATTGTGTAAGTTCTTGGTGGACTACTCTATTACAAGCTTACAAGAGGGGATGAATATTTAGGTGTCACATGTGATGTCATGAAACTATAAGGATTCCCACTAGAGAGCCCCAAGGTTGGAGTTATGATATTTGTTTGTTGTACCATTGAAGCTATAGTTGGAAATGTATATGTAGGAATAGCGGGTATAGTTGTGGGGAGAGAGATTTAACTTCCTCCTTGGATTTGAGAGTATCCTAAAGCTTAAGCTTAACTTTCCATCATAGGAATGTTGGCATCCATAATATGGGCTAGGATACACAAAACCTCTAATCCTTGGGCATCATTGATTAATTTCCTTAAGTTGTCCATTATAGGCACTATTTGTCCCACTAAGGATTTGGTTCTTAAATATTCTTGCAATCCCTCAAAGTCCTTATCTAACTATTTCAATTTTTCTTCAAGAACATGTGCAACAGTAGTATCAACATCCATAAAGGTGCTTGTTTGCTAATTTTTCATTGGTATGGTAGGATTAGGGTTAGATTCTGAAATGGGCATGGTATTGGAAATACCTTGTGTGAAAGAGTTGGAGGACTTAGGATCCACAACGGATGTAACAATAGCATGGGATGCCATAAGTCTACAACTAAGTATCATAGCAATGGGTAGAATTCTTGTTTTTCCCTTCTGCTCTACCAAAAACTTGTTCAATGTTGATATAAAATTTCTTAGAATAAAACAATTAAGAGATGAAGGTATTTTGATTGTTGCGAGTATAATAATGGGAATACATGTGTAAATCTATGCTTTCCTCTCATTGTAAGAAACTATAAATTCAAAAATGAAATGAATAAAAAGTGGGAAGCCTTAGGATTTGACTCTAGGATTTAGACACCTTTCCTAACATTTCATTTAGAGATTTGAGGTAGTGATGGATTGATGAATTTGGACAAGATATAGGACTAACTTATAACCTAAAAGGTGAGCCAACCTACCATTGAAAAAATTTGCAATGAAATGACTAATATAATGATGCAAATACCTATTTTGATATAAATACAACAGATACAGAAAATCATAGACAAATTTAGACTACAATAAATGGATTGAGCAAAGTATTGTGCACTTGTGATAAAAATTTAGAGTTGATTTCTGATCAATAAGTCACCCTGAGTGACTATATCCTAGTAGGTGGAATCTAGATTTGATTTCATAGTCCTTTGGTGCTAGATAAAATCCTTCTTATTTCACTTCTTGCACAATCAAACCACTATTAAATATTGTTGTAATTGACTTTCCATTTGTTGTCAAGGTGTAGGGTTTGAATGCAATAATGAACAATTAACCTTCACACTTCTCCCAATCTTCTTCAAATATAAAACCTACACATTCAAAGAGAGAAGAAGAGTTGTTCGATATAGGGGCTTTCCTCAATCAAATCCCATGTTAGTGTTTCCACTTCCACAATGGAAATGTCAATGAAAGATAAATGATAAATGAATGATGAATCAACAAGGACCTACAATTCACCACCCAAAAGTGGCTTCCTTCAAGGGATAAATTCTTACAAATATCTTCAAGCCTTGATTTTTGTTGGCTTGATTTGCTTGAAAACCTAAAATGGTTAGATCTCACAAACAATATGATAACATAAACATGAACAAACTCACATATACTTTGACATGATGCTTTAATATTGAATTGCTACAACAAATCTCTGAAATGTCGCTCTTGACTTATTTGATAATGCTATTGATCATAATTTCTCCAATAATTTATATATGTCTTTCAAATGATGCAATAACCAAGTATTTACATACAATTATTCTAATTTCCCCAAAATTAAATCTTGATAGCCAACATTGGAAATTTCAAATTCAAATAATAAAATACCACCTCCAACATATTCAATTTTGGAGGAAAAATAGGGGGGACTAAGTCACCCTAAGTAATTGTTTCTGAGCACTATTTTGTGGGACTTAAGGTGTCCAGGATAAATATTAAATGAATGCTTTGGATTTCTACTTGAAATTTGTAAAAAAAATGATTAAATGGACCATGGAATTCTTAATTTATGAAATTAGGTGTACAATTAGGCCCATGCACTTAAGGGAGAACAAAAAATAGTGTGAAATTATCAAGGGTGATAGTTTATAATGCTACATCTAGCCACTACTTTAGTGAGAGTGTAAAGTTATGCTCAAACACACACTAACGTAGAAAAATATGTCAAGAGGGATCCAATTTTTTAAATGATGAAGAGATAGGATGACAATGAATCTAGAGGGAGTGCACACGCCCCTAAGATTCAAGATCCCATGGCAAGAAAACATAAGAATAAAGTAACATGTACATGTATGTTAGACAACACACCAATATACACAAACATACACACTATCAACATGAAATACAGAGGAAGGGTATGAATATCATGGGCTAGCAAGTTGTATTATGCTAGGATCCACACCCAAAGTTGTTAATGACTCATAGGCTAACAATACTCAATATTTGCTAGTGGATAACAAACTAAAGGCATCATAGACTAGTGAATTCAGATATTTAGTAGGTGAGCCCCCATGACAAAGTAGCAAAATTAGAAAGATATCAAGACTAGTGAAGTCTGATATTCACTAGGTTTGTACCCATGTCAACTAGACCAATAATTATACTCCCTAATAATTTTGATAAGGTACAACAAAAATGATCAACATGTTATGCCAACACATCACTAATTCCAACATGTGTGAACAAAGTGAAGCAAAAAAGGTGCCAATGTCAACACATCACTAAGTCCAATGCGTGTTAATAAAGTGAAGCAAAAATTCCAATGTATGCCCCTACCTTAAACTAATTGCTAAACATCATGCTATGAGAAATTACTTTAAGGTAGAAAAATGATAGATACTATGCAATAAAGGTAATAATGAATTATTTGGAAAGAATTATGCTAATGATATCTTTCCAAATAAAGCTACCTCGTGATAAGGTATTTCCCCCAAATGCAATGCAACAAAAAATATATATATATATGAACATAGAAGGGACCCATAAATCTAGGGCCAGTATATGTCTTTGCTCCAATAATATAATAAATCTCAGAAATAAGATCATTCCCCAAATACTAATGGAAAAAGGAACACAATGTAAGAATGACACATAGAAAGAAAATAAACAATCTTTTGGGTCAACATGGAAGAGACCTACATTTCTCAATGCCTTGCATTTTCCCAAAAAATGAAAACACAAGATGAAAAAAAAGGATAATGTTCAAGAAATAGAGAAGAATGGAGATACAAATATAATAATACCTTGACATATTCCTTTCCTTTGTATCCTTGCTCCAATGTAACAACAAGGGTCCTCCAAAGAAAACTCACAAACAAAAAGACATGCTAAGAAACAAAGCATGTGAGATCACATCGCATGCAAGAAAACACAAAGAACACATAAAACAAACACAAAGGTACCACACATGTGAGTCAATCTAAAGAAAATCATTTGCATCCCAATCTTGTGCATCATATATGGAAGATAAACAACTAGCCAACGAGACTAGAGCAAGTGTCATACTAGGAGCAACACCAGGTTCAACACATGGTGAGTCACTCTCATTAGGAGGATCATCATGGTTTCCCCCATCTAAATATATAGACTTTAAAAATAGTATTAAAGATAGTTTGTGCCATGCACTAGTTCATCAATTTTAGTATTTTCATCCTCATCATCCAAATTTATCACCATGGGAGGTGTAATACCAATGTCTATTAAATGTTCTTGTTTCAATTTTTTTGGTTGGGACATGTAAGGTTCATTTTCATTTTTTTTAAAAGTTGTAATTCATCTTAAATTGTTTGCATAGGTGTTTGATTCTCATGTAATTTTTTATTATTTTCTTCCACCTAACTAGAAATAGAATGATTTCTATGCCTACACTCTTTAGTATTTTTGTTTCTTCTTGTCTGGTTTTCAAGTTGTGAAGGTGTAAGAGTAGGTTTCTCAACCTTTTGTCTCTTTTCTTCCCTTGGATGAGGAACTAAAGGGACCCTTGGGGGTTGGGAGACTGATGTCTCCTTAGTTATATAACTTGTTTTTCTATTGGAGACATAAAGAGAATCATTTGATCAAGTCTCTTTGTCTTTTGTGTGATATAGGTGGAGGAACAACATATTTACCTTGTTTACTTAGAAGAATGTTTTCTTCAAACATGGTCTCATCCACAACTTGTAGGGTGGGAGGAACAACCATAGCTCTATTAATTTTAGGAATATTGCTAAGGGATAACTCTATTGTGTGCTTTGGCTTAAATTTTTATATGACCTAAAAAATAAATCCAAGGAAAAGTTTCGACAAGAATGTTAGGAAATTGTGTCTCAACATTGCAATTATATAATGATTTATTGTTGACAGGATGTATATATATTTCCTAGTTACACTAATAAGTGTATACAATGGCATAAGGGGGGAGAGTGGGGTGAGTGTAAACAATTTTTTTGTTAACTTTTTTAGGAAACTTCTTAAATGGCTGACATAGATTAGATAAATGATACATTGCAAATCTAGACCATTAATTATTAGGTTTTAGATCTAACGGTGGATATTTTTTTAGCCTATATTTCCATAGAATGTAATCCTATCTTATGAGGGAACTGCATTATGGCTGCGGTAGAGAGAGAGGATGATGTATTTTGAGAGTCTGATAGTTGTCATCTTGTCTCTTGATCTCTGAGTGGTGATACTCCTATGAGAAGCTTGCTCTACAAGTATATTGTAATCTTTGTGATTTACTAAATAATATATTAGGTAGCTTTTAAAGTGTGGGGTTTTTCTCCCAAAAGGGTTTTCCCCATGTAAATCACTGTGTCGTGGTATGTGTAATATTTATTTTTATTTCTATTTAAGTTTTTCTAACTGTTAAAGATCTATAAAGTTTTACATTATTCTCCTCTCAAGATTAGTGTAGGAAGTTGTTCTACTACCTTAGCTTCCTTACAAATGGTATCAAAGCTTGATCACCTTTGGTTTATGATGGAACCCCTAAAAAAATTCTTGGTTTCATGTATAAATTTTTGCATCATTTGGCTTGGACCCTCACTTTGTCTTAAGGTTATGTTCCTCATCAATGTGTTAGGGTTTATATTGATTAGACTATCCAAAATTGACCTATAAGTCTAGAAAAACCCCTTGGCCATTCTAATTTTGCATTAACCTAATGTTCCCAGTCTTTGGTTGTTTAAGCCATCAACTATGCCATTGAAATCATTATTTTCATCGGCCCCCTGAGTTTGTATTTGTTGGTCACCAGGTATCTTTTCAACATTTATTTTTTCCTATGGTCATAATTGATTTTATACTAGAAGACTTAAGTCTTAAGTCCCTATTCCTAAGGGTCAAATTCTCATTGGTCATGAGTGGCCCCTTTTTAAGATTAACTTTTGCATCATGTGTAGAATTAGGTTTTCACATTGTCCGTTCAATCATTAAAGGTTGATTGACACCATTCCTCGTGCACTTGTTTGTTTCTTTTTCATTATATTTTATTTGCATGGGTTGATGGGCTTTAGCCATGTGTCCAATGCACTAGTGGGACCATTCCACTCATTGAAGATGGTTGGTGCCATCAAGAAGAGGATCAATCACTATAGTTATGAAATGTGGCTACATCTTGGCCACTCCCCACCATCCCATGTTGATTTATTTCATAATATTTTAAACACACGAGATAGCAGGTGATGGTCGCATGTCAAGTTTGATGGCAGAACCATTTCACTCTGAAGGGTCAGTAGTAGGGTTTTAACAAAGATCAAAAATTGACAATACAACACATGTTCACATCAGGACCATTCCCCATGTGCTCATCTACCTTGTGCATCACAAAAAGCTAGTCACACGGGATAGCGGGTTGAGTGACATCTGTCACTCCATGGAGGGACCCACTAAGCTTTGGAGATGGTGTGTGTTGCTAAAGAAGGAGATCGACAATTGATGGCAGATGGCATCCAAGTCATCTTGAATGTTCCCCGCCATCCTGTGAGGGGCCCGCTCGTGTCCTATGTTTCTCAATGAGCAAGTGGGAAAGTGCCAAGTGGAATGCTCTAGAGGCTCCAACGGACTCTAGTGGAGTTGGAATGCTACTAAATTTGGTCAAGAGGGCACTATGATATAAACGACACCATATTTTAAGTTTATTCTTTATGGAACATGTTTGGGATTTCGGTCATCAATTCTTACAGTTATTGGTACATATGGGAAGGTGATAATAAAGTGAGGTAGGGTACCAACCAATATTCTGAGATTAAATCAAGATCACTCCCTACTATTCTAAGTTACGAAGAAATACAAGTGTTTTAATTCCCACGAGTAAGTGGGTAATTATGAAATGACAAGTTTTAATTAATGCTAAGTATGTGGTTGCAATATGTATATAGAGTGGATTTCTATCTACTTAGAGATTTTCTAATTAGGAAAAGGCATTAATAACACACAATTGAGCTTTTTTATAATTAGTTGCACCAGTAATCGATCCATTGATTTAGTTTTAAAACTTTATCAATAGTTGAGTTTTTAAGAAATCAAAGTAGATTATTGTTAGCTCACTTGTGTAAGCTTTTCTTGTGTATTAATGGTTGGAACACTTGCATGTCTTGATATAATATGGACTAAGGGTTGTATTTTTCATTCAAAAATTGCATTCAGAGACTAACAATTGAGTGTAGTTTGAGAGCAAAATTGGTGAGGGTTTTTTGGGTCTATATTGGCTCTAGTTATTGAAAAGATGAGTAAATAAAATGATCCTACTAAGCTAGTCCGAAGGTCTAGGAGATTGAATTTGCTTGAGTCTAAGGAAGATATTCCTAAGGAAGAAATTGAGACATAAGGAGCTCCTGAAACACCAAAGGGAAGAAGGTAATGTAGGTAATTCAAGAAATATGGTTTAAGGAGTAATTATCACCTGAGAAGTCAGACCATTTCAGAAGAATTGGTCAAGTTCAAGGGGAAAGAGCTAGTTGAATATGAAAAGAAGGAAAAGAAGAAATGCAAGTATCATAAGGCTTATGTGGGGAGACATAATTCTCCCATTGAGGTTTTTGATAGCCCTTCAGATAGTGGAGGTGACACTAATCTGGAGTGTCACCATTATCCCCTTTCCTTGGTACCTTCTAAGGAATCTGACAAGAAGGTGGTGACGGTTCCTCCAGTTCCACCACAAACAAGACATGGGAAAGCATACTCTAATGCTGATGACTCAGAGTGATGACTCTGCCCCATTTTTTCTTTTGATGACACCATGGCCATCTTGTCAGGATCATCCTCTTTAGCATGTTTGTGGTTTTTTCTTTTAGTGTTGATGTGGAAATGTTTTGAGCTAGTGTGTTGGAGAAGTGCCGGACTTCCTAACTTTGGTGGCATGTATGATTTTTCTCAGTGGTATACATTTTTTTGTGTGGACCATGAATAGATAATCTTCTTTGGTCAACAAGGACAAGATTCAATGCTACTGCAACATCAAAATTTTCCTTTTGAGCTATTGGCATGTCTTCATTTTGGGGATGTCGAGTTTGGTCTTTTACACTTCCATTTTCCACAATGAGTACGTGTAACTAATTGAGGAACATCTCAAATTTTGGTGCAAATGATCATCAAATGAAATGAAATGTAAATTTAATTGAGCATGATGCTTGTTGCTCCCTTGTTCTATAAAGGGGATTTTAGGGCTCATTATAGTGGTCGGATTTTTAGGTCTTAACATGGTCTAGTTGACATGGCTAAGTTTAGAAGAGGCATTTTGTATAAAGTATGAATGAATAGAACAACATGTTGTCTTGGGTATGAGTCTTGTATGTAATAGTCTTAAATAGTTTTATAGAAGTTGTTGATATTAAAACAAACCTTCGATCATAAACAAACACTCTCCTATGTATCTTTCTTACAAGTTATGAATGAAAATATCAATGATGGTCTTGTTTATCTTTAGTTGTTCCATTGAATGTGTGAATTTCTTTTAGCTTTAACTCAAAGAGTTGATTAAATGCTTGAATATGGTTATAGATTTGTAAATAATTGCATAGCATTTGATAAGGAGTTATGTTTCAGGCACTGTGAGTTTTCATGTTGCGAAGCACTATGGAAATAGTCCATCAATTTCTAAATTAAACAACCTATATATCACTGGTTCTTGCATATCAAACTCCATTGCCCAATTGATGAAAACACTAGTCTATTTATTTAGATAATCATGAATTAATTGAGCTATTAGTGTTCCTAGCGATGGATTTAAAATAAGAACAAAATTCATTTAAAAATATTTCAATTATAGTGTTTGGAATACCCCTAATTCCTAGCATATAGATAATCATTTTCTCAAAGGTCTATCAAATCTTTAGTGAAGTGCATTTATTTGCAATAAATAGGAATCAATCTATGTACAAATGTGTTACTAATTAGATATACCTCATGTGACAAAATTTGGAACACCCTCATAGGTCCCGCAGAGCCTAAAGTATAGGAGTAAAGACCTCATAATCCTTTACTTGTTGTGTTGGCCACTAGCCTTGTAGATTCTTAATTATAAGGGTTGGCTACTCTTTAGAGAATTTCAAGGTTCTGCCAAAAAAATCACCAACAAAAATGGTAACTCCGATGGGGACAATTTTGAATCACCAGTTGCAGACTATTAGAGTCAAGAATATGGTGAATCTAAACATTTGGTTCAGATATTGAGAAGTTTTTAGACCTGGAAGTGAGTTTGTTGCAGCAAAATTTCAAATAATTTGTGTGACTTTGCTATGGAAGAAGACCCAAAAGGAAATTCATTCTTGAAGGAGCTATACTGCTTAAAGTTCAATCCTCTGTGAAGAGAAGTGGAGACTCTATCAAAAGAACCTTCTGAAAATGTGAAAATAGTTCCAGATCTGAAAAAATTTTAGTCAAGAAGAAAGGTTAGTATAACTGCTACAAGTTTACAAGTATTCTCATAAATTTAAGCAAAGTATTATTTTGTTTGAAAGCAGTTTATGAGAAGTATTCAAGTCTTGAAAAAAATTGGTTCCCTATTGAGTGAGTTAAGCACTAAGAAAGGGAATGGTAGTGGTAATTTTTTCATACTTTTGAGCTATAATTTGAAGCTTCTATGTGTAATAAATAAGTATGATTGTTTTTCAAATCTTCCCATTAGAGAGATCTTAGATATGGCTATATTTGAGTTATGAATTGTAATATTTTAAGGTCATGATAAAAGCAAGAAATAGGATAGTGATCAATTGAAGAGTTAATGATTAAAGTTGGTAAAAGAGGTTAAGAAAATGTGTCATCAACCTATGCATCTTAGTATGTAGCCTCTATCAAGTAATAAAAAAAATCAACATTGAAAGGTACATAGCCATAAATTTTGATGACATTTGTGGTTACCCAAATGCTATTCCATCTACAATCCGGGAATACTTACCAAAATTTAGTGGTACAAAGAGTGAATCAACAAGAAAGCATCTATAAGAATTCAACAACTTAATGGATGACTATGAGATAGATCATGAGGATGTGATTATGAGGTTGTTTGTTCAGTCCCTAAAGGGGGATTCAAGAGATTGGTTCTCTGATTTACCATCATGCTCTGTCTATTCTTGGGAGGAGTTCAAAGTAGTGTTCATCAAGCAATTTGGTGAAAGAATCAATGTTAAGTCTATGATCAATAAATTTATGAGCATTGAGAAAGAAGAGAATGAGTTGGTTCCAACATTTCACTGAAGATTTACTAAAATATTGAGGGATATTCCTAAGATTTTCAAACTAAGTGATGCAGTGTGTTTGGTTGTTTATTTGGGAGCTTTTGATAATAAGATGAGTTATATGTTGAGAGATAAGGAACCTGGTACTTTACATCAGGCCTATGAGATAGCCATGAACATTGAAAACAACTGGAAATATGGAATGCACAAAGGTCATTTGAATATAAATATTTTTTTCCCTAAGACTTTGAATGTTTATGAAAGGTGTAAGTCAAAAATTAAAAATAAATGTTAGAGCACTTACGCCCCTATTGTTCCAACTTGTACATCATTCCATAATATTGATCATACTAGCCTGGTTATGGGCTATGATTCAAATAATGATGTGAGTGAAGAAGACTTTTCCCAAGCTGAGATTATTCCTTGAATTGATAGGAAAAAGTTTAGTGAGCATCCAAATAATGTGGTGTATGGACCTATGGATTGCATTCATGAAGTTTCAAATGCACTACATGATGTAGTTGATAAAGAGATGGAATCATTTGTTGCAAAAGAAAATTATGTTGATGATGATGGAAACACATGTTTGCTTGAGGAGGAACAACTTTCTTCCTATGAAGAGTCTTCAGTATATGAGTTAGAAATGCTAACTATTGAGGGTGTGACTGAAGTTGAAAATTTATCTGTATACTCTTCTAGTGTTTATGATGATATGAAGGATTTGGAAATTCATGTTAAGGATGTAAAACCTTTTATGAAAACAATGAATGTAATGGAAAACCCCTTATTTGATGAGCCTCTACTTTCACTAGAAATAAGAAATGATGATCCTTATTGGTGTAGAGATAATCCACTCTTTGTTGAGAATTCTGATGATGCATCTGACACATGGTTAGAGTGTGGCCTTAATCAAACAAAGAAACACATTGATGAGATCCTCAAGGGCAGTGCTTATGAATGTTTCACATTTGAAACAAATGTTGCAGATAGGGTTGAATACCATGATGTGTGTAACGCCCCACTGTGTGAACCCAAAAGGACAACTAAAAACTAATAAATTACTACACAATTTTATTTTTTTGAAAGGGAAACATTACATAATATGAATATGAACATGCATTACATGAAAAGAAATTATACATTTACAATATCAACTATGTCCTTTGGAGTACCCGAGATGACATTATGAAACCTAAACTCATACCATAATGATAATGAACAAATTCCAAGATTACATAATAAACCATGACATAATATATGCTTACAATAATCATACATCCATTATAATCCATCAATTAAGAAAACATCCACAGATGATAACTCAACATAGACAAGATTAACTTATTCCCATTAACCATAAACATACTATCATCATATGAATTCAATGGAGCATATTTCCATAAATACAACACATCAAATAACGACTACCACAAATCATTAGCCATATAAGGGCTACAAAGTGAATATAATACATTACATCCATTTCAGGTGTATGTTACATCATTTCAGAAGTACATAAGCACATCTGTGTTTCCTGGCACATAGTGGGAAAGATACATAAAATACAACAATGTTACATAAATGTACATGGTACAACTCAACTGTGGCGAAGATCTAGATTATCTGCAACAACATGAACTTCACGCTTTGCGAACACTAATTGGGAACCCAATGGGGTGCAAAGCACATTCCACCCAACCACATGGAATCGAAGGCCCATCCCCCATGCTAGGAGATGACAAGAAAGGCCCACGACAAGGAACAATCAAGTGGAAAAGCAACAAGACTCAACAACACAAGAGTTTAACCAGAAACATGATTAGCAACCATATCCAAATGACTACATAAGATGACTGCTTCCAAAAGATCACAAAAGCAATAACAAGTGATACTATGGGAGATTTTCATTGCATGGTCCTATCATGGGCTATCTTGGTTACCTCTCTACAGGCGTTGGGCCCCATCTATGGTTATCCTCGCTACCTCACACTAGGCGTCTGCCCCATAAGGTGACTCATGCGGGACCATTAGCCTCTCATGAGGATGAGGTGGTGATCTTTCCAACCATGGCCTTCTCAGCCCACCCTTAGTTTGCAAAAGCACTAATGGCATGGATGAGGTATCTTACAATCATTAATTAATGTGTTCCTACCCAAACCCACTAGTTTATTTTATTAAGTTTTCAATTATTTAACCAACTCTTCCATGGGTTATCCAGGCTGCCCCTTTGTACACCAACCCCCATGAAGAGCCACTCTCCCTAATAGCCCAGAAGTAAAACTCACAACACCAAGGGTGTACCAAAACAGTCAATACCAAAATTCATGAGTTCGAGTACAAATGCGAGGCAAGTCCACCTCGCCAAACAACCATAACAAAAGGAAAAATAATGAAACAAGGTAATACCCACATGAGTCGAAAACAAAATGCAATCAACGACTCACAAAGGTCAATCACGGAGATCCACATAAAAGAGGCTTCCCATTGCCTCTGGAAGTCTATAGAACAACTACCCAAAACTCCCAATGTTAAATAACTCAATGCTAAAGATACCCACATGATCTACACTAATTCTCATCAAATTGAAATAATGCAAGGGAGAAACAGTGAAATAAACATGGGAATATAAAAATCCATCATAAGTAATTTCAATGAAAATTATGAATACTTAGATACCTTCAAGACATATTCAAGGATAATCAAATACCCACTTTACTTAAACATAATAACAATCAAATCTTGCCTAGTCAATTTAAAGAATATCAAATAATTAATAATCACCAATTATATTCTACCTATACGTCCAAGTTGAATTTTTTAATAAATAAAGAATTATGAAACCTTATGATATTTAAACCAATAGATTTCTCTTAATTTAGGAATCTTAACATATACATTTGTTTACTCATAAATAAATAAATAATTAAATGAATTTAATTATGAACAACAACGATTATCCAACTACACTTTTTGTACAAACTAATTTCTCTAAATTTATGATTCTTAACATATACATCTGTTTACACAAAATAAATAAATAAAATTAACTAAGAATCACAATGAATACTCAACTATACATTTAAAATTAATAATTTCAAGAAATACATTAAAATCAGCATGTTACATTTAATCATTGCACTCATTTGTGAAAACATTAAAATTATAAAAGAAAATAAATTTATATCCTCATTTGATGTAATAATCATGAGAATTGAGAACATTCTATATAATTGTCTACATTTTATTTAAACGTTTTTATTGAAATTCTTGAAATAAATGAAGAATTATAAAATCTTATGATAATTAAACCAATAGATTACATTTAATTAAGGATCCTAACACATATACATTTATTTACTCATAAATAAATAAATTACATTACAAATAACAAAAAATGTCCAACTAGACATTTTGTACTAACTAATCTCTCAAAGATAGCTCATGAAATACACCTAATTACTCCTCTACATATATATATATACGTGTGTGTATATATATATATGAATATATTAATAAAAAGGTTTTAAGCAGAATTAAATATTACTAAAGTAAAGCAGTTTTCTATTGAAATTGGACAACTATAAATATATAGACATTCAACCAATAAATATATTACGACTATAGAAACATGTTCCTCTATATATGTACATCAACTATCCTAACTAGTGATTGACATATAATATACAAGGGATGCAGCTAATATAATTTACAGTGGAATAAACTTAATTGTAGAAAGCATAGATTGAACTCACCATGATAGGTAACGACATATAAAAATTCCCTATGTATATATATAAAATATAAAATATGGAATATAAAAATAAACACTAGAGTAAGAGGCACGACCTCTATGAGCTACGCACAACAACCTCCATTGTTGTTGCGCAGCAAAAAGAGGGTATAAAGGAGATATGGGGAGTTGCGCTACGCACAACAAAAATCTCTAATATGGGATGCATCTTCCCATGTCACTAAAGACCTATCATTAGGGTTCTATTGGACCCACACCTACTCAATTTCTCTGCCCCTGAGAATGACTCTCCTGTGCTGAAGAATGGTGATGGGATTTAGTGCCAGTTGCCTATCCTCAACCTATAATGCATTCCAATCAAGCACATGAGAAACATATAGATAATAGGGCCTAACAATAGAAACATGAAACATATCATGTATGCATGATAGATTGGGTGGCATTGCTAAGTGATAAGTAACAGGGCCAATTCTCTCCAACACCTCAAATAGTCCCACAAAACGAGATGTGAGATTAGTCTTTTCCATAATGGATTGGACTCTTTCACAGATGCACTCACAGGAAAACCTGATCTCCAACCAAAAACTAATGGTTGACCCTATGCACATGTGCATACTTATTTTGTATGTCCTAAGCTACTACTATGTTCTCTCTGATGCAAGAAACTTGCTTCTCCATATCCTGAAGCATTTCAGGTCCAAGTAGAACTCTATCCTCAAGACGCTCCCAACTCAATGGGGTCCGACAAGGATGGCCATATAATTCCTAAAAGGGATCCATACCAATCGAACTATGATAACCATTATTATAAGCAAAGTCCACTAGATGAAAATAGTCCTCCCAATGCAATTGTTGATCCATCATGTACATACAAAGCATGTCCTCAAGAACCTGGTTGACTCTCTCAGCCTAACCATCTATTTCAAGATGGTAAGTAGAACTGAAGTTTATTTGGGTCCCTAAGGCATGCTGCAGCAATGTCCACAATGCAAAATTGAACACTTGATCTCTATAAAAAATAATCCTTTGTGGAATTCCATGCAGTCAAACAATATCTTCCATGAAAATTTTGACTACAGACAAAGTAGTATAGGATGATCAAACAGAAGGGAAGTATGCCACCTTGATCAGCCTATCCACAATGACCATGATAGCATTGTGTCGATGAGAAGACTTAGGAAAACCCATAATAAAGTCCACTGATATGATATCCCACTTCCATTTAGGAACAAGATGAGGTTGTAAAAGACCTGTGCAATGCTAGTGTTCTACCTTAACTCTCTAACATTCCAAACATCTCACCACAAAGTCTGCAATATCTCTCTTCATTCCAACCCAAAAGTATAGTGAATGAAGGTTTGCATACATCTTCTTGACTCCCGGGTGAGTAGAATAGGGAGCCCAATGGACCTATGTCATGATTAGGGCACGAAGACCCTCTACAAGAGGTACATATATATGACCCAAATACCACAAAAGGCTATCTAAATCTAGAGAATAACCAACAAAATTTCCCTCCAGAGCCCTAACTGACTCAATTTATGACTTCACTTCCTGATACTAGCTATTTCTAGGAAGTGTTGCGAGGATTTGGCTCCTCAAATACACACCAAGAGTTATTGCAGATACCTGATGCCTCCACCGACTCAAAGCATCCACCACTACATTTTCCTTTCCCTTGATGTACTTAACCTCAAAATCATATTTGCAAAGAAACTCCATCCATCTCCTCTATCTAGCATTAAAGTTTGGTTGCGTAAAGATATACTACAAGTTGTGATGATCGCTATGTAGCTCGAACTGATGCCCCAATAACAAGTGCCTCCATCTCACAAGGGCATGAACAACAACGGCTAACTCCAAATCGTGTGTAGGGTAATTTAGCTCATGATTTTTGAGCTTGCAGGACTCAAAGGTAATCGCATGACCTTCTTGTTAGAAATCAAGATCTGAAATGCAAACCAAAAAATCCTTCCACAGAAAGGAAAATTAGAAAAGGAAAATATTTGCAAAAAGATGTGTAAAATATTATTATTCAGGAATTCATAATTACATGAGAATGATTTTCTTTATAAAAGAAAGTATGCATAACCCTAATCTTATCTTGAGCAACAAGATAGCTCAACAAGATAAGGATAAGAATAATTAACCTAGGAATTAAAATATACCTAAGTTATGCAAGTGTAATTAAATATTAATTACTCTAACACCCCCCATAAATGCAAGTTAAGGAGACTAAAAAGCATGCACCTAAAACTAAGATGAATGCAAGAAAGCATGAATGGGTCCCAACAACAAAGGCCTTATCAGGTACCCAAGTACAAATGCAATAATGTGGTAGAGAAGGAAAACCCAGTGGGACAAAACCCCCTACAATGAGATGACTGTTGCAAAGAAGCACTGGAAGAACACTGTGGAGTAACACTAGAACCACAATCTAAAAAGTAAGGAAAGATACTTCTGTCTACAAGAAACCAAAAATGGAATCATAATAATGTGACAACAGACCCGATGCCATGGAACACTGGAAAACTCACAAACTAGAACAACCCTAGAATTTGTGAAGCAACAGTAGATGATATGATGATAGAATCTAGAAACTATGTATCTCGATGCTGATGCCAAACTAAGACTAAAACTCTTCCATAGGAACAAGTACCATAAAGAATCTAGAACATTAACCATAAAAACATGGCCCTCACACTGAGAAGGATCTAAACCAATGTAGATCAATAACCATCAACTCTCAATCTGAAGTGTGAGCTGATGTGAATCTAAAATGTGTCAAGCTACGACAAGATGTGGTAAAAAGAAACTAAGAAACCAGATATAACCCATGTGATCTATCATCAAATCAAGATGAAGATAGAGATCAAAGTGCATGCACACTCTAATCAGATTATTATGCAAGAAAACCCCCTGATGGAACTTTATCTCAATTCATTTATTACAATAACCCAATGGTTGTAAAAGGAGAAAATGAAAACATGCATAAATAGAAAATAAAAATATACCTTAGATCTATGTAGAGAATAGAACCATCTTTCCAATGCCGCAAGAATGGCAAAAAATGGATCACCGAGTCAAAAGATATGCCCTTCGAATAAAAGAAAACTTCATCTGAGTTCAAAGACCTGCAAAATATATCTAGAGAAAAACCTAGTAAAAAAAACCTACACCATTGGATCAGTGTCGGAATTAACTTTCCAATGGTATCTCATTTGTGAAAAACAGACATCGTACACAAAAAATACACCCGATTTAGTGAAGGTTGCTCCAAAATGGCCAATAAGGCCTGTAGGGCCCCTAGGGGGCTAAAAAAAATTTGGCCCCTAGTCCTATTCACCACCAGGGGCCGGAAATTTGAGGGATAGGGTGGAGCCCCTAGTCCTCAATAGGACCTTGGTTGGGTGGGGGCTAGGCACATAGCGCCCAGTGCCCCATAGGACCGTAGCCTCTGCAAATAGGGCCCATGGGGGTTGAGGAGATCGAAGTGGCTGGCGGGCAGTGGAGTCTGGCAGTGGTGGCAGAGCGGCGGCCACCTGGTGGCTGCCTAGTGGCCACCAGGTGGTGGGATGCCTTTGAACTGTGAGTGCTAGTACAGTTCCCAAAAAAACATGTTTTGTTTTAAAAAAAATGATTTTCATGCCTTGGGGAGCATGCTAGGGAGGCCATATGGTTCCCAAGGAATTTTTTTTTTTCCTTCCAGACCAACTTCACCAAAATTGAAGAAAAAAAGGGTGATCTTAGGGTTTTTGGCCACTACGAATGCAATGGTGACCTCTGTTTGTGCTCAAACTGCTCCAAAAAATGACAAACTCCAAAGCTTGCAAAAAATTTCCCAGCTTGAAACCCTCATGGATCTGGCAAATGATGGCCAAAATATGCAAAATAAAAGCCAATCCTAACTTTTTCCAGTGCTCTAAATCCAATGGTGAAGCCCAATCTGATCCAAAATGCCTCATAGATGAACTCAAGGCATGATACCCTCAAGGAATCCCAAACAAACTCTGCAATGATTTTTTCAAAAATTTGAGAAGGGGTTCCAAATCAAGGCTCTGATACCATGTTAGAAACCAAGATCTAAAATGCAAACCAAAAATCCTTCCATAGAAGAGAAAATAAGAAAATAAAAATCTTTACAAAAATATGTGCAAAATATTATTATTCAGGAATTCATAATTACTTGAGAATGATTTGCTTTATAAAAGCAAGTATGCATAACCCTAATCTTATCTTGAGCAGCAAGATAGCTCAACAAGATAAGGATAAGAATAATTAATCTAGGAATTAAACTATACCTAATTAAAGTTATGCAAGTGTAATTAAAAATTAATTACACTAACACTTCTTACATCAAAGTGACTCCTAAACCTCCAAAGAAGCATCTGTACACACCACAAAATCCCTAGTAGGATCAGGAACTGCTAGGATCGAAGCATTGGTCAACTTTTTCTTAAGGGTTTAGAAAGCTAACTAGCATTGTTCTGACCAAACAAACTTCTTCCCTTTCCTCTAAAGGGTAGTGATGGGATGTGCAATCCTCAAAAATCCCTGCACAAACCATCAATAGTAGCCTACTAAACCCATAAAACTTTGAATCTTAGGAACATTTGTGGGTGCAGGCCATTCCATGATGGCTTGGATCTTCGAAGGATCCATGGAAATACATTCACCAGAGATGACATGACCCAAGTATTTCAATTCAGTCTTATAGAATTCACACTTCACAAGAATAACATACAACTAATTGCCTCTCAAGTACTACAACACCTATCTCAGATGTTCCTCATGCTTCTCCATAGTTTTCGAGTAAATCAGGATATCATCAAGGAACACTAGAAAAAATCTATCCAAATAAGTTTAGAAGACTCCATTCATCAGGCTCATGAAGATTGATGGTGTATTCATCAGCCCAAATGACATAATAGTGAATTCATAATTCCTGTACCAAGTGTGAAATGCGATTTTGTGAATATAAGCTTCAGCTATCCACAATTGATGGTATCCTGACATAAGATCAATCTTTGAGAATACCTGAGCCCCCTTTATCTGGTTAAATAGGTTTTCAATTCTTGGCAAAGGGTACTAGTTCTTCACCGTCACTTTGTTTAGCTATTTGTAGTCAATGCATAAATGGAGGGAACATCCTTCTTCTTTACAAATATCACTGGTGCTCCCCAAGGGGAAACACTAGGAAAAATGAACCCTTTTGCTAATAATTCCTCTAACTACAAATGGAGCTCATGAAGTTCCTAAGTTGTCATTCAATGTGGAGCCTGAGATATAGGCTCATCTCCAGGTACAAGATCAATTCTAAATTCAATGTCACGCTTTGGTGGCTTCCTCAAAATTTCACTTGAAAAAGCATCTAAGAATTCCTTGAGGAGAGGATAGTCATCCAATGACACCTCTTAACTCTCTCCCAAATCCAAGTCATTGACTGACACAACAAACAACTAACAACCCTGATGAAAACATCTCTTCAATTGCATAGAAAAAATCATCCATAATGAGATGGGTCTCTATATGCAAACAATCTCAACCTCATTTCTTGAATCATTTACACATCGCACAACCTTGTGGTGACAATATATTATAGCTCGATGAGCATTTAGCCAATACATACCTAAAATGACATCATAGGAACCAAGAGGTAGGATTCAAAGGTCCACTATAGACACTAGCGTCCCAATTTTTAAACTACAACCCTGAACAAGTGATTCAACTACTACCTTTGCCCCAAATCCCAATTCAACCTACCACCTAATGCCTTGCCTTGCTACCACCAGCCTAAAACACTCTACTACTAAAGGATAAATGAATGAATCTAATGCACCGAAATCAAAGAGAATAGAAATACTAGAGCATTGTAACACACCTGATGTCTCAACCATGGTGCCTTGATGGTTTGCTTGACGGTTATCAACCATCACAAAAATTCAATGTGATCTACCCACATCATCCACCATCAGCTCAAAAGTGGTTGGCCTCTGACTAAAAGTTGTAGCCTTCTTCTGCAAACATTGTCTAGCAATATGTCCCTATTGACCACAAGATAAACAACCTGTGCCTTGACCAAAACCTCTACCACCTGACAGTGCATTAGATTGTTAAAAACTACCCTGACTAGGGGCTGACTGAGAACTCTGAGTAGGTTGTTCAAAATGGTCATGTTGAGTCTGAGGCCAATTTTGATTCCTTCTAGTATGATTTCTTCCACTTTGCTGAGATGAAGAATTATTGTGCTTAGGCTATGACTGCTACTTCTTACCACCCTTAGAGGGCGCATGATGACTCCTAGAAGAGCCTACAGCTTGAGGCTGCCCACCTCAAGAACCAAAACCAAATGCAGGTGCACTTTCAATCTGCACACTTGTGTGACCTCCCCAAGAAATGGCCAAGTTTTCCTCCACTAGAGAAGCCTTTTCAAGAGCTACCTCCATCATATTTGGCTCGAAGACCCTTACTCTACCACTAATTCAGGTGTTTAATCCCTTGAAAAAAAATTGTACTAGCATTGCCTCATCATTACCAATTCATGCATACTATTTCAGCTCATAGAATTGGCGCTCATACTACTCAACGAACATTACCATTTGTCTCAACTCATGGAATTCATTTGCCTAGTATTGTCTCTAGTGGTCTGAAAGGAAACAAGCCCTAAATCTCTCCATAAAAGGCTCTTAAGTCACAACACTGATGTCTGAGTGCAATTTCTACTCTTCTAGGCACCACTAAGTGGATACAAAGCCTCTGAGGTGCATGATTATGCACCTAACATTAGTATTGGTTCCATATGGGTGAATAGCAAAGCACCGGTCCAGATTGATTAGCCATGTTTTTGTCTTTAGTCCTCCACCAATACCATAAAATGTGGGAGGACGAGCTCTCAACAGGTCTCTCATGTGACCTGCCACTATGGCTTCCTGCTCTAATGATAATTATTTCTGCCTCATAGGCCTCTCTCTTTCTCTCTCTACTTGTTGCTCCTCCTTAGGCCTAGGGCATAAACAACCAAGGATCTCCTTCAGAAGGTATCACAATTTCCCTCCTTCCTAACCTAGTTGCTCCTGGTTTTGTCCTCCACCTCCCGGATTGTTTTGGGAACTCTAATGTTCCTCATGATCTGAATCATGGGAGCTCAAAGAAGATGAACATTGGTGGTTGGCTCTGTGGCCACCACCTCAGCCTCTTCCACAACCATGACCTCTACCCTGAGGCATGTTCCTATGCAACATTAGAGAGGAACATGTGAGATCAAGAGTTAAGTGCAAAGGTTAACCTAATGGTCACAACTGTAAAGAAATCAAGGGAGCACATCTAATGAAAACTCCAAATAGTAGTCCCTTCGGTAACTTTAATTTTGATTAGGTTGCCTCAAAGACACGTACTACTATGTCCTAAAGTGGAAACAGACACAATTATTTCCCACATTAATCCTTCTGAGAGAAACACAAGTAAATTCAATAGCAAGCAACAACACAAATGAAAGATACTACGAAAATATAACACAAAGATTTTATGTGGGGAAAACCCTTTTGGGTGAAAAACCCCACTCTCCAAAGTTTGAGCCATTGTATTATTCAGCAACAAAAAGTTACAATACAGTTTTAGACTCTTAGCCTTTCATAGATTACATCTTGTTCATTCTAAATACAACTAGTAGCAAACTATCCCTGAGAGATCACCCAAAGAAATCATGATCATGAGAGATTCCAGTAGCTTAACTCTACCTCTCAATCCTCTACTTTGACCTCATGGCCTCGGCCTTTTAGCCAGCCACTCAGTCCTCTCTCTATCATTCTCTCTGGCTCTCAGCACTTCAGCTCCTTGGCTTATCAGCCATGCTACAAAACATCCAATGCGTTCATATACATTCATTCTCTTTCAACTGTCAGATCAGAACCTCTAGCTCAGCATCATTATCGTTGAATATGTTTCCATTTCCTCATGTAGATTTTTCTCTTCCACATAGAAATAGTTGAAATAGTTTCACAACAAACAGTTTACATTCTTCTCTTTGATTGGTCCAAGTCATGCCACGTAGGACAGACTTCACTCAATCAAACATTGATCTTATGTCACATGTCGATGAGACAATAACTGTGTCTCTCGAATGCCACATAGCCCATTTCGTCTTTATCGACAAGAGTCTTCCCTATCGGCAAGACGTTACACTGAGTCCAAAAAGCTATCGCTCAAACTTCCCCTTGTCGCCAAGACATCTTACTAAAGTTCCCAAGGTCACATAGATGTGAGCTTTTCCATCAGCAAGAATATCGTCTTTCGCCAAGACATTGCACTGAAGTTCCCAAGTCACATCGACCTCAGCATTCTCATCGGTGAGACAATCGCCATTCGATGAGACTTCATACCGATGTTCAAAGGTCACTCTAAAATGCCCAACAGTCGGCAAGACTTACCGCCCTTCGTTGAGAGATCATACTAAGCTTTCAAGTCATACCAAACACCAAGCAACAGTCCGCAAGACTTATCACTTTTGCTAAGAGGTCATACTGACATCAGGATTCCCATCGGAAAGACAAACACTCTTCGCCCAAACATCATGCCAGTGCCTTCAAGTTACACCGCAGTGCTCAACAGTCAGCAAGACATTTGTCTTTTGCCAATACATCACACCGAGCACACCATGTCATACCGAGTTGGCAAGACTTTCCACATTCGGTAAGACAACATACCAAAACACATGTGTTACACCAAAATCTCCTATCGGCCAGACTTCTCGCTGTTGCCAAGAGGTTACACCGATCCTCTTATGATACACCACAGCCATCGATGAGACCAACACTTGTTGCCAAAACTTCACGCCGAAGTCTCTAGGTTATCCTGAGCCCACCTTTCACCAGGAGTCATGCCCAACACATCCCACACTATCGGTGAGACAAATGCCTGTTGCCAAGAGTTTTACCAAACTCTCTTTTGTTACCTCGATGAATCCATATATCTATTGGAGAGACATTTCCTATTGCCAAGACTTCATGCCGAGACCCTTGAGTTACTCTGAGTATATACCATCGACCAGACATCTCCCAAATGCTAGGATCACATACCGACACACTTGAGTTACCCCTACGGCTCTAGGAGAAAGCATAATGGTGAGACAACCCTCCATTGCTAAGATTTCGTATCAAAGCAAATGGGTTACACTGATGACTCTAGTCACTATAGGTCTCCCCGACATCTGCTAGGCCAAACCATCAGCCAGAGGTCCCCACTCAGTAGAAGGTTATAGTGAAGGCCACAAGTCATAGCGATAGGCTCCTTCAACAAGACAAAAGCAAAGTCACAGTGACATGAGCAAAACACAAGGTTACTGAACACTTAGTCAGCTAGACAATAGGAATGTCACAACGACCATGCTTTCTCAAAGGTTTTAGCCTGTGAGATTGAGGCACATTTTCCAACAATCTCCCACTTGACGAAGATCACACAGGCACCTCCAAAGCAACCAGGAACTAAGATCACACTAGCTCCACTAGTTCAAACCCCGCAATACTCAAAACACCCAATCAATATGATTCAATAGATAACAGTCCACCAGACAATCTACAACAAAGACTAGGCATCCAACTGCAACCCACTGACCAACAAAGCAACTGATCATAGCCTTCTAGGTAACCACAAAGATCAAAAAACATGCTCTCATGCTCAATCAATAATTTTGCTCCAACATCTAAGATGTCCACCATTCAGGCAACAATCTTTGTCATCTTCCAACATGGCACATGTGGAAGAAAGATACAAGCCAAGGTGAATAAGCACCATTCCAACGAACACAAGCAAGAGATCCCAATAATATCACCTACAAGATACTGCAACCACTTCACTATGCTCAAACGCTATACAGAAGCAATATCAACTTCAAAGCTTCAAACAGAACACACCAGTGAAGTCATTCTCTAGAAACAAGATATAAAACACCAGCTAGAACAACAGTCAGTCTAACTGCTCCGATCCAACTGATAAACCCACGCGACTAAAAAATAGCACCCACAGCTCGTGCTATTCCATCCAAACACACATCTCAAAGGTATCAGCATTAGTAAACTCATGCCGCTTCAAAACCAACCCACTAGCAAATGCAAGCTCCAAGTGCTAACCAGTCAAAGAAGACAAAAAACACAACAAGAATTCCTACTGTCCGAGTAATCCAGATCTAAAAGATCAAAGGTATCACAAGTCTACCAATACTAGCACATAGAAAGTGTAACCATGTAGTGCCAAGGAATATCCACAATGATATGAACATCCTACAACAAACCACTACAAGAGACATTTCCCTTACCACAAACCTTCACGGTCACAAAGAGAAACTCTGTACATCATCTTCCTATAGAACATCCTTCTACATACACTTCTAACAGCTAGTTGTGTCAAGAATGATCTTCTTCATAACCCAAAAGAGAAACCTTAACAACATTCATCTGTTCAATCACCAAGATCAAACCAATTTAACAAACAACATGGATTTAAGCATCTCTAAGAAGATCAAGCTAGTTCATTCCCCATTTCAGGAAATCAACCCATACATCATCTCCTACCAATTCTCATTAGTAACAAGGAGATAAAATGAAACTGTACATCTTCCACTATGAATCCTCTAGAACCATTAAACAACAATTCAAGATCCATATCATGAAAGTAAATATAAAACACATCTAAAAAATACAAAGGGCCAAATACCTCTCAGATTAACTACCGAGCAGACCAAGAGTGGAAACGAGAATACTCCTTCAAGATATACAAGCCATTATGACTAATCCAAGAGCTATCTCCTCATAGGTATTTTATTGAACTCACATTCAACCAAGGTGAAGGCTTTTCAGACTTTTCTGCTGAAAAACTTTAACAAGAGTAACAAGCAACAACACTTCTCTCATAAGAGAAAAATAGCCTCACCTTATTCTTCATGTATCCATGAGTACTAGCAACCGATCATCTCATGCTAAACTTCAACTGCATTACTGCAACATCATGACGTATCAAGCAAATAATAAAAGCACTCAATACACAAAGAATTACTAGACCATTGTCAAAGCTCCAATCATCTGAATCAGGAACTTATCATGACACCATGATCTACACATGCCCATAGGAGATATCACGCTTCAAGTGACTTCTCCACTATCTCAAGTACAATGCACAATGTCAAAAATCCAGTGCACAAACAAGAGTATACCATGACATAAAGCAAATAGACTTAAAAATAACATCACCTGTCAAGCACCACCAACACCTTAGCCAAAGACTCCAAGCATCCTCCATGGTTCCAAAATGTTGTACATCTTCAAATAATGTTCATGCAAATGTGAAAGAATCCTTCTGTAGCAACAAGATCCCAAGAAACATCTACAACACTAAAGAAGACCATTCACCACCACGTGATGAACCCACAGTCACTGCTAGAGCTCCCACTAAAATGTGACACCAGACCTCTCCAAGCATCATGACTATGTGCTATAATTTCTCGACTATATAGGTACTCAATAGTATCCATCCTCTCATCTCAAAGCACCACACCAATGCACAAATGACCATAGACAACACCAGCTTTAACAAGTTTACACCAACAATTAATCAACCTTGTGGATATAGAAAATCCACTTCCGAGTTGTCTCATAGCAAACATGTAGGTAAAGACAACCCACAATATTGCACAACCCGCAGATCCATTCAACAGAAACATGCAAACCCATCATCACATTGGAAATGCAAAACTGAGATTTCAAAGAGAATAACCATGTAGACAACATGACTCAAACATCATATCAAGCTCATATCTAATTCTCCAATTACATCCACAATGAGTGCCATAATCAAGGAACCCACAAGCATCACCACAAGAATGTTGAGTGACAAAACCATGTACCAAAACTCCCATGCAGAGAAGAAATCATACCTCTTCAAGCCATGCACCAAGCATGCATGCAGACATGCAACCATCTAATCCAGCAACACCCCAAAAGGCTAGTGACTAGACAATAGCTTAACGGCAACTCCACATGACCACAAGTTTTACTTAACTGTGTAAAACCTACAAAACCATAGAGCCATGCAAGTACAAAACATCCTTAGAAAGAAACTAGCAGTTCAGGAGAATCTAGGTCCCTTTCAGACCAACTCTAAAACCACCACCATGTACATGCATCCAAGAAAGAGAGAAAGGCTATTTCAGAAGCTTGCAAATCATCTAATGATTAGCTTCATAGCCTTTTAGCATTCGAGGTTAAGAAGAAACAGTGCCTTCTAACACCAGGAACCACCACCTAGCATAAGAACTTTCTTTTTCATGACCGAGAAACAACCTAGGCTTCTCCATATCACCCAGGAGCCTGACACATAGATGCCCAATATGAAAGCTTTACTGCTACACAGCCATAAAGCAAAGAAATCCACCTCATACTTGAAGGTTATACCTCTACCAGCCAGGAGACATAGATCACAACATGATCAACTCCTTTTTCTATCTTTGCCATCCTTCAAGCTACATGTTATCTTAGAATACCACAAGGCTTCCACTCATCAAAGGGTTAATACATCAGTACATTCCTCTAGATTTCTTCCAGCCCATCAAGCTAAGAAATCTTCACAGGAGAAATATCCAGAACCGACAACTAGAAGAAGGCTTTAATACCACTTGTAAGGAAATCAAGGGAGTGCATCTAATGAAAACTCTAAATAGTAGTCCCTTCGGTAACTTTAATTTTGATTAGGTTTCCTCAAAGACACGTACTACTATGTCCTAAAGTGGAAACAGACACAGTTATTTCCCACATTAATCCTTCTGAGAGAAACACAAGTAAATTCAACAGCAACCAATAACATAGATGAAAGATACTACGAAAATAGAACACAAAGATTTTACATGGGGAAAACCCTTTCGGGTGAAAAACCCCACTCTCCAAAGTTTGAACCATTGTATTATTTAGCAACAAAAAGTTACAATACAATTTCAGACTCTTAGCCTTTCAGAGATTACATCTTGTTCATTCTGAATACAACCGGTAGCAAACTATCCTTGAGAGATCACCCAAAGCAATCATGATCACGAGAGATTCCAACAGCTTAACTCTACCTCTCAATCCTCTGCTTCGACCTCATTGCCTTGGCCTTTTGGCCAACCACTCGATCCTCTCTCTATCGTTCTTTCTCTATCATTCTCTCTCTGGCTCTCGACACTTCAACTCCTTGGCTTATCAGCCACGCTACACAACATCTGATGCATTCATATACATTTGTTCTCTTTCAACTTTGAGATCAGAACCTCCAGCTCAGCATCATTATCGTCGAAGATGTTTCCATTTCCTTATATAGATTTTTCCCTTCCACATAGAAATAGTTGCAACAGTTTCACAACAAACGGTTTACATTCTGCTCTTTGATTGGTCCAAGTCGTGCTACGTAGGACATAATTCACTTGGTCAAACATTGATCTTATGTCGCATGTCGGTGAGACACTAACCATGTCTCCCCGATGCCATAGAGCCCATTTCATCTTTATCGCCAAGATTCTTCACTATTGGCAAGCCGTTATATTGAGTCCAGAAAGCTATCACTCAGACTTCCCCTTATCGCCAAGACATCTTACCAAAGTTTCTAAGGTCACATAGACGTGAGCTTTTCCATTAGCAAGACTATCATCTTTCGCCAAGACATCGCACTGAAGTTCCCAAGTCACATCAACCTCAGCATTCTCATCAGTGAGACAATTACCATTCAATGAGACTTCATACCGATGTTCAAAGGTCACTCTGAAATGCCCAATAGTTGGCAAGACTTACCGCCCTTTGCTAAGAGATCATACTGAGCTTTCAAGTCATACCGAACACCAAGCAATAGTCGGCAAGAATTATCGCTTTCACTGAGAGGTCATACCGACATTAGGATTCCCGTTGGCAAGACAAACACTCTTTGCCTAGACATCATGTTGATGCCTTCAAGTTACACCGCAATGCTCGATAGTCGGCAAGACATTTGTCTTTCGCCAAGACATCACACCAAGCACACCATGTCATACCGAGTTGGCAAGACTTTCCACATTCGGTAAGACAATATACCAAAACACATGTGTTACACCGAAGCTCCTGTCGGCCAAACTTCCCACTATTGCCAAGAGTTTACACTGAGCCTCTTATGATACACCATAGCCATCGGTGAGACCAACACCTATCGCCAAGACTTCATGCTAAAGTCTCTAGGTTATCCCGAGCCCACCTTTCACCGGGAGTCATGCCGAACACATCCCACACCATTTGTGAGACAAACACTTGTCGCCAAGAGTTCTTACGGAACTCTCTTTTGTTACCTCAATGACTCCATATGCTTTTTGGTGAGACATCTTCCTATCACCAAGACTTCATACCGAGACCCTTGAGTTACTCCAAGTGTATACCATAAACCAGACATCTCCCAATCACTAGGACCACATACTGACACACTTGAGTTACCCGGACGGCTCCAGGAGAAAACATATCGATGAGACAACCCTCCATTGCTAAGACTTCATATTGAAGAAAACGGGTTACACCGATGACTCCAGTCACTATAGGTCTCCTCAACATCCTCTAGACCAAACCATCAGCCAGAGGTCTCCACTCGGCAGAAGGTTACAGCAAAGGCCACAAGTCATAGCGATAGGCTCCTTCAACAAGATAGAAGCAAAGTCACAATGACATGAGCAAAACACAAGGTTATTGAACTGTTAGTTGGCCAGACAATAGGAGTGTCACAGCGACCATGCTTTCTCAGAGGTTTCAGCCTATGAGATTGAGACACATTTTCCAACAACAACTAACCTAGAGTACCCAGAGTTGTAAACCTTGGCTCTGATATGCGAACCCGAAAGGACAACAAAAACTAACAAATTACTGCACAATTTTTTTTTTTGAAAGAGAAACATTACATAAGATGAATATGAACATACATTACATGAAAAACAGTTATACATTTACAATATCAACTACATCCTTTGGGGTACATGGGATAGCATTACGAAACCTAAACTCATACCATAATCATAACAATGAATTCCAAGATTACATAATAAACCATGACATAATATATAATTATAATAATCATACATCCATAGATGATAACTCAACATAGACAAGATTAACTTATTCCCATTAACCATAAACATACTATCATCATATGAATTCAATTGAGCATATTTCCATAGATACAACACATCAAATAATGACTACCACGAATCATTATCCACATAAGGGATACAAAATTAATATAATACATTACATCCATTTCATAAGTATGTTACATCATTTTAGGAGTACATAAGCACATCTGTGTTTCCTGACACATAGTGGGAAAGATACATAAACTACAGGAATGTTACATAAATGTATATGGTACAACTGAACTGTGGCGAAGCTTTGGATTATCTACAACAACAAGAACTTTGTGCTTCACAAACAATGACTGGGAACCCAATGGGGTGCAAAGCATGTTCCACTTGACCACATGGACCCAAAGGCCCACCCCCATGCTAGGAGATGACAAGAAAGACCCACGACAAGGAACAGTCAAGTGGAAAAGCAACAAGACTCAACAACACAAGAGTAACAATAAACATGATTAGCAACAATATCCAAACGACTACATAAGATGACCACTTTTAGAGGCTCACAAAAGCAATAACAAGGGATACTATGGGAGAGTGTCTTTGCATGGTCCTATCATGGGTTATCTTGGCTACCTCTCTATAGGTGTCGACCCCCATCTATGGTTATCCTGGCTACCTCACACTAAGCGTCAACCCCATAGGGTGACTCATGCGGGACAACTAGCCTCTCATAAAGATGAGGTAGCAATCTTGCTAACCACATCCTTCTCAGCCCATGCTTAGTCTGTGAAAGCACTAACGGCGTGGATGAGATATCTTACTATCTTTAATTAATGTGTTCCTACCCAAACCCACTAGTTTATTTTATTAGGTTTTCACTTATTTAACCAACTCTTCCATGGGTTATCTAGGTTGCCCCTTTATGCACCAGCCCTCGTGAAGAGCCACTCTCCCCAATAGCCTTGGAGTAAAACTCACAACACCAAGGTTATACCAAAATACTCAATACCAAAAATCACGAGTCTAAGTACAAATGTGAGGCATGTCCATCTCGCCAAACAACCATAACAAAAGGAAAAACAACAAAACAAGGTAACACCCACAAGAGTTGAAAACAAAATGCAATCAATGACTCATAAAGGTCAATCATGGAGATCCACATAAAATAGGTTTCCCATTTCCTTTGGAAGTCTATAAAACAACTACCCAAAATCCCAATGGTAAATAACTCAATGCTAACGATACCCACATTATCTACACAAATTCTCATCAAATTGAAATAACGGAAGGGAGAAAGAGTGAAATCAACATGGGAATATAAAAATCCATCATAAGGAAGTAATTTCAATGAACATTATGAATAGTCAAATACCATCAAGACATACTCAAGGATAATCAAATACCCACTATACTTAAACATGATAACAATCAAATCTCGCCTAGTCAATTTAAAGAATATCAAATAATTAATAATCACCAATTATATTCTACTTATATGCCCATATTGAATTTTTGAATAAATAAAAAATTATGAAACCTTATGATATTTAAACCAATAGATTTCTCTTAATTTAGGAATATTAACTTATACATTTGTTTACTCATAAATAAATAAATAATTAAATGAATATAATTATGAACAACAATGATTATCCAACTACACTTTTTGTACAAACTAATTTCTCTAAATTTATTATTGCTAACATATACATCTGTTTACATAAAATAAATAAATAAAATTAATTAAGAATCACAATGAATACCCAACTATACATTTAAAAGTAAAAATTTCAAGAAATAAATTAAAATCAGCATGTTACATTTAATCATTGCACTCATTTGTGAAATCATTAAAATTATAAAAGAAACTATTTAAACCAATTTCATAACTAACTATGTACATAATTTACCCAAAGAAGCTACCTGTCATTTACCCCCGTATCTATATCCTTATTTGATGTAATAATCATGAGAACATTCTATATAATCGTCTACAATTTATTTAAATGTTCTTATTGAAATTCTTTAAATAAATAAAGAATTATAAAATCTTATGATAATTAAACCAATAGCTTAGTATTAATTAAGGACCCTAACACATAAACATTTATTTACTTATAAATAAATAAATTACATTACAAATAACAACGAATGTCCAACTAGACATTTTGTACTAACTAATCTCTCTCAAAGATAGCTCATGAAATACACCTAATTACTCCTCTCTATATATATATATATGGATATAAATGAATATAATAATAAAAAGGTCTCTACTGTTTAAGCATAACTAAATATTACTAAAGTAAAACAGTTTGTTGTTGAAATCAGAAAACAATATATATATATATATATATATATATATATATATATATATATATATATATATATATATATATATAAATATATTACGACTATAAAAACGTGTTCCTCTGTATATGTACATTAACTATCCCAACTAGTGACTGACATATAACATACAATGGGTGCAGCTAATATAATTTACAGTGGAACGAACTTAATTGTAGAAAGCACAGATTGAACTCACTATGACAGGTAACAACATATGAAAATTCCCTGTGCATATATATTAAATATAAAATATGGAATATAAAAAGAAACACTAGAGTAAGAGGTGCGGCCTCCATGGGCTGCGCACAATAGCCTCCATTGTTGCTGCACAACAAAAAAGAGGGCAGAAAGGAGATATGGGGTGTTGGGCACCATGGTACACAGCCAACAAGTATAGAACAGGAAACCACAGATTTCTTGCCTAATGAAATGCAAACAACCGTCTTCTCTAAGGGTAACCAAATCTATATGACATAACAGATATAATTCACATGCAAAAGCTAGCTAAAAAGGAAATAAGGCCAGATATAACCATATTTTACTTGGTTTGACCTCCCAAGAAGAACAAGGCGACTAAGATAAGGATCGATCTCCTCCCAAAGTAAATGAAAAACCAATTAAATGACCACACTTCAATCTCACCTTATTGAGCCTAAATGAAAATAAGTTTCTTATGCAAGGACATGGTTCAACTATTTCCATCTGTGTGTGCTAATGGCATAAGCAATTTCAATATAATATCACCTACCTATGAACTGGCGTATATATTAAACTATATTCTTTTGTCAAGGGTCAAATCCAGTAATCCAGTAATCATGCAAGGTAGTCTAAACAACCGATTATTATGCAATAATCTAAAATGAGATGGCATACATACAACAATAACGATACACCACACTATTTAAATTTATTAAATCACAACTGTCACGAAATTCTTTTAATTTTTTTTTTTTAAATTTCATCATTTCAAATATAATATTTAATAAAATATTCATTTTGATATTTCCTTCAATATCTCTTTTATTCAAATATTTTAAATTTAAAAATAAACTTTATTAATAAGTGGATTATTAATCCACTAAATTAAATTTGAAAATAAAAATTATTTATGAATACAAATTTATGTTTTGTTTACATTTTTTTTCATCTTTAATAAAATAATAATATAAGCTATTAAATCATTATCCCCCTTTCAGTTAATTTAATAATTTATTAATAAAATTCTCTTAATAATTCAATAATTAATTAATAACTTTCTCAAAATAATTTAATAGTTTAATTTATTACTTTAATTAAATCAATGACCATGCCAAATACTTGAAACACATTAATTAACCAATTAACTTGAATGACAAAATAGAACAACATTAAATGAACAATTAAAATGAATGACTAAAATGAAGTGATACCAAAATGAGATCACAAATAGAGAATGTCATTAAACAAAATGATGTAGTGATAGACTAGGACGAGGGACTTTCTTGTCAACTCTAGTTTCCACATCATACCCATTGGGTTTATAGGGCACACTCAGACCTGACAGTGCAAGTGGAGTTAGTTCTGTTGGTGTAATTAATTATTAATTACACTTTGGATAAGTTTACTTAAGTTTTATTTAATTTCTAAGTTATAATTTTTATCCTTATCTCGTTGAGCTATCTTGTTGCTCAAGATAAGATTAGGTTATGCATCTTTGCTTTTATAAAACAAATTATCTCTTATAATATTTTATACTTTGAATATATCAATTTGCACATCTTTTGCAAATCTTTGCGTTTTTGTTTTTCTCTTCTGTGGAAGGTGATTTTTCTAGTTTGTAATCAGATATTGGTCTCTAACATGGTATCAGAGCCTCAATTTGTAGCCCCTTCTTAGCTTTTTCGGAGGAATACAGTGTAGATCTCGTTCGAGGTTCCTCGAGAGTTTCATTCCTTGAGCATCTTTATGTAGCATCTTGGATTAGATCGGGGTTTTCCATTGGATTTAGAGCACTGGAAAAAGTAAAAAATGGCTTTTATTTTATTCATTTTCGTTACTATTTGACAGATCTGCGAGGATTTCTAGCTCGGTGATTTTTCTGATAGATCTGGGGGTCACCTGATTTTTAGAGCACTTTAGGCCCAAACGGACTTCGTTGTTGGATTCACAGTGCCCAAAAACTCCTATTTTCATATAAAATTTGTCTGATTTAGATATAGTCGTCCGGAGAGGCAAAAAAAATTCTCAAGGGTCGTACGGCCCCCAGGCACAGTCTTCGAGGCATGCAATACAAAAAAAACTATCAAAAAAATCAAATTTTTGGGTTAAATATTTGCGCCACCCATTTTATTTGGTTCACTGCCAGGCAACCACCCATCTGCCGCTCGACAGCCACCTCACCACTGGCAGTCGCCACTCCCACCAAACCGCCACTGGCGGTTTTCTGCCCGCCACCAACCAAGCGCTACTCCTACATAGTCAACCCCCATGGGCTCCCTGGGTGGTCCCATGGGCGACCAAGTGCCCAGCTGCAGCCCCCGCGGGCTTAACCCTCAGCTGGCAGTCCTTTGGAGGACCCTGGGGCTCTGTCCAGCCCCCTTATACGCCAGCCAACTCCTGCAGTGGTCACATGGGTGACCAGGAGCTTTGGCTTAAGACCCTGCAGTTCATCCCCTGGTCCACCTAGGCGACCAGGGGCCTTATTTTTTTAGCCCCTGAGGGCTTCACATGGCCAAATCAGACATTTTTGGAGCAGTTTCACGGAAACGAGCATAACTTTCACATACGACGTCATTTTTTTGTAAACGAGATATCGTCGAAAATCTGTTTCTAAGCTCTATGCAATGGTGTAGGTATGATTTTTTGGTTTTGTTTTTTTGATGTCTTTTTCAGCCTCAAAAGTTATATATTTCCGTTTGCACTTCGAGATGCATATCTTTTGACTCGCTTATCTATTTTTCATGATTTTCACGGCGTTGGAAAGCTGGTTTTAGCCTCTATGAAGATCTGAGGTCATTTACAGAAAATTTGTAATTTATTTTAGGTATGCATTCATTTTTGTTTCATGCTCTAGGTTTACATTTTCACTTATGTTTCTGTAGTTTTGCATTCTCTCCTTCTACAATGATTGGGTATTATAATAACAAACTGATATAAAGTTCCATTAAGGGGGTTTCTTGCATCCATATTTCATATTAGTGAAAACTCGCATGAGTTTTTCTAGTTTCCTATTGTCTCCTTTTAGCCTCTTTCTTGTTTAACTGGACACATCTTTGGTTTGCTTCGGTTCACACTTCACATTGGGATTTTATGGTTCTTGATTTGCATTGGTTCAGATCTTTCTCATTTGAAGGCCATGTTTTTATGGTGAATGTTCCAGAATCTTGATGGTACTCGTCCTATGGGCAGTTTTAGTTTTAGTTTGGCATCAACTTCGAGAGACACAACTTCCAAATTTGGCATCATTATGGGTCCTTTCATTCTTTCATGTACTATTGCTTACAGATTCCAGTGTTGATCCAATATGTGAGTTTCTAGTGTTCCTTAGCATCGGGTCTGTTGTTGCATTTGTGATTCTAATATGGTATTTTGCAAACAGAAGTATCTTTCCTTGCTTGCTAGATTTGGGGTTCCAATGTTGCTTCTTCAGAGTTCTTCCAGTGCTTCTTCGCAATAGTTCATCTCTTTGAGGGGGGTTTTTCCCACTAGTTTTTCTCTCTCTTTGCATTTGTACATTAGTACCTGATCATGCCTTGTTGTTGGGACTCATATTTGCATAATAATCTGCTTCTCCTTATAAGCTTTATTTAATTCTTAAGTTATAGGTTTTATCCTTATCTTGTTGAGCTATCTTGTTGCTCAAGATAAGATTAGGTTTATGCATCTTTTCTTTTATAAAGAAAATTATCTCTTGTAATATTTTGTACTTCGAATATAGCAATTTGTACATCTTTTGCAAATCTCTGCTTTTTTGTTCTCTCTTTTGTGGAAGGTGATTTTTCTGGTTTGCAATCAGATATTGGTTTCTAACAAGTTCCTAGAACCTACATTCTGCATTAGACCAAATGTCAAGCAACATATATCCAATCGCAAGCACACCATGAGAGGGAGTTGCAGTGTAGCAGGGCGCTTATGAACGAGTGATGCTACAACATCCTCTCACCGACACATCATCATAATATCATGAAGCAATTATTAATCAATTTACATAACAACATAATACTGCATCCAGATGATAAGCATAACTATATAAAGATAAACACCATGCATCATCATATCATCAATGTCATAAAATAGAGTATCATAATTGTCCACGCAAACAAAACTATCAACCAAACAAGTTGGACTAGTGAAACAATCATCATCAAAGTCTCAAGTACACAACACAACATGAGAAGAGTATCAAAATAATGACAACAACATGAGAGGTATTACAATGACACCTACTTGGAAGAGTATGAATACTTTTAGTTTCCAGTTCAGATGGAAGGTATTTTGATGGAGCATGACAATAAGATGAAGAGAAAGGAATATCATTTCCAATACGAATATGTGTCATGTAATGATAAAAAATTTCAGTTTATCTCTAATAGTACAATATAGAGTGACCAACATTACATTAGCAATACTATGCTTGAAGAGGTTGTGAAAAGTGTTGATGGCAACATTTGTAAATAGGCAGCTATTAAGAGTAATCACATATTTTTGCTTATACAAGAAGGGTTATACATGCTAAAATGGTATGATAGAGGTAAAAGTGGATGGAGGAAAATTAGTTCTTTTAATAGATTGGTTTTTGACAGGGGAAAGAATCAGCCATAAGTTTAGTGGCCTGGTGCCACCAAATGGAATCAAAGCCTAATTAGATTGAAAGGTGCACATTGAGAATTTGTACCTCATGTGAGGGTTCAAATTTAATGGAGATTGAATCTCCTATTTTAGGTGTTTTGGCCTATGTAAAAACTGTATATATTTTTGGTTGTTTTTGATTTGTCTTCTGTGCTTGGTTTGCTTCACCCATGATTTTGGGATCTCATCATTCCTGCAAGAGGAATGTGTCCCCAACTAGATCCACTGATGGAACAATTCAAAAAATTCTTGGTTCCATATATAAATTTTTTTATCATTTGGCTTGGACCTTCATTTTGGCTTAAGGCTATGTTCCTCATCATTGTGTTAGGGTTTATATTGATTAAACCCTTCAAAATTGGCCTATAAGTCCAGAAAAACCCTTTGGCCATTCTAATTTTGCATTAACCTGATTTTCCCAATCTCTAGTTGTTTAAGCCATCTCCTATGCCATTGAAATCATTGTTTTCACCAAGCCCCTAAGTTTGGGTTTGTCAGTCACCAAGTATCTTTTTAATGCTTGATTTTTCCTATGGTCAGGCTTGATTTTATACTAAAATAATTAATTCTTAAGTCCCCATTCCTAAGGGTCAAATTCTCGTTGGTCACAAGTGGACCATTTTTAAGATTAGCTTTTACGACATGTGCAGAATTAGGCTCACGCTATTCATTCGATCATTAAAGGTTGATCACCACCATTCTCTGCGTGCCTCTTTGTTTCTTTTTCATGATATTTTATTCACATAGGCTAACGGGCTTCAGCCACGTGTCATGTGCACTGGCAGGCTTGTTCCACACATTGAAGATGGTTGGTGCCATCAGGAAGAGGATCAATGGCTATAGTTATGAGATGTGGCTACATCTTGGCCACTCCTTGCCATCTTGTGTTAATTTATTTCATATTATTTTAAACACACAGTATAGCGAGCAATGGCCACATGTCAAGTTTGATGGCAGGACCATTTCAATCTAAAGGATCAATGATAGGGTTTTAACAAAGATCAACAATGGACACTGCAACACGTGTTCTCATTAGGACCATTCCCCATGCGCCTATTCGTCTTGTGCATTATGGAAAGGTAGTCACATGGGCTAGCAAGTTGAGTGACATCTGTAACTCCATGGAGGATCCCACTAAGCTTTAGAGATGGTGCATGTTGCTAAAGAAGGAGATCGATGGTTGATGGGGGATGATGTGGGTCAATCTTGACTGCTACCTACCATCCTATGAGGGGTCCACTCGTGTCTTATGTTTCTTGGAAGGAAAGTGGGAAAGTGCCACGTGGAATGCTCTAGAGGCTCCAACATACTCTAATGGAGTTGGAATGCTACTAAATTTGGTCGAGATGGCACTATGATAGAAACGATGCCATATTTTAAGTTTATTCTTTATGGAACATGTTTGGGATTTCGGTCGTTAATTCTAACTATTATTGGTATGTGTTGGAATGTGATAATAAGGCAAGGAAAGGTATGAACCAATATTCTGAGATCAAATTAGGATCAGTCCCCATTGTTGTACTATGAAGAAATACAAGTGTTTTAATTCTCACAGGTTAACTGGTAATTATGGCATGACAAGGTTTAATTAATGTTAAGTATGTGGTTGAAATATGTATACAGAGTGGATGTATAGTTGCATGGGGCTTTTCTGATAAGGAAAAGGCATTAATAACACATAATTGAGCTTTATCATAATTAGTTGCACCAGTAATCTATCTATTGATTTATATTTAAAGCTTGATCAATGGTTGAGTTTTAAGAAATCAAAGTAAAATGTTGTCAGCTCAACCGCATAATATTTTCTTATGTATTAATGGTTGGCATGCTTGCATGGCTCAATATAATGTGGACCAAGAGTCGTATTTTCATTTATAATTTGCATTCAAAGACTAACAATTGAGTGTAGTCTGAGAGCAGAATTGGTGATGGTTTTCTATTTCTATTAGCTATGTTTATTAAAAGGATGAGTAAGTCAAATGAGCCTGCTAAGCCAGTTCGAAGGTCTAGGAGATTGAATTTTCTTGAGTCTAAGGAAGATATTCCTAAAGAAGAAATTGAGATACAAGGAGCTCCTGAAACACCAAAGGGAAGAAGGGCATGTAGGAAATTCAAGAAATATGGTGTAAGGAGTAATTATCACTTGATAAGTTGGATCGTTTTAAAAGAATTGGTCAAGTTCAAGGGGAAAGTGCTAGTTGAATATGAGAAGGAAAATAAGAAATGTAGGTATCGTAAGGCTTATTTAAGGATACATAATTCTCCCATTGAGGTTTTTGATAGCCTTTCAGATAGTGGAGGTGGCACTGATCCAAAGTGTGACTATTATCCCCTTTCCATCATACCTTCTGAGGACTCTGATGAGGAGGTGGTGACGGTTTCTCCAATTCCACCATGAACAAGACGTGGGTGAGCATACTTTAATGCTTATGAATCAGAGTGATGACTCTACCCCATTTTTTTAATGAAACCATGGCCATCTTGTCAGGATCATCCTCTTCTGCATGTTTGTGAAATTTTTTTTTAGTGTGGGTATGTGCAAGATCATCATGGAAAAAATAGGCCCTTAAGTGGCAAAAAATTTAGAAAAATCAAAGTTAGGCAACTTGACGTAAAAATTTGAATAAGTTATCTATATTATTTCGAAAATATGTAAGAATAGAATCTGTAGAAAATTGAATGTAGTTTCTAAACTACTAGGTTTATTAACAAATAAACAAATCTATTTGGTGAGAATTTGAAATTTCAATGCAGTAGTACTTAAATTTCAAGGAAAAAATATGAAGTAGGTGTCTATCTGACCACCCTAACCACAATAAAATGATAATATTTTTTTATAAGATTTTAGATATAAGTAGAGAACTCATGTCTGGATGTGATGCATATTTTTTTGTAATTTTTTTCAAGGAAATAATTAATTATGATTTTTATTACCACTTTAAAAAAAATAAAAACTTGTATGTCTAACCACCTTAACTTGGTCAAAACTTCATGAAATTCATTTTTTTGTTTAATCCTATAGTATGTGAAGCATAGAATGTGACACATGTTTCATCTTCAAAAAATGTGATACAGTTTGAAAGCTATAGATGTTTTTGAATCAGCCTATTAATCAGGACATTAGTCATAATTCAAATAGAAAATGAATCATATTTTTTTATTAAATTCAAAGTAAAGCATAATTTATATTGGTGGAAAGCTAAGAATATCCTTTAAAAACCCTTTTGTTTCATCAATTTTGGGTAAAAAAAAATTTGTCAGCCACATACCCATCATATCGCCACTTTTTCGCTCATCATGATCCTACACATACCTGTGCTAATGTGGAAATTTTTTGAGCTAGTGTGTTGGAGAAGTGCCATACTTCCTAACTTTCGTGGCATGCATGCTTTTTCTGGGTGGTATACATTTTTTTTCTCAGGTTGTGAATGGAGAATCTTCTTTGGTCAATAAGGACAAGGATTCAATGCTACTATAGCAACAAACTTTTCCTTTTGAGGAGATGGCATGTCTTCATTCTAGGGATGTGGAGTTTGGTCTTTTACTCTTCTAATTTCCATAATGAGTACAAGTAACTAGCTGAGGAACATCTCAAATTCAGGTGCACATGATCTTTAAATGAAATGAAATGTAAATGTAATTGAACTTGATGCTTGTTGTTCCCTTGTTATATAAAGGGGATTTCAGGGCTCATTACAGTGGTCTAATTTTTAGGTCTTAACATGGTCTAGGTGAAAAGGATAAGTTTAGAAGAGGCATTTTTTATAAAGTATGAATGAATAGAACATGTCTTGGGTATGAGTCATGTATGCAATAGTCTTAAATAGTTTTATAGAAGCTACTGATATCAAAAAAATCTTAGTTCAAAAACAAATAATCTCCTATGTATCTTTCTTATGAATGAAAATGTCAATGTTGTTCTTGTTTATCTTCAGTTGTTCTACTGAATGTGTGACTCTATTTAGATTTAACTTGAAGAGTTGATTAAATTCTTGAGTATGGTTATAGATTTGTAAGGAATTGCATAGGATTTGATAGGGAGTTATGTTTTAGGCACTAGGAGTTTTCATGTTGCAAAGCACTATGGAAATAGTCCATCAATTTATGAATTAAACAACCTATATATCATTGGATCTTCCATATCTGACTCCATTTCCCAATTGATGAAAACACTGGTCTATTTATTTAGATAATCATGCATTAACTAAGCTATTAGCATTCTTGGCCATGGATTTAAAATAAGAACAACATTCATTTAAAATTATTTCAATTATACTGTTTGGAATACCCCTGATTCCTAGCATATAGATAATCATTTGCTCAAAGGTCGTTCAAATCTTTAGTGAAGTGCACTTATTTGCAATAAATAGGAATCAATTTGTGTACAAATGTGTTACTAATTAGATATACCTCACGTGAACACAATTTGGAACACCCTTCTAGGTCCAATAGAGCCTAAATTGTAGGAGTAAAGACCTCATAATCCTTTACTTGTTGTGTTGGCCATTAGCCTTGCAAATTCTTAATTATAAGGGTTGGCTACTCTTTAGAGAATTTCAAGGTTCTAATGGAAAAAAAACCAATAGTTTCAATTGTGGGTTGTTGGGTTTTTTGGACTAAACTAGGTTTGAGTGGGAGCTTGTGTAGAAGATACTCTATGATCTTGTTGCAAGAATTTTTAGATGGAAAGTTCATTAGGGAGAATAGAGGTGGAAATTTTTTTTGGAAATAATTTTAAAATGTGGAAGCTAAAGATGGAGGATCTATTAATAGATTGAGATTTGTGGGAGGCTATTGATTAGAATGTTTCAAGTCCTATAGATCCTACTCATGCTTCTCAATATGATGTTATGGGCCATAAATCCAAGGGTCTAATTAGATTGTTCCTAGTAGACTCTATTTTAATTAATGTCCATGAGGAGACTTCTGCACAGAAACTATGGAAGAAGCTTGGTGAGATGTATCAGGCCAAATCTTTAGTGAACAATATTTTCTTGAGGAAGAAGTTGTATTCCTTGAGGATGGAAGAGGGTGGATGAATCATAGACCACTTGGAAGCATTCAATATGTTGGTGGCTCAATTGGCATTAGTTGGTGTCAAAATGGATGAGAAGGAGAAATGTTAGATCTTGCTTTGTCTTTATCTGATTCATGGGATTATCTTGTTATGGCTATTGGGAGTACTTCAGTTATTTTGAAGACTGAAGATGTGGTTGGTTCTTTGATTTTTGAAGAGATGAGGAGGAAGGTATCTGTCACTACCAAGGAGGCCCTAGATGTTCATGGATGACCAAAGGAAAAAAGTAAGAAGTATGAGAACCACAAAAAATCCAAGTCCAGGGGGAGATCTAAATCTCATGGAAAGTCCAAAGTTATTTGTTGGAAATACAGTAAGTCTGGGAATGTTCGTAAGGAATGAAAAGAAGAAATTTGATTTTGGTTCTAAGTCCAAGAAGGAAGATGGCAACAGATTCATTGCAGCTTTGGCAACTTGTGCAGGTAATGATGCATGGTTAATTTACTCAGGTGCATATTTCCATATGACCTTTAGTAGAGATTGGTTTTGTGAATATGGAGAATTTGATGGAGGTAATGTGTACTTGGGTGATGATTCTTATTTAGACATTGTTGGCTATAGTAAAGTTAAAATCAGATTTCCTAATGGTAGAATAAAAGGGATTAATGGTGTGTTGTATATCCCTAGATTAGCATGAAATTTGTTATCTATGAGAAAATAATAGATGCGGGTGTGTAGGTAGTATTTCCTAATGTAGGGTGCAAGATGGCCAAAGGTGCTATGGTGATTGATAGAGGTGTTAGATATGGCACATTATATAAGCTTGATGCATGCATAGTTGAGTGTAATAATACTTATGTGAAAAGAAAGTCTATGGAAGAAGTGAGGGTTTCACCTTCAACAGATGGTCATGGATTTTGGGTACCCAAGGATGCTCTTTCTTTTGAAACAATATTACCTGTAAAGAAAACTATGTTATGGCACCAGAGACTTGGCCACATTGGAGAAAAGGATCTAAGGACCTTGAAAAATAAAAACCTTGTTGAAGTTCTGTATGATTGTAATCTTGAATTCAATTTTTGTGTGCATTGCATTTATGGAAAACAAAACCATGTTTAGTTTTACTCGAGTTCTCATAAATTTTGTGATGTATTGGATCTTATTCATTTTGATGTGTTTGGTCCTATAGATTTTCCTTTGATTGGTAAATCCACATATTATGTTTCATTTATTGATGATTATAGTAGAAGGACATGGGTATACTTTTTAAAGAGTAAACCTAAAGTTTTCAGTCAATTTAAAGAATTTAAAGCAATGGTTGAGTTGTAGACTAGAAAGAAAATAAAAATTTTAAGGACTAATAATGGTGGTGAATTTTTTTGTAATGATTTTGATAGATTTTGTAAAGATTGTGGTATTCATAGACAAAAAGACAACTTTGCATTCTCCACAACAAAATGGATTTGCAAAAAGAATGAACAGGACATTGATAGACAAGACTAGGAGTATGTTGAGTGGTGTTGGCCTAGAACAAAGGTTTTGGGCTAAAGCTATTACCACTGCCTATTACCTGATTATTAGGTATCCTACGTAAAATCTTGTTGATAAGATTCCTATAGAGGCATGGTTGGGTCACAAGCCTTCATTAAGACATCTTAGAGCTTTTGGTTGTGAGGCATATGCACATGTGCCAAAGGAGAAGTGAACAAATTTGGAGAACAAGGTTGTGAAATGTATCTTCATTGGATATAGTTATGGTGTGAAAGGATACAAGGTTTGGGAACTTGTTGGATAAAAGGTAATCTATAGTAGAAGTGTTATTTTTAGAGAAACTAAGCCTTCTTCTATTACATTGCATCCAAAGCGAAGTAAATAGGAAGATGTGATTCAATTTCCTTCTACGCCTGAGAAAGTTAAATCGAGGCCCAAGGATAGACAAGAAGTTGAGGAGAGGTCATCTAGCTCTAGATCTTCAAAAGAGGAGGAAGAACCTCCAACTAACTTGTTCGTAGTTCTACAAGGAATAGACAACCACTTGAAAGGTATACACCTAATGATTGGAGATGTATTTTTTCTTTGAATACTAACATGGATGAACCCAGATTGAGAAGAAGCATTAGGTATGAATGATGCAGAATTCTAGAAGATTGCTATGGATGAAGAAATGGCATCTTTGAAAAAGAATGATACTTGGGATCTTGTACCATTTCCTGAAGGATGGAAACCTATTGGTTACAAATGGGTGTTCAATAAAAATATTGGTTCAGATGAAGGTATTGAGAAGTATAAGGAAAGGTTGGTTGCAAAAAGTTACTCTCAAGTTGAGGGTGTTGATTATGGTGAGATATTCTCTCTTGTTGCAAAAATGACATCCATTAGATTTTTTCTTGCTATTTCTACTACTTATGATTTGGAGGTTGAGAAAATGGATATGAAAACTGCTTTCCTTCATGGTGCTTTGGAGGAGGATATTTATATGACACAGCTAGAGCACTATGTGGTGAAAGGTAAAAGTAAATTGGTTTACAAATTGAAGAAATCTTTGTATGGCTTAAAACAAAGAATTAGGATGTGGTACCAAAAATTTGATACATATGTCTTGAGATTGGGATTTGAGCATTCTAAATCAAATCATTGTATTTATTATAAAAATGATGGTCATTATTTCTTTTTTATTACATTATATGTTGATGATATGTTATTTATTGGCAAACGTAAATGTATGATTTCAGAACTAAAATATCAACTTGCTGCTAAATTTGAAATGAAAGATCTTGGTGTAGCTAGGCACATTATTGGGATGGAAAATAAAAGAGATCAAGTGAACAAAAAGTTATGGCTTGGCCAAAGTAAGTATTTCAATTCAATATTTTAGAGATTTAACATGTAGGATTGTAGACCATTGTGTGTTCCCCTTTCAGTTGGAACAAAGTCATCTATTTCAAATTGTCCAATATCTCCATCAAAGATGGAAGACTTGAGCAAAGTGCCTTACCAGAGCTCAGTTGGAAGTTTGATGTATGCTATGGTTTATACTAGACCAGAAATTTCCCAAGTAGTGGGAATTCTTTCTAGATATATGTCTAATCCTGGTAGAGTTCATTGGGATGCAATTAAAAGGGTCTTTAGATATTTTTGTGGTACTTTAGATTATTCCTTGTGTTATCACAGTAATATGACTAAAGATGAGATTTTCCTTGATATTCATGGTTATGTGGATTTAAATTGGGTAGGAGATATTTATATTACACAATCTACCAGTTCTTATGTGTTTTCATTATTCGATGGTTCAATTAGTTGGATGAGTAAGCGACAGGATGTGGTTGCTTTTTCCACTATTGAAGCAAAGTATATGGCAGCTACTCATGCTTGTAAAGAAGCCATTTGGCTTAAGAAACTATGTTCAGATATTGGAATAAAACAAAGTGTAGTGATAATTTATTGTCATTCAAAGTGTGATATGTCTAGCCAAGAACCTGACATTTCATGCCAGGACCAAGCACATTGATGTATAGTATAGTTTTGTTCGACATATGGTCGAAGATAGTAGGCTGAAGCTGGTCAAGGTAGAGACTTTGATGAATGTTTTTTATGTTGGAAGAACAAAGAAGAATGATCATCTCTATAGTTTTGTGTTGTCATTTATGTCACCATGTTGTGATTGCAAGTCTAGTTTAGTGCTTGATCTGGTACTTTGGTCTGATATTTGAACCAGTTTTCAAGCTACACCCTCTGGTATTCTAGTCCACAATCCTCCACATTTGACAGTTATTGCTTGCATTTTTTGGAAACTATTTATGGTTGTTGAAGGCATGCATGTTCAAAATTTCTTGTTCTTTGGTACTCATACAACATATTGGCTTTATTCTGTTGATTTCTTTTTGCAATGAAGTCTATTTTTGGCTGATTTCTTGGATTAGTCATGATATGGTGAATTAATTTTGTTATGTGGATATATGTGCAACCTGTATTAGGTTTATGCTGACATGATATAGCATATTAAGCATTTGAATTGTCATTTGGGAAGATTTTGTGAATACTTGAAGTCGACAAATTGGTATTTTTGGTAAGCAAAGAAATTCATCTAATTAGGCCAACCTAATTGATGATTGTAGATAGATCAAGTATATATATGTGTTGAACAATTTTTGAAAATGGTGTGTGTCAATGAAGCAATAGTGAATGCAAAAGAGAAAAGAAGAGCGAAAATGATGAAGTGTGTTAAGTTAGTCTATTGAGCATCGCCGGAATTGCATCAACATTTGTTAGGTGCACTATTTTTTAGTTCATTTTCGCTGTGAATCCCAATTTTGTTTTGTGAATCCTTTTGTAGGGAGTGAGCCTCCCTTGTAAGTAGTGAGATTTTGTATCTGGACAGTGAGTCCTCTTCAGGGTAGTGAGCCCTTGGCAATGAGCCTTATATATTCAGTTGTGAAACTACTTTGTATTGTGAGTTAATCCTCATCGTGGTTTTTCACTCTTTGGGTTTTCCATGTAAAATCCAGTGTTCAATGTGTTAATTTTACTTTATGTTTTATGTATTTCATTCTCATGCTTAGTAAAAAAATAGTGTGGTTATGGAATTGATAAGTATTGAAGTTTTAAATTTTTAATTTTGGCGGAACTAATTCACCCCCCCACCTCTTTGGTTCCTTGGTTTAGAGCTTAACCATTTGAGGTAGATCCTAAAGGTTGATTAAATGGATGATAAAGAAGAACTTCAGACTACACTTGAGGATCTTGATAAAGTTGAAAATGAAAATAGAGATCTAAAAGAGAATCTTAATGAAGCAAATGAATGTGTCTAGAAGTTGAAAGAAAAATTAAAGAAATTCAAGGAAAGACACAAAGAAGTGAGTGAGTAGTTGAGACAAGAGATAATTGGACTGAAAGTGCTTGTAGAAGAAAAGAAGAGAATTGAGGAATGTCTAAATATAATGGTACAAAATAAGTCTAATGAATGATCTAAACTTAAACAAGAGGTAGTAAACTTGAGAGTAGAACTAGAAAAGGAAAAACTCTATGAGAATAATTTCAAATCTAGCTCCGATAAGCTTGGAGAACTACTTGTTGGACATAAACCAAGTAAAGACAAAGCTGGCTTGGGAAATGATGTAGGTGAAAATTCTAAGGACAATCAAATGACTTGGGACAAAGGGAAGCAAAAAGGAAATTCATGAAATTTTGCAAGAAGACTACGTACGAGACAGTCTAATGCACAAAGGTATCCCTCTTTCAATGGTTTTTTTTTTCTTGTGGTAAATATGATCACAAGGCAACAAAATGTAGGAGCGTGAAGAATCGGTTTTCTAGTCCCTTCACTAGACAATGTTTTGGATGCAAGAAGGTTGGACATAAAGCTACTAAATGTAGATATCAGGTGAGAATGATCAGTTAGGTGATGATGAACAGGTTTAATGGAAGTAGAATGAGTCAATCCTTTAATGGCTACTACTATACCTATAACAAATTTGGACGGAAAGAAAATAAATGTAGGACGAGAAGTAATGGAGGTCAAACTAGTTAGAAAAGTATTGTCTACTATAATTGTAACAAACCTGGACATATCTCAAAGGTTGGAAAAAGTAAGAAGGGAAAGTAGTCTACTCCGGTAAAGAAGAATGATTTGGTAAAGAAGATTGACAAAGAAGAGGTGATGCAAGAGATGAATAAGATATGGAAGAAGAAAGAAGAAGAAGAACCTGAAACTACTGATGTGTCTATGCCCTCATTTGGCATAGAAAATTCCTTTGAGAATTAGACCTAGCATGGTTTTAGGGGGAGCATTATCAAAAAATTATAAAAACCCCCTGGATGAATGGTGTGTCAAAGGTTGGCACGAGGATGAAATGTGAAGAATGAATAATTAGAGATTTTGGAAAAGGAACTAGAATAAAACATGTTGACATGATAACTTGTAGATTGAATTATGGTTTTTTGTGTTGAGAAGAATGTTTTAGAAACTTTTTGATTTTTGCCACATTTATTGTGTTTTAGGGAAAATCGATGGTGTATAAGGTGAAATTTTTAAGCCTTTTTGATTAGTTGAGCATATGAATAGTTTTGAAAAGTTCCTTGAAGCAATCTGAAGCATTTCTGAAAGAAGTTGTTACAAATACTCAAGAATTATTATTCAGTCTATGAAGGAAAAGAAGAAGTCTTGACTGAATATTAGCAAATTAAGAACAACAATGGATAGAGGATCGAGTGGCGACATTCCATTGAAGATGAGAGGAGTTGAATTGGAATAATTTGTTCATAGGAGGATGAAAGAAATGAAACTAGGGCTGAAGGAAAATGAATTACAGAGCATAAAAATTCTAGGTATGGATTTATGGCAAGAATTTTCATGGTTTGTTGATAAAGAGTTTATTTTGTTCTTGTTGAATCAATTCAAGAATGGAAACGTTGTATTGGACAAACCCTACCTAATCACGAAGGAAGTGATCAAAGAAATTACTGGCTTATGTAGTATTGGGGATCTTCCTGGAAAGAAAACCATGAAATACAAAGTTGTGGAGGAATTTACTGGCAATGATAAAGACCCTCAAGCCCTATTGATAAAAATTCTTGCAAATTTGGTTGTAAGGTATATTGCGTATGGTGTTTCTTATAAAATATATTTTAGAAATTGTGAAGGCTCAACATCGGCTATTGTTGTTTATATTGCACATATGATAGTTATGGAAAATAGGTAGTTTGATTTGTGTAGCCTATTACTTGAAAATATATCTGAAAATGCCTAAATGTTGTTGGTTGAGGGTTATTCTTTTCAATTTGGATCTTTGCTTGTGTGCTTGGCCTTTTACTTTTTGAACTCTCTACTGGGAAGAGAAAATGTTGTGTGGGAATCTGGTATTCCTATTGGGAAAAAAGTCTACAAATACTTGGAATAATTGGAGGATAGTGTAAGTGCGTGCAAATCATATTTCACATCCTTAAGAACAAATCTATGCTCTAGTGTTTCAACACCGAGTCAGTTTGAAGTGGGTTCATCCTCTAGTAAAAGAGAATTGGAAGTTGTCATTAGTGATTCCCCTTCAGAATCAAAGAAAAGAAAAGCTATAACTGAAGACATTGTTGTCTTTTCAGAAGAGAAAGAAAAAGAATCTATGCCTGGATCTGAATCCTTTTATCCAAATGAAATCTGGTCAATGTTGGTTAAAGGAAAGATGAAGAATATTGGTGATATATGGAATGCAACCTCTTTAGTTGATAAACTCAAGATTGATGTCACTCTAATAGAGTATCTACTTTGAAAAGGTATTGATGTATCAATTATTTTTGACTCCCTACCAAAAAATTTAGTTGAGATTGTTGAAGAAAGAATGTTGCTTGAAGGTCCAGAAGGATGCAAGTTGGAATCCTTGGTTGAATAGATATGTACTAAATCTAAGAAAATTTTATTCGAACTTATCATGGAAACAAAGAAATGCATCAAAGAACTATCAAATATCTACAAATATTATCTCTAATGGCATGTTGCGGTAGATAATTTTAGTAGTATTGAAGTAATTGAATCTGAGGTAAACAACATCATAAAGAACTTTGATATCTTTGAAGACAAAGAAGGGAAACAAAGGCTAAAAATTGGTGAATTACAATTTGAGCTAATTGTTGTATAGAGACAAAGAGATGATGTGGTGAAAACTTTCTATCTCCTTAAGGAGATTTTTGAGGTCTGGTTAGACCATTTTTCCAGAATACTTATTGATGTAGAAGATTGTGAAAGATAGTACTCATATTGGCCATCTTCTTTTACACTGTTGGTCCTGTTAGAAAGCATCTGCACGAGAATGGATTCAACTATATTTAATTGGAATAAGTTATATCTAGTTATCAAAGAAAGATACAATAAGGTGTTTCAGGTGAAGAGTGTCATTTTTACTTGAATTCTGAATGTTCAATTTCTACTCTTTTATTTCTTTTGGCAAGAAGAAAAGAAAGAGAAAAAGGAATATGAACAAGATGAAGAAAAATTGAACTTTTGTTGAAAGGTTGAATGTTTGAAAGTTTTTGGATGCCTAGAATTTTTTGGAAGAATTGGAATCTTTTTGCACTTTTGAATGTCACCATTTGTAATGTCCCCTTCTCGAGCATGACTTCTTCTGATTTATCGTTGGCCTATTCTAGAGACCCGTAGGCTTCTCGGTGGAAATTAGGGTTTCTTGGTTGGAGGTTTCTTATGCTCACAGATTGATGATTGAACTACGGATTCCTTCTGGGTTTTTTGTGAGCTTTTCGGTGATGTGTTCATTTTGGCATTCTGAGCACTTTCACAAATTTACTATTTTTAGTAAATTCTATTTCTGGCAGTGGTCCTATTGGTTTTGGCTCGATTGACCTTCTACTTCAGTATGCTCAGTTGGATTGCTCAACTTTGGCTTTGGGGCACGTTTGGAGAGATAAGTTGGATTATTTTTAATTAAGTCACATTATAATGTTATATTTTGTTGTTGACCCCCCCTTGGCCTAGTGATTGAACTTATGTTGTTTTTAAAAGAGGGTCTTTGTGGAGTGGCGCTTCATGAAGACTTTTCATTATATTCTTAAGTCAAAAATCAATGTATGAAAAGGTGCGCCCATCCTTGGTGAAGATTATTTTAATTAAAAAGTCAAATTGCTTCAAGACAAAGGGGACGCCATCCTTGGAGGGAAAAGGAGTTACTTTAAAATTTAAGAAAAGGGTTTCTAGAAGCTTCTAGTGTGCTTTTGCAAAGTTATAAAAGAAGGTCTTGGTCTTCATTTGTATCATCCAACATCTTGAGTAAAGTTATGCTGCCGAAATGGTGAGAGGATTGCTTTGAGGAATGAATGCCTCCTAGCTTGGCTCAACTTCGTGCTTGTGAGACAGCACCTAGTGGAGAGGTTTGTTGTGTTTTGAGTGCATTTTGTAGTGAGGATTGGTTTGTTGTGAGTTGTTGCAATTGTAGTTCAATTATATGCATTTTCATGTGATTTTCTGTAGTTGCTGAGTTCATAGCTGATTGTATGTTTCACTCATATTTCAAAAATACAAAAATATTTCATTTCTGGGTATTGTTTCTATCTTCTTGACTTGGCTGGGCGCCCCTTTGCACCAATTATCAGATTTTATTGAGCAAAACTTGAATTTTAAGAAGGAAATCGCCCTATATCATAAAGCCGTACCATTTGGGTGTCTTGGGATTTGAGCAGAAAATAAATAACATCACTTTGGGTCTGTTTTGTGTCTTTAGTTTGGGCGCCTTCATCTTAGGAGTCTTTTGCATCCATTCCCATGCATTTTGGATAAGTAGTGAGAGTGTGGTGAGCATTTCTTTGAGTTTCTGTCATGCTGATTACCAGTTTCAGTCACAGTTCTGTTATAACAGCGTGTATTAAATCCTTCATTTGAGTTAGTTTTGAAAGGAGAGACAGTGAGAGCCTTAAGGAAAGCATTGTATCTTGTTGCAGCATTGGAGACACTCATATCTTGTGCTTAACATATGAATTTTCTGTTATTGTAAGCTGAACAGTAGTACTGTCAGCATCTATCATTTCCTTGCTAATTTCAATATTTGTAATTGCCCACTGAATAAGTGGAAGAGGCTGGCTTGCCGCCTATTTGCTTAAGTTGTGTTGTATTTACATAAGTCTCTGCCATATGGTCGCCTCTTATCCATCATGGATTGAGTAGCACATGCTTGGTGTTGAGCTTTTCCAGTATTGCAATTAGATAGGGATCCTCTGACCGAATGCTCGTCGTTCACCAGCGCATCTCTTGGTTAGAGTTTCTGTTCAGCATTTTCCTTTGAGATCCTCTGACCAATGCTCACACCTTGCCCTTCCCAGGATCCTGGTGTACATTCTGGTTAGAGTTACTTTCAGCATCGTTTGGTTTTCAATCTAACCTTAACAGGTGCTTGATTCATTGTAAATTGTTATTAAAAATTTGAAAAAAAAAAATTGGCCCAGTATATTTCACCATTTTTACATCTTTTTTGGCCACCCTTTTCCATTGATGTCAAAGGGAGAGAGATTTGGAAACTTGGGAGAGATTGGGGGAGAGTTTTTAAATATTTTTGCACATGTTTCCATCAATGACGAAGGAGGAGATTGTTGGAAGAATGAAGAAGAATGACCATCTCTATAGTTTTGTGTTGTCATTTATGTCACCATGTTGTGATTGCAAGTCTAAGTCAGTGCTTGATCTAGTATTTTGGTCTGATATCTAAACCAGTTTTCAAGTTGCACCCTCTGGCATTATAGTCTGCAATCCTCTGCAATTGAAATTTGCTACTTGTAGTTTTGGGAAACTATTTATGGTTGCTGAAGGCATGTATATTCAGAATTTCTTGTGCTCTGGTACTCATATGACATATTGGATTTATTATGTTGATTTCTTTTTGCAATAAAGTCTATTTTTGGCCAACTTCTTGGATTAATCATGATATGGTGAATTCATTTTGTTATGCAGATATATGTACGACCTATCTTAGGTCTATTCCTACATAATGTAGTGTATTAAGTGTTTGAATTTCCATTTGGGAAGATTTTGTGAATACTTGAAGCCGATAGATTGGTATTTTTGGTAAGCAAGGAAATGCATCTAATTAGGCCAACCTAATTAATGCTTGTGGATAGATCAAGTATATATATATGTGTGTGTTTGTGTTGAACAATTTTTTAAGATGGCGTGTGTCGATGAAGTAGTAGTGAATGTGAAAGTGAAAAAAAGAGCAAAAATTATGAAGTGTGTTAAGTCATTCTATTGAGCATCATTAGAACTGCACCAACAATTTTTAGGTGCACTATTTTCAGTTCATTTTGGCTGTGAATCCCAATTTTGTTTTGTGAATCCTTTTATAGGAAATGAGCCTCCCTTGTAAGCAGTGAGCTTTTGTATTTGGATAGCGAGTCCTCTTCAAGGCAGTGAGCCTTATATATTCAGTTTTGGAACTACTTTATATTGTGAGTTAATCCTCACCATGGTTTTTCCCTCTTTGGATTTTCCATGTAAAATATGGTGTTTAGTGTGTTAATATTACTTTCTATTTTCTATATTTCATTCTCATGCTTAATAATAGAATAGTGTGGTTGTGGAATTGATAACTGTTGAAGTTTTAAGTTTTTAAATTTTGGGGCAACTAATTCACCCCCCCTCTCAGTTGTCCTACACCTGTTAACATTTGATTCTTTAACTAAGCATGTGAGCACAAATAATTTTAGATGGTGTTCAAATATTATGGACCTTTCAGTGTCTAACAATTAAGAGACAATGTTTACTCTCTCCTGATGCTCTTGCAAGGTGTTCGACAAGGCAGATTTGTTAGGAAATTGTGTCTCAACCTTGCAATTATATAACAATTTATTGTTGATAGGATGTATATATATATTTATATATATATTTCCTAGTTACACTGATAGGTCTATACAATGGCATAAGGGGGGAGAGTGGGATGAGTGTAAATATTTTTTTGTTAACTTTTTCAAGAAACTTCTAAAATGGTTGACATATATTAGATAAATGACACATTGTAAATCTAGGTTGTTAATTATTAGGTTTTAGATCTAATGGTGGATATTTTGTTGACATTTCTTTCCCTAGAATGTAATCATAAATTATGAGAGAACTACATTACGGCTATGGTAGAGAGAGACGGTAATGTATTCTAAGAGTTTGATAGTAGTCATGTTGTCTCTTGATCTCTAAGTGGTGATACTCCTATGAGAAGCTTGCTCTGAAAGTATATTGTAATATTTTTTATTTACTAAATAATATATTTGGTGACTTTTTGAGTGTGGGGTTTTTCTACCAAAAGATTCTTGCCCACATAAATCACTATGTCATGGTATGCATAATATTTATGTTTATCTCTATTTAATTTTTTGTAACTATTAAAGATCTATAATTTTTTGCATTATTCTCCTCTCAATATTAGTGTAGGAAGTTGTTCCACTACCTTAGCTTCCTTACAAGGAAGACAAAGGATGAAATCCACTATGATGCAACTTGTATTTTTTATCTTTGAATGAAAATTTTTTGCACTTATGGATAATTGACAAGACATCATTAATTGAGCATAGCCATGGATATCCTAGCTTCACATGGAATTGGTCCAAAAATTGGATGACAATCTAATTGTTTTGGTCCAACATCAAGAGGGAGAGTGATCAAACCTATCATAGGGTGAAAAAAACCATCACGAGTTTTCAACCATGCTTTCAATTATTTATAAGAATCTTGATAAATATCATGCACACATAAGAATTCCTCTGTGATCACATTCTCTAAACACATGGGATCAATGAGTATCCCTTGCATAGGTTTTTTATTGATACAGTCAAAGATATAGAGAGGACCATCGAGCACATGTATAGATGCATCAATATGGGTGAAAGAAACGTCAAGTAAAAAAGTGGTTTGGCCCTTATGAGGTTGAACATCTATTAAATAAATCATGCTATCTAGACCATCATCATCATTGTTCTTATCATTATTCTCATCATCATTCTTATCATCACAAGCTTACACAAATTTAGATGTATGATTTGGCATGAGATTAGTGAAAATTTGTAAGTTTTGATTCGGTGGAGTAACAAAATTATTTCCTTTGTTATTAATATCAACCAACTCAATGTGATTAGAATTGATGAGATATTTCACTTGATTTTTAAGATGCATACATCATTTTGTATTGTGTTCATGTGTATGATGGTATTTACAAAAGGCTTTTGGGTTAGAATTTGGGGATAATGGTTTTGATGTGTCCACAGGTCTTATCAGAGGTAATTGGATTAAATTCTTGCTCAAAATTTGTAACATGATTGAATGAAGGGAATCAAGTAATTTTTGTAAATTTCCTATCCCTTGGTCTAAATTGACATTGAGTTGAACTTTTGGCAACAACTTGTGGCTCAATGTGATTGGCTGTTTGAGGCATGCTTATCTTGATAAAGTTCTTACTTTGTTTCTTGAATGGTTGGTAGTCATTTTTAGGTATGTGTTTGAACCACTCAATAAGATTCAATGAAGATGTTTATTCATACTAACTAACCAAATTCTAATAGTCACAAAGAGTCATACATAAATGTGTAAAGGATGGATATTTTATTAACAAGATTTTATCCCTAATGTTGGGTTGCAAATTTCCAATGAACACTCTTTGAACATTAGCATCAAGAAGAGAACAATTGATTTGTGAGTAAATTAACTTATATTTCCTATGAATTTTGTTACATTTTCATTTTTTCCTTGTTTGTGCCTCACTAAATCAATTAATGTAATTTTTAGACCAATTTTCACATGAAAGTGCTTGAGGAAGGCATTAACAAGTTGATTGAATGAATGTATCAATTTATTTGACAATGAGAAAAACTATTCCAAGGTCATGTCTTTTAATGACCTAGGACAGAGTTTAGCTAGGAGCTTATCCTTTAAGATGAAATCACTACATAATTTTGTATAAGTTGATATATGACTATAAGGATCTCCTTTACTATTGCACTTGTCAAATGTAGGAATCTCAACTTTTTGTGGCATGGGTGTTTTCAAAAACTTCAACTAACAATGGGCTCCTTTGGACATATTGCAAAGGTTTTTATTTTGATTTTGGTTCAATATTGATATTTGTTGTTGAAGTGATGTTACATTTTGTAATATTTGATTCATGATAGAATCATTGCTTGACATGTTTTGAGAATGTGGTGAATATGGTGGGATTGTGTAAGTGATTGGTGGACTACTATGTTGCAAGTTTATAAGAGGGGATGAATATTGAGGTGTCACATGTGATGTCATGAAACTATAAGCATTCCCACTAGAGATCCCCAAGATTGGATTTATGCTATTTGTTTGTTGTATCATTGAAGCTACAGTTGGAAATGTCTATGCATGAATAGAGGGTATAGTTGTGGGTAGAGAGTTTTGACTTCATCCTTTGCTTTGAGTGTATCCCAAAGCTTGAGTTTAACTAACCATCATAGGAATTTTGGCATCCATAATATGGGATATGATACACAAAATCTCTAATCCTTGGGCATCATTGATCAATTTCTTTAAGTTTTCCACTATAGGAACTATTTGTCCCACTAAGGATTTGGTTCTTAAATAGTCTTGCAATCCTTGTAAGTTTTTGTCTTTTTTTTTTAGTTTTTCTTTGAGAACATGTGGAAAACTAGTATCAACATCCATAAAGGTGCTTGTTTGTGAAGTTTTTATTGGTATGGTAGGATTAGGGTTAGATTTCAAAATGTACATGGTATTGGCAATACCTTATGTGAAAGAGTTGGAGACTCAAGATCCATAGTTGATGTAACAACAACATGGATGCCATAAGCCTACAACTATGTCTCAATGAAGTATTGGAAATAGGACACCAATTTATGAAGCTCATGAAAGTTTCAAAACACTAAGTGTTCCCACTATGAACACTAAATTTTCAAACAATCACAATAAAACAATCAAGCACAAATCAAAAAGAAAAAGCAAACAAAAACATAGAAATAGAGGTCTAACAAAAATTTGAGCCAAAAAATAGTTGGACTAAATCACCCACTGCGACTACACAAATTGTTACAAATTTCAAAGTTTGGTTGTCTATTGTACTATTTAAGGATCTCAGGTCTTTGTGCATACAGGTCTAACAGTTAATTATTTTTTAGAATTTACCAAATTTACAATTATGTAATTTGAAATGCAAGTATGCAAGAACTTGTAAAATGTTTGAACAATAAATGACAATTCCAAATGCAATTTCTAGATCTAAGATGCAACAAAATATATTGATCCTAATATGCCTAAATCTGAAAATGATGATATTGATGCCCTTTTTTGAAACAAAACAAAACAAATTTTCACTTTTTGATCTATATGCAAGATTCCTAAATGAATTTCATCAAAATTTTCATATTTTTTTTCATATTTAAGTGACCTAATGTAGATTTTTAAATGCAATTTGAATGTAAATCATACCTAAGATGAGTGAAATTAACCCTATTGCAATCTATAATGCAATATTGTATGCAAATTTTTAAAATTTTATGCCTTTTGTGATGAAAAAATGAATGCCTAAATGAACAATGCAAAATATTACACTATTAGCCCTAGATCTAGGATGATTTTCCTCAAATTTCAAAAGGTTTACAATGCTAACATGTCAGGTTCACCAAAATGAAATGAAGTAAAAGGGGGAAGCCCTAGGATTTGACTCTAAAGTTTAGACATGGTGCAATCAAGGATGGAGGGTCCAGGAATAGAACTATCCAACCTTGCAGCAAGAGTAAACACAACAAAAACTCAAAGAATTGGAATAAAAATTCCACATGGATATATAGATAATAATAAATTATTCAAAGGAAACATGCCCTGCCTTCCAGCTTATAGATTATAGAATGATGTGGTGCTAAGCTCAGAAATACAATGCAAGTCAAAGCCCTTATCTCCTATATCTTCCTACTTCTTTATTACTCTATCATTGTTTCCTAATGAAACTACACAATGCTTATATATATCAATTCCCAACTCTAGAAAATTTTTGTGTTAGCCTCAAGAGGTCCCAAAACCCTAAAATTGATGAAACGTGTGGAGGACGACCAAAACATATGATTCTCCTTCGGTCCTTGGATAAACATGATGCAGATCAGAACGAGGGTTCCTCGATGGATGTGCATCCTTATGAAATGTCTTCTCGAGCTCCACAAGTCATGGAATAGGTTTGCACACTTGAAGCCAAGACTGGTCTATGAATGCTCTTTGTCCAATTATAGCCAATATTATGTTAGCAATATCTTCGTATTGGGATTTCCAAAACACTTGAATTTTAGATATGATGTAGATGTTGTAATGAAGATCATATATCCTACTCTGCAAGTTTCAATGTTATAATCGATATAATATGGTATGAAATACTAAGACTGGGTCCTGATAGTTAACTACTAAAATGCAAGAAAACATGAATGTAAATACTTTTGGTTGATGCAAGATTGCTTGAACCTAGGATGCTCCTGCATCAAGACACCTTTCCTAAAATCTCATTTAGAGGTTTGAGGTAGTAAGGGTTTGATTAGTTTGGACAAGATATAAGATTGACTTACAACATGAAAGGTGAGTCAACCTACCCTTGACCAAATATGGAATGTACTTAAGGATCAAATGTGATGATAGGACTAATCTAGTGATGCAAATACAAAAGATACAAAAATTCAGATAAATTTAGACTACACAAATTGATTAAGTAGAGTATTGTGCACCTATGTTATGAATTTGGAGTTGATTTTTGAGGACCAAGTCACCTAGGTGACTATGTACTAGTAGGTAGATTTCAAATATGATTTCATACTCTTGTGGTATCATATTAGATCCTTCTATTTCCATTTATCGCACCGTCAAATCACCACTAGATATTGTTGTAACTGAGTTTCTATTTGTTTTCAAGGTGTAGGTTTTGCATGCAATAATGAATAGTTAACCTTCAAAATTATCCCAATCTTCTTTAGATATGAAACTTGCACATTCAAATAGAGAGAAAGGGTTGTGACATAGAGGGGCTTGCCTTAGTCAAACCTCGTATTAGTGTTTCCACTTCCATAATGCAATATCAATGAAAGATAGGTAAATGATAAATGAATGATGAATCAACAAGGACCTACAATTCACAACTAAAAAATAGATTACTTAAAGGACCGAAGTCATACAAATCTCTTCAATTCTTGATTGTTGTTTCCTTGATTTGCTTGAAGACCTACAAGGGTTAGATCTAACAAACAATATGATAACATTAACATAAAAATCACATAAATTTTGACATGATGCTTTGATATTGAATTATTGTAATAAATCTCTAAAACGTTGCTCTTGACTTACTTGATAATGCTCTTCATCATAATTTCTCCAATAATTTCTAGATGTCTTTCAAATGATGCAATAATCAGGTGTTTATATGTAATTATTCTAATTTCCTAAAAATTAAATTGAATAGCTAATATTGGACATTTCAAATTCAAATAATAAAATGACAACTCTAACATATTCAATTTTGGAGGCAAAATAAGGGGACTAATTCGCCCTAGGTGACTATGTCCTAGCCTTTTTCTGGGACTTAAGGTGTCGAGGAAACAATATTGAATTAATTCTTTGCATTTCTACTTGTAATTTGTTAGAAAATGATAAAATAGACCAAAAAATACTTAATTTAGTAAATTAGGTGTACAATTAGTCCCATGCACTTAAGGCCCGAAGTAAAACATAGTGTGAAATTGTCAAGAGTGATAATTTACGATGCTACAAAACTATTATTCTATTTATTTTAATATTAGAAATAAGAAATTTTTCTCAAGGAAACTAGTTTTACCATTAATTTTAGTCTCTCTTCTTTGTTTGTGGTAGTCTAAGGTAATACATAGAAAAATTTAACTTATGATATTATTTTACTTCATTTGTAATTATACTTCAAAATCTTGGAACTAATTTCAAGCTTTTTAACACTTTCTAGATTTTTCCTAGAAAATTTGAAGATGTTAATGAAGTTGTATTTGGTAGGAGGATGGATTTGTTTTAGCAAGGAAGAGTGCCACAACTAAGAATCCTGACAAAGAAGGTTTAGAGGCTATCAATGCACAACCACAAAATAATTTTGGCTACAAGACATGACAACATTAAAACTTGTGTTACATATGGATTTGTTCTAATACCATGAAGAAAATGTTATAATATGAAAATTTGTGCTTATCTACTATTACAATTTTTACCCAATTCTATAGATGTATTAATATAAGAAATTTCAGAAATCTTTATAAACAAGAAGACTTTGAAGGTTTCATAAGCATTTCAGAACTATGAAAATGTATAAAAATAATATTCAACATAATCATCTTAATTTTTTTAATTAATTAATAATAGGTCCTTCTAATTTCTATATTCAAAGAAAAAATATCACGTATCATTAATTAATTAAAATAAAATTATAGTAGAGAAAAAAATTGTTTCTTATAGGGGAAGTATTTTTCCTCAATGTTTGGATAAGAAAGTATAAAACAATAATTTTTAGATGTAGAACACTCTAATAAGAAAAAAAATTGGGAGTAGGCCTAACATCAATGTCTTCAAAGAGTGGGAAAGTATGAAATGGAAGTGAAATGGGTCCTTGGAGATTACAATGCTAACCAAAGGCTTCTTTATCCTTTCTTTCTCACTTAAGGAGGGTTATACAAAGGTTTTCCTAGGTGGTTCATAGTTTGTAAGTAAATATTACCTATAACTTAAAAAATGAAGCCAATTTTTATTCTATAGAAGAGATGCTTTAATGAAGGGCCTATTTGAATCATGCTCCTCTAGCTTCATCTATGCTTCTAGGAGTAAGAAGTTATATTAGGTATAGGAAAAGACATGGGTCAAATTTTAGCCTTTGACCAACTTAATTGAGGAGAAGATTAGCTTATGCAAAATTTTATGCCAATGCTCTATATAATAAAGTTTTGTCAGCATCCAATATGATAAAATCTAAATATAAAGAATGGGTTCAAGAGATTGAATATAAAAGGATTTTTTATATTTTGTCAAGTTGTAAAAAAAATACCATTAAGCTAAAGGATTCCCAAAGCAAAAGAAGGAAAATCAAGTTTGGAGGAGAAACTATGATTCTTTTCCATAACTAAAGGAGTGAAATATCCCCATGTGCTCAACAATTTCAATAGAAGAAAACCACTACCAAGCTTAGCAAGAGCCAAGAGTGTAGTTCCTTAAAGAGGTATCTCATGTCCCTCTCTTGAAGCCCCCAATCCAAGAAAAAGGTCATAGTGGATAGCATAGAAATAGAGGCAAGGAAACCAATGAAGGAATCCTTCTCCATACAAGAATTCCTTGATGCCATCTTAAGGGAAGAGAAGCTAAAAGTTAAGAAAAAAACCATTGTTTGAGCTCAAGAAGGTCAAATCCTCTCAGGAGGCAATAGGTAGTGTTTCACTTCATCAATTCCAAATCCCTATGATCTACTCTCCGGGATAAAAGTTTAGCCTAAGGAAAAAGGAAGTTACAAGGAAAATATGGATATATGGGGGGCCAATAAACAAGGAAAACACTTAGGGAGTGATGTTTGTGTTAAGGAAATGATAAAAGACATGGTAAATGCAACCCAAATAACCTTGGAAGTTTGTAGATCACCTTTTTCCTATAAATATAAAAGATGAACACTCTTTCTTGGAATGATATAGGGTTTTGTAATACTAATAAGAATATTATTGTTAGAAATATTAGGAAAAATCCTAATCTCAGTATTTTTCTAATACAAGAAATAAAGATGGTAGAGAGTGGTTTTATCTTGATCAAGGATAGGATTTGGAAGAATTCCTTAATGAGGCTAGACAATGTCCTTGAATAAAAATATTATGCCTTTATTTCAACATACTCTAATTATAATTTTTTTATGTTGATTAAACTAGTCTCGACATGTCAACATACTCTAATTATGAAATTTTATGTTGATTAAACTACTCTCGACATAATGGTAAGCACTATTATGTACTAGAATTCTCTAAAAATTAAGTCATTCATAAAATATACTAGAGATGTATTAAAAAATTGACATTGACATGTCTAAAATGGAAGAATTAAATTTCAAATATTAATTTTTATTCTACATTAAAAATGATAGTGGATTACGATCTAACTTAATAAGCTCTATTTAATAATTGTTCTTTGTCACTTTAATAGTTGTATCATGAGATTTGAAAAAAAGCCTCATTAAAATAAGATAAATGCAAGAATGAAACTAGTAATATGAAACTCAAAAAATGAAGGGGTTTGAATTTATTTGTCTCTAATATCATATAGGAATAATAAAATAATTTATAGATCTAGGAGCTGTCAAACTAACCATCCTTCCAAAAGTACATCTAAATAAACAAGCTAATGGAATCAGAATAAATAAACAAGTCAACAAATTTATTATATTAAATAATAACTAATGGTTGTTTTTACAATGTATAAATATAAATATGATTGCATAGAGCAAGAGGATGCATGAAATGTGAAAAATAACTAAAGGTGGACATACATGATAGATAGATAGATATAGCTAAAGTTATATAAAAATAATAAGTGGTGATAACTAGATGAACTATCGTGATAATATTGTAACTAAATTAAGACTAAGTTGCAATCAAGAATATAAGACATGCATAAATGATTAATTGACACAACTACCAAAGTGATCATATACTAGTTGGATATTAATAATGCAATATAATAATAAAATAAATCATCATGTTATGTATTTTCCTTTTAATGGCTTTATACATCTTGTATAATTGTTATATTGTCACTATTTTTTAAATTATTACAATATTTTTTGTAGGTATCTTATTTTCATGATCAAAACCTCAGCTACTTTCATGCATGGGAAATGTATTGTTGTTTATCCTAGTTAAATGTACTTCATATTAGGCATTTTGATGTTCCTACTTCACCTTATTTTCTTACTATGTTGTAACATAGTTTTTAATGAATTTTTTATTCCTTTTCCTCATTTATGTATTTTTATTCACAACTTCTATTTCATTTATGTAATTTATTTAAGTTTTTTTTTTATCTCTCATACATATTATGGCTTATTACACCTAATATTTAATACTAATTTCAATGGAGGTTCTTCAAGATTATGTTTACATAATTATTTATGTTCATGTAACTCATCTTTTATGGAAATTTATTTTTAATTTGTGAGAAGAATTTTTAATTGTTCACAAATTCACTCTTTTAGAGGGGATTTTTCCTAATCTAGCTTTCTCCCTTTCTCTATTGTGAGAAAATATGTCAAAAATAGGAAAATGATCAATTATGGGCAATTTAATTTACCCTTATAGTGAGGAAATTAAATAAGTTTATATTAAAATTAAGTTTAAATAACACTATAATTTGAATGATTTAATTTAAAATGTGATCTATTTTATGTGATAGAATTTAGAAACTTGGGAATAAATAGTAGTAAAAACTAAATTTTTAATAGTCAATTATTATTTTCACATTGATTTGGTCATAAATTTATTCAAAATCACTTAATCTTGGATGTTATGCAAGAAGAATGATGAAACAAAATAAGAAATTTCTTCAAAATTGTGTAAGTTTAATTTTATTTTACAAATTTGACCTTTAGTTAAGAGTAACAAAATTTAGCTATGGAAATGAACACTCACTATATATTTAAACATCATGTTTCCCAAAATTATATACCTTTAAAATAGATACATACCTATAAGTACACAGACTTAATGCAGATGGAAACAAAATGAAGGGGGATTTAAAACAATGGTGATGGGGTTCTTCTTGCATGTAAGTGCAGCCAACATGATTACTCTATGCCATTGCATGTTATAGTAGAGTTATATGGTGAAGCATGTGTGTGGGGAAATTTTGGGTTTATGATTGCAACATGGGGGAGGTGTTTCACTATGCATTTGAGGGTGTGTTTGTTTCTTGCAAGGGAAATGGTTTGTGCAATGATGGTGTTTTTCTTCTCATTTTCTCTTTCTATTTCTTTGTTAAATGTGCTTTCATGGTGGTTGGTGATAGTTTTGGGCTGAGAAGGGAGTTGAATGTTTCTCCTTTGGGTTCTAGATTTTTTCCTTTTTCAGATGTAGTAATGGGGGTTTATTTCTCCTCATCTAGCCATGTTATGGTTGATGATTTTATGATAAAAGCTCCAAATGGTGTGGGATCTTCACATGGTGGTCTCTCTTGGATTCCAAAAGTGAATGGCTACTTAGCTAAGAGTGAGACTCACCCAGGTTTGGTTATCCAACTAGAATCTATTGTGGAAGATGTTGAGTATTGGAGAAACCATGAATTGTAAGTTCATGGGAATCAGGGTCTCTCTCATGTTTCTTCAATTTTGAGCTCATCAAACTTGGAACCTGGAGGGGGATATGGAGGTATTGCAAGCTGAAAACAACTATTTTATGGTAGTTTTTTCATGTATTATAGATCGTAATAAATTATTTGAGGGTGGGGCCTACTTTTACAATCAAGTGGGGTTATTCTTGAAATCCCATCACACTATATTTAACCTAAATGAAGAGCTCCCATCAAGGGTTCCAATCTAGGTGTGAATTCCCTGGCTTCCGATGGAGTTCTAAAGGAATGATATTTTGTACATGATTTCTCTTTTGTTGGGTAATCTGGTGGGGCCATCACAATAGACATTAGAGAGGAGGGCCCTTTCTTTGGCGCGTATTTGTGTGGAGATCAATTTAAACAACCCGCTACCTAATTTTTTGGAACTTCAAGTTGGGTCCACCTCATGAATTCAATAATTAGACTATGAGACTTTACCTTGTTGATTTTGAATCTACCATTAATATAGTTACCTACAACAAAAATGTCCTAAACTTAAGGGTTTTAGTTTTTTTTTGGTGGGGCTTTTTTAGGATGCCTCCTCACTCAACTCCTTTGAGAGATAAAGGAAAACCCCCTATGTCTAAAGGGGAAACTAATAAGGAGGGATTTTTTAGTGAAGTCTTGCAATAAGGGAAGAGAAAAAAAACTTATCCCCTTGACATTTTTTTTATCCAAGAATCTAAGTTTTATGTGAAGGGAACGACTAAGGTTTCCTCCAAGCTTTGGTGGCATGGTTAGTGTCAATGTATTGGGGCATAGAACACTATTGGAGGGATTTCATGACTCTGGGACAAGTAGAATATCTCCCCCCTATGGTGGATTACGGGTTGATTTTCCTTGTCCATGGTTGCTTCAAGTTTTGAATCTAGAGAAATCCTACTATTTTCTAATGTCTACACTATGAATGACTTTCTTCGAAAATTTCATCTATGGGGCCATATAAGGTATGCAATATGTTTAGCTCTATTTTTTCCTTGAGTTGTGGTTGGGGACTTTGATTCCATTCTCATTCTTGATGAAAAGAGGGGTGGTTTGAATCATCTGGAACCCTCTTCACTTTTGTTCAGAAATAATATAACCTAGCTGAATTTCACTTATACATATCCTCTCAATGTTTTGTTCACTTGGAGTAATAGGAGCTTTGGTGTGGAATCCATCTCTAAAAGGTTGGAAAGGTTTTTGGTCTCTAGTTTTTGGTTAGGTAATCAATGGATGTCCAATTCTAAAATCTTGGACTAGAAAGGCTCAGACCACAGGCCCATAAAATTTCCTATGTATGGTCAAGAAAGTGTCAAGAATCCCTCCAAATTCTAGTTAATATGGTTGTGGGAGCCTTCCTTGTGGGACCCTGTAAAATATTGATGGTATGATGGATTGCCTATGCATGGGAAAACCATGTACGCCTTTTTCAAAAGGCTCCATTTTGTGAAATTTCAACTAAATAAGTGGAATAGAGATTAATATGAGAATGTCTTGAAGGAAAAATATATAGCTGAAAATTAGTTGGATATCATTTCTAGAAAGAACAAAGATCAAGGGATTACTTGGGAGTCCCTCAATGCTGAAGCCGATTCTTTGGAGAAGCTATCTGAATGGGAACTATGGGAGGAGGTTATTTGGAAGAAAAATTCAAGGATTGACTATCTACAAGAGGGATATAGGAATATTTACTTCTTCTTTAACTCTGTCAAATCTATGGGAAAAGGGAATTTGGTATCTTTTATTGTGTCCTCTCATGATATGTAGCTATCTTCTTTTTGCGATATATCTCATTAGGCCACTAGGTATTTTTCTTCTTTATTTTCAAAGGACTCTCCCGAGGATCTAGATAAAGTGCATCATGTGTTGGCTTGTATCCCTTTTGTGGTTTCTTATGAAGCTAATGTTGATCTTAATTAGTCAATTTCCCTTGATGATTTGGAGGAGGTTGTCTTTAGTATGAAAAAGGGTAAGGCCCCTAGCCTACATAGGTTTCTTGTTGAGTTTTTCCAAGAGTATTGGGGATTATCAAATGGGATCTTTTGGAGGTGGTGTAGGAATCATAGGATAGTAAACAAATCTTGAAAGCCATGATTGGCTCTTATTCCCAAATATGAGAGTGTTGACTCCTTTGAACTCTTTTGACAAATTAACCTTTGCAATATCATCTATAAGATTATATCTAAGTTGATTCTTGAAAGACTGGAGCCCTATTTGGTCAATGTTATCTTGAAGGAGCAAGGGGGTTTTGTGGTTGGTTGGAATATCTAAGATGGTGTTGTGATTGCAGCTGAGGCTATCCATTCCATGGAGGCTTCCAAGGAGAAGGCCATGTTCATCAAACTAGACATCGCTAAGGCTTATGATTGGGTCAAATGGTCCTTTATGCATAAGGTTCTTAGTTCTTTTGGGTTTGATGAGGACTAGATTAATTTGGTGATGAGCTACATCATGTCAATGTCATATTTTGTGCTAATTAATGGTGTTCCTTATTCTTTGTTTAGTGCTTCTAAGGGCCTTGGGAACGGTGACCCCCTGTCTCCTTATCTTTTCATTATTGTGGTTGAATGTTTGGGAAGACTTCTTAAAGCCCATCTAAGTCGGTAGCTTATTTGTGGGTGGTCTTGGGGTTAAGGTTTTCCTTCTCTTGAACACATATTCAATTTGTGGATGATATTGCACCCTTAATCATTGCTAGAAATAGGGAAGCAAGCAACTTCAGACAAGCTCTTAACATTTATCTTTTTTCTTCAATTCAAATGATTAATGAAGGGAAATCTTCTATCTTCTTCAACATTCATCTGATTATTCAATCTAAGATTTCTCGCATTCTTAAATTTCAGATTGGAAATCTTTGTTTTGTATATTTGGGTGTCCCCTCTTTGTGTTCCCTTTTCCTAGAATAACTTGGCATAATGTGTTGGTTAATCTTAGGGGTTATGTCAATCATTAGCCTTGTTGGTGGTTGTCCTTCACTAGGAGGATTATGCTTCTCAAGGTTGTGGTTCAAGCACTTCTTATCTATAGGTGTATGGTTCAAGCTGCTCCTACTGGATTCACTAGAGATTTGGGTGTACTTTCTAGGGAGTTCTTATGGTCTTGCATATTAGATACCAAGAAGTGGATTTTGGTTAAGTGGGAACCTATTTTTAGGCCTACTCAACAAGGTGGCTTGGGTCTTTGACAAGGTCTATTACTAGCTAGGATTTGGTTGCAAAGCTCTACTAGCATTGATGTACTAATCATAATCAAATTTGGGCCAAATTTCTCAAGGCTAAATAATTGAGAGGTGTTGCGAATAGGGATATTCTTAGATGCTCTTTGGATGGTAAGGGATCTATCATCTGGGACTCACTCAAAAGAGGACCTAGCTTGATCAAGCATGGCCCTTTTTGGATCTGTCACAAGGGTGAGGTTTCTCTTTTCTAGCTTGATTCCTAGGATGGTCACCACCTAATCTTTACCACCCATCCTCATCTATTGAATTCAAGCTTATTATTTCAAGATGTTGTGTTACATCCTGATATTATAGCTACTATTGTATAGGGCAATTGATTGTAATGTTTGAATCTTGATGATGAATAAAACATGGTTGATCTCGTTATTAAATGAATGAGTCCTATTTAAATGATTGTTTCATTTGATTGTTACTTCTAAATGATTTAGTCTTGATTAAATGTTGCATACAATTATAGAATAATAGTATTCTAACTTGTGAGATGTTTTTACCTTGTTATGAGCATATGACTACCGATGTCATGTCATGATGTGCAGGTACAAAGACTGTTCCTCCGGACAGAGGAGAGACATCATTCAGGGAGGAACTTGGTCAGGTAAACAGTAACAATTACCAAATTGAGCATACACACACATACTATAGAATGAGTAAGCCAAGTCTGTTTGTCGAGATAATGGTAAGTCATCCATAGGCTTGTTTCTTGACCATAAGGATTCTAAATTCACTTCTTTATGTTTACGAGATGTGATTGTTTAAACATTAGACTTGCTATACCATGACCCAAGTATGAATGATGTGAAAGATGTGTTAAAGTTTGATTGAGAATGCACGTACATCTATATATATTGTGAACACGTATTTATATGTACAAAAATATCAATACATGTGTACGTTAAGCAAGATAGATATGCTTATACACATGTGTCGACATGTATGTACGCATACATACGTATACACATGTATATATATATGTACACAGTCCGCCTGATATCTGTAGAGAAAATAATATATAATAATATTGCCTAGAAAAATTACATAAACATTTATGTATTAATGTATATATTAGCAATGTGATTATATTTATGGATATATACATACATAAATACATAAATACTTATGTAAATGTATTATATATTTATATATTTAAATATATGTATTAATATTAAGGTAATATTTACTTATATATATATATCACGATATAATGTCAGAAAATATATATATTTATATATATATAGAAATATTACACTTAATTAAAATACATATATGATTAAATATATATGTGTGTGATATTGAAATGTAAATTATATAAATTTAAATAAACACATAAAATATTCAATAGAATAAGAAATATTAAGGATTTAAATGGTGAAATATTTCAATTTTGGCTATAGAGAAAAATAAAGCTCAACATAGAAATCGAGTTCATTTGTTTGAAATTTTTAAATCAAGAGAAGTCGAAATTATTTTTAATGAACATTTGTAAATGAGGAAAAAAGTTTTATTTTGTAAAACTCATGAAAACTGCCTGAAGGAAATCACGCACATAATGAAAATGGGTTTGAAATGCACGAGCAGAGAATTGGTATTGAGGATGACGCGAATAATGTTCTTTAGGCAAGTAAAATGGCGACGTGGTGTGTTGCAGTATTGATGTCTCATCTAGAATGGATCTTTTGCCTCAATAAAACCCTTAAAAAAACTAAAAACGCCTTGAGCTGTCAAAACCCGCCATGTGAATTGACTTAGTCTTCTCTTGCTGGCTCTAAGGAGGTCGAATCACCTTCAATTTGATGACTAAGGGTTTAAGAATCCACCATCTATCATTTTGACTAATTCTGAGCACAAAGATGTCAATTCGCATGCCTTCTTTAGTGGAATTCGTTGCATTTCGGGCCCTATATAATGACGCCCAGCCATTCTTTGAGATATCAGTTTTAGGAAGTTTGTGATTAGCAAGCCATTGAGTTTAGAGTTCTGTTTTTTGAGCTAAGACATTTACCATATCACTACATTTTCTAAATATTGAGTGAGCAAGATATAGAGAACTTGGACAGTATTTGACAAGCAATTGCAGCTTTACAGTCTTTGATACTTTGTGAGAATTAAGAGTCATTGTTAGGCAAATCTTCTATATTGGAGTGCCATTGTGCCATTGAGAAAGAGTGATCTTGGAGTGCCATTGTGTCATTGTGAAAGAGTAATCTTGGAGTTCACCGTACTCTTTGAATATCAGGCATGACTCTCTATTTCTTTGTAAATTTTGTTGAAAGGTTACATTTTCTTTATTGTGTGTTTGAGATTTCAAATAGTTCATAGCTATTTAAGAATTGATTGGGCAAACTTTCTTTGTGCATTCCATTTAAAGGAAAATATATAAGAACTTTAAATTAAGGGGATAGTGAAAAGAGAATCAAATGATTAAAGAGCTTAAGGGTAATCGAACTTAATCTACATTATATAAAGAAGGGTTATATATACAATTAATTGTTTTTGCAAACTTTGTATGATCTCTATATATGGAGAATATGTAGACGTATTATTTATCTACTAGGATCGAAATGATGGTAGAATCAAGTGAAGTCTTTTGGCTTAATTTATTAGGATAGCTGAGACAAGTTAAGTACTCCTAGGATAAAGATTATCTAGTTAGGAGGATTGATACAAGACACTTGAATACTATTTTCATTTCTAGTAGGTTTGTTTGATTGTAGGATGTCTGGGTTGACGGATTCACCCATTGAAGGACAAAACCTATGCGTAGAGTAAGGAAGCCTCAAGTCAAATTGGCCCTGAGTAGTGTTTATGATAGATGACCTTCATTCAAAGTACTGAATGAGAATACTTTGGCCAAAGTAGTGAAAGGTACAACATCCACCTAGATGTGAGATAGTTGAAACTACACTGTCAGTTCATTGTGATCCGAGTACTAGATCAAGATTGTGAAATAGCAAGGTTCTAGTTGAGTAGGACACAACACTATGCTCAGTTGGTAATCGTTAAAGGATACCCTACCAATCTCTTCTTCAAAGGGAGGGACGTTCATTGCAAAATGATCGTGCGGGGGACCGCATTATAAGTCTGTGGTTGGCAGAAAAGCGCCCGAGTGATGTTTCTCCTCCACAACGAGTGGTCGATGTACCAAGATTTGAAAGGACGATCTCCTGGACCTTCTTGCTTCTATTTGTGCAAAAGCTTACGATCTATGTATGTAACTGTATTACTTTTTAACTCTGATTTATATTTGCAATGAAAATGAAATTCATGAGGAAACATATTGTAACTTGTACGTGTTTATCAATAAAGAAAGGAAGAAATTTATTGTAATATCTTTGTTTTATGTTACTTTTACATGTTTTAAGTGAGAATTGGAAAGTTTTTAATTTACGTGAAAATTCGATCGTTACATGTGGTATCAGAGCTACTAGGTTCTGCACTGAAACCTATGAGCTCATTACGCAACAATGCGTAAACCTTATCAAAGGATAATGGTTGAAAAGTTCTTGTGCCACAACGGAAAGAGAAAAGAACTTATAAAAGTGAAAAGGAAAAATGAGATCCTTAGTAACTTGTGTAAATTGGAATGAGTTAAGAGTTAAACCCAAAAAGGAACTCCTAAACCAATAAATTTCACCTAGAATTGCGGAAATATATGCAATTAGGTTAGGCAGAAAGGTTAGGATGAATAACCAGGTTATACCTTTATCCAACGAAATAGTTTTGTGACTCCAAGGAATGAGAAGGAGTGTGACAACTTTCAATAGATGTAAACTATAGTTATAAAGAGTCAAAAACTTTTGGATTTGGTATAGAATAGCTTTGGGTCTATGAAAATTTTGGGAATAAAACAAGGAATTAGTGTCGAATGAGAAACCACTAAAACCTAGGGAAAAGATAGAGTTAGAGGCTACATGGAATGTGGCAAAGTAATGTTCGGGATACCAAGAAATGAAGATCGGAAGTCATCATTGGTAGCACATACATACTCTCTTTAGATTCCAGAGGAAAATGATGGAACATAAGATAGATTAATCTGATTATGTTAGTAGAACTAACATAATGTTCTAAGTGGATAAACTCATGAAAGAAATCAACGGTTTGGAAAACTTGACTTACAAGATTTTGATTTATGAACAAGTAGTTGCTTAGAATCCTAAAAAGGGTATTTCAGTTTAGCAAACAAACCATGATCATACTTGAAACATTCAGTTGAGTGAATGTACAAAATATTATAGTCAATAAGCAAAAGTGATAAACCAAAACTTGAATGAAAATCTTGTGAATGTATGCTTATGTTTTCCAAAAAAATAGTTAAAAGTTTAATTAGGCTAACTTGTACTAAACATTCAGGTTAAAGTGAACTTTGAAATCATGGTGAAAGTGTATGAGAGAATGAGAAATAATCTTGGAACAAGTCGTGATGAGGAACAAGAACCAACAGGAATAGAAGCAAAGCTAGAATAGATTCTGGCGAGATTGTCCAATCTTGAAAAGGAAAAAGCAGTTGAGATACCTGTCACCAATAATGAAGAGGAAAGTTCTTTGCATGGAGAATGCATTAATCATAATCGTGAGAAGGAGAAATCTCCAACTCCATCTATTGAGAAGAAGAAGAAACAAGTGTCCACTGAGTTAACAAAGAATATGAAGAAAGTATATCCTCCAAAATTTGATGGAAGTGTCGGAGGTGACGAAGCTGAAGTATGGTTAGTACAAATGGAAAAGTACTTTGACATAAGAAATTATGACGAAGTTACTAAAGCAGCTTGGGGTGCTTATCAGTTAGCAGGAGAAGCCTCCAACTGGTGGATGAACAAGAAACTGGAATTGGATATAAATTCCTGGAAGCTGACTTGGGAAGAGTTCATTGAGATTTTCCGTAAGCGGTGGTTACCACAACTTTATTATGACCAAAAACTTTCTGACTTCTAAGAATTGAGACAAGGGACCATGTCATTCAACGAGTACTAGGAGAAGTTCACTCGACTTCTGCGATATGTTCCTATCTATCATAAAGATGAACGATTCTGGATCAGGAAATTCATCTTGGGACTTAACAGAAATATTGGAGGTGAAGTCGATATGCATGGTCTGACCACAATGGATCTTGTGTATGAAAAAGCCATTAAGTGAGAACAGAAGCTTAAGGCAAACTCCAATCAGTATGAAGGAGAAGAACAAAAGAAGGAAACTAAAGTTCCCGACAAGATTTCCCCCAAGAAGGAAGAATTTTTGCAAGATGCAGCAAGGAAAAAGGGGAAGAGATCTCGCTTCAATGAGAAGGAATTCAGAAGAGACTGGAAAAGAGACAACTCCAGGTATAATGACACTAGAAATGCTAGTGAAGGTGACAATAAGACTTGGGAAATCATAGAGAAAAGAGGACCAAGAGTAGGATGCTTTATTTGTAGAGGTAATCATTATGCAAATGAATGCCCCAACAAAACTTCTGGTACCTAGCATGGCAATTCACTACCTACCCAAAAGGCCATGTTTCAGCAGAGGAAAAACACTGCCTTGAGTGATGGACAAGTTGATGTCCAGATTACGCCAATCAAACATTCTTGAAACTTTCAAGAGTGTAGAATAAATGTAGAGTCGTATTATTATGTTTTTTGAATAATACCTTAGTTCATCAGGGATGATAATTCCTAAGGGGGGAAGTATGTTACATCCCGATATTATAGCTACTATTGTATAGGGCAATTGATTGTAATGTTTGAATCTTGATGATGAATAAAACATGGTTAATCTCGTTAATAAATGAATGAGTCCTGTTTAAATGATGGTTTCATTTGATTGTTACTTCTAAATGATTTAGTCTTGATTAAATGTTGCATACAATTATAGAATAATAGTATTCTAACTTGTGAGATGTTTTTACCTTGTTATGAGCATATGACTGTCGGTGTCATGTCATGATGTGCAGGTACGAAGACTGTTCCTCCAAACAGAGGAGAGACATCATTCGGGGAGGAACTTGGTCGGGTAAACAGTAACGATTACCAAATGGAGCATACACACACATACTATAGAATGAGTAAGCCAAGTCTATTTTTCGAGATAATGGTAAGTCATCCATAGGCTTGTTTCTTGACCATAAGGATTCTAAATTCACTTCTTTATGTTTAGGATATGTGGTTGTTTAAACATTAGACTTTCTATACCATGACCCAAGTATGAATGATGTGAAAGATGTGTTAAAGTTTGATTGAGAATGCACGTACATCTATATATATTGTGAACACGTATTTATATGTACAAAAATATCAATACATGTGTACGTTAAGCAAGATGGATATACTTATACACATGTTTCGACATGTATGTACGCATAAATACGTATACACAGGTATATATATGTACACAGTTCGCCTGATATCTATAGAGAAAATAATATATAATAATCTTACCTAGCAAAATTACATAAATATTTATGTATTAATGTATATATTAGCAATGTGATTATATTTATGGATATATACATACATAAATACATAAATACATAAATACTTATGTAAATGTATTATATATTTATATATTTAAATATATGTATTAATATTAAGGTAATATTTTCTTATATATATATATAAATATATATATATATCACGATATAATGTCAGAAAATACATATATTTATATATATTTAGAAATATTACACTTAATTAAAATACATATATGATTAAATATATATATGTGTGATATTGAAATGTAAATTATATAAATTTAAATAAACACAAAATATTCAATAGAATAAGAAATATTAAGGATTTAAATGGTGAAATATTTCGATTTTGGCTATAGAGAAAAATAAAGCTCAACATAGAAATCGAGTTCATTTGCTTGAAATTTTTAAATCAAGAGAAGTCAAAATTATTTTTAATGAACATTTGTAAATGAGGAAAAAAGTTTTATTTTGTAAAACTCATGAAAACTGCCTGAAGGAAATCACGCACATAATGAAAACGCGTTTGAAATGCACGAGTAGAGAATTGGTATTGAGGATGACGTGAATAATGTTCTTTAGGCAAGTAAAATGGTGACGTGGTGTGTTGTAGTATTGACGTCTCATCTGGAACAGATCTTTTGCCTCAATAAAACCCTTAAAAAAACTAAAAACGCCTTGAGCTATCAAAACCCGCCATGTGAATTGACTTATTCTTCTCTTGCTGGCTCTAAGGAGGTCGAATCACCTTCAATTTGATGACTAAGGGTTTAAGAATCCGCCATCTATCATTTTGACTAATTCTGAGCACAAAGATGTCAGTTTGCATGCCTTCTTTAGTGGAATTTGTTGCATTTCGGGCCCTATATAATGACGCCTAGCCATTCTTTGAGATATCAATTTTAGGAAGTTTGTGATTAGCAAGCCATTGAGTTTAGAGTTCCATTTTTTGAGCTAAGACATTTACCATATCACTACATTTTCTAAATATTGAGTGAGCAAGATAAAGAGAACTTGGACAGTATTTGACAAGCAATTGCAGCTTTATAGTCTTTGATACTTTGTGAGAATTAAGAGTCATTGCTGGGAAAATCTTCTATATTGGAGTGCCATTGTGCCATTGAGAAAGAGTGATCTTGGAGTGCCATTGTGTCATTGTGAAAGAGTAATCTCGGAGTTCACCGTACTCTTTGAATATCAAGCATGACTCTCTATTTCTTTGTAAATTTTATTGAAAGGTTACATTTTCTTTATTGTGTGTTTGAGATTTCAAATAGTTCATAGCTATTTAAGAACTGATTGGGAAAACTTTATTTGTGCATTCCATTTAAAGGAAAATATATAAGAACTTTAAATTAAGGGGATAGTGAAAAGAGAATCAAATGATTAAAGAGCTTAAGGGTAATTGAACTTAATCTGCATTATATAGAGAAGGGTTATATATACAATTAAGAAAAGAGAATCAAATGATTAAAGAGCTTAAGGGTAATTGAACTTAATCTGCATTATATAGAGAAGGGTTATATATACAATTAATTGTTTTTGCAAACTTTGTATGATCTATATATATGGAGAATACGTAGATGTATTATTTATCTACTAGGATCGAAATGATGGCAGAATCAAGTGAAGTCTTTTAGCTTAAGTTATTAGGATAGCTGAGACAAGTTAAGTACTCCTAGGATAAAGATTTCCTAGTTAGGAGGATTGATACAAGACACTTGAATACTATTTTCATTTCTAGTAGGTTCGTTTGATTGTAGGATGTTTGGGTTGATGGATTCACCCATTGAAGGACAAAACCTATGCGTAGAGTAAGGAAGCCTCAAGTCAAATCAGCCCTGAGTAGTGTTTATGAGAGATGACCTTCATTCAAAGTACTGAATGAGAATACTTTGGCCAAAGTAGCGAAAGGTACGACATCCACCTAGATGTGAGATAGTTGAGACTACACTGTCAGTTCATTGTGATCCGAGTACTAGATCGAGATTGTGAAATAGCAAGGTTCTAGTTGAGTAGGACACAAAACTATGCTCAGTTGGTGATCATTAAAGGATACCCTACCAATCTCTTCTTCGAAGGGAGGGCAGTTCATTGCAAAATGATCGTGCGTGGGACCGCATTATAAGTCCGTGGTTGGCAGAAAAGCACCCGAGTGATGTTTCTCCTCCACAGCGAGCGGACAATGTACCAAGATTTGAAAGGATGATCTCTTGGACCTTCTTGCTTCAATTTTTGCAAAAGCTTATGAGCTATATATGTAACTGTATTACTTTTTAACTCTGATTTATATTTACAATAAAATGAAATTCATGAGGAAACATATTGTAACTTGTACGTGTTTATCAATAAAGAAAGGAAGAAATTTATTGTTATATCTTTGTTTTATGTTACTTTTACATGTTTTAAGTGAGAATTGGAAAGTTTTTAATTTACATGAAAATTCGGTCGTTACATGTTGGATGGACGATGATGAGTGATTTCAAAATTGTGGTGAGATTGGATCAAGTGGAAGTACTCAAGTGGAAATGCTATCACCTCTGGCCCCTTTGGAGCTCAGATGTGGACTATGTTGAGTTGGCTAAGATTTTGGTGGAGAAATTTTGTAGCTCTTTATAGTAGAGGGATGTCTTAGTTTGGGCTCTAGATCCTAAAGAGGTGTTCTTAGTGGCTATTGGGTATCATGAATATGATAGGAGGAAGTATGGGGAAGATAAATTCCCTTGGTGGAAATATGTGAGGAATAATTTTGCATGGCCTAAGCACAACTTTTTCCTTTGGCTAGTGGCTTGTAACAAATGCCTTACTTGGGTTAATCTTCTAAATAGAGGCTTTCAAGGTCCCTCCATATGTTTTCTATGTGGTAGTAGTGAGGATTCTTCTTCACATATTTTCTTCCAATGCATCTTTTCCAAATCTATCCAACACTTATGGTGGGTGGTATGGAGACACTCTTGTGTACATGCCCTATCCCTTAATGCATTTTGGAGGAATTTTGGGAGACCATGTATACTCTCCTTCCCTCTCTAGTTGGAATGGACTATTGGGCCTTCATTCATTCTTTAGAATATTTGGTTGGATCAAAATCATAGGATATTTTAGGATAAAAATTTGGTGGTTGTATAAGTTTGGTGATGATTCCTTGTTATGCTTCAGGAAGATATCTCAACCAAATGTGAAGTTGGAGCTTCTCTAAGTGTTGATGAGGATGGAATGTGTATGGGTTTGGGTCTGAATGGTCCAACTTGAGGAGGACTATTTTTGTGGGGAGGAGAAAATGCAGAAGAAAAATTCAGAGGGAAGGTAGATGGTTCCTACCTCCTACTTGGATTTTGAAAATTAATATTGATGGCTCCTCAAGGGGAAATAAAGGTTATGTTGGTGTGGGAGATGTGGGTAGATATAGTCATGGGGCTACCTTTTTCTTCTTCTCCAAGTATCATGGCACCCAAACTAATAATCTCATGGAGGCTCTGGCTATTCTTATAGCCATAGAAAAAGTGTTTTCTTTAGGTTGGCACAATATTATTTACGAATCAGACTCACAAATTGTGATTAATTTGTTAAATAAGTAGAATACGGATGAGGTGAATTGACAACTATCTTTGGTGGTGGATTCACCAGCTATGTAGCTCGCTTGAGATGGTGTCCTTTGTTCATATCCCTAGGGAGTGGAAAAATATGGTGGATTTCCTTTCTAAATGGACTTCAGAGTTGAAGGTGACTAGAAGATAGATGATAGGGAGCTACTTCCCAGTGAGTATGTGTAGAAAAAAAATGTTGATTCATGAGAATATGTGAGGTCCATAGTCGGGTCTTGATTTTCCTTTTTGGGTGGTTTGGTGTTCTTTGGTTCTTGAGGGCTAGATGTGCCTTCTTGGCTCTAGCTTTTTGTATTCTTACTATTGTGTTCTCAGATTTTCTCTGATGGAATAAATTTTTACCATTTTTTTAAGAAAAAAAAAGGCTTAATGTAGATGAATGTGATGTAGTAGATATTGGAATGAACTCTTGGAAGGGAAATAATTTTTCTTTATGTTAATGCAATAGTTAATGTGATGAATGTTAAAATTTTGATAATAGATGTGGGTTGATCCTCTTAAGATATAGATGTAGTTGTGTTGTTGTAATAATGAATGGTTCATAGGCTCTTGATGGATAATGAATATAGGATTAATATTTCCCTTAGCATTCAACCTACATTCCTAATATGAATGGTTGTTGTTGGCAATATAGTAGATTAAAAATATAGAGTTAGTAGTTAAATATATTAAAAAATAATTCACCTAACTTGTTAGTACATTTAAATATTATCGTTAATAAAATAGTTAGATTGATACTTTTTGTGAAGTTATTCCTATAGGTTAGTTTCTTTTATACAAGAAAAATAGTGGCTTAATAAGCCAATGGAATGAATGTAAAGATTAATGTACTTAAATATTGATTGAATTTTTGTATTATTATTTTTGTGTGTAAAAATGGTGTAATGTTGTATATTTTCTTACCATTTCAATATGGATTAGAGTGGTTACTGATCATTGAAATAAATTTGAAGCATAGATGCACAAAAATGCCAAGATTGTGATATGTGCATTAGAGGTTAAATTAAGAACTTTATTGGTTTGTTTTGGGCTATCAATTTGAACTATTATTGAACTATGTTGTTGTCTTAATATTCTATAATTCCTAGGCTATTTGAACTATTATTGAACTATGTTGTTGTCTTCTACTCACTATTATTTATATAAAATGATAAAGGTGTGACAAAGGTATGATAAAATAATAATTTTAAAACAAGTATTAAAAAATAACCAATAAGATGATAAATTTTGTTCTACCATAGATTAAGAGATTACAAATTTTATTGGGAAGGAGTAGTACCATTATATAGAAATATTTATGTAAGAAAAACATGCATATCTAGAGTCTCGTCATTATGCTTGATAAGAAATCTAGGCATCTTTAATGCATTTTATAATGTATAATATGCTAGTTCATTTAATCTAGTGCATGAATGCTATTCGTACTAAATCCTATTGTTGCATTAAAAAATATAGGATTGATAAATAAATATGTTACAAACAATCTTTTGATCTTTCATTAGAGGAATATTGTTGAAATTCAAATAACCATTTATGTCATAAATGGGGTTTTCATGATGACTAAATGGCTAGGTGAACATTGCCAAGAAATGATTAGCGATTTGAATCTAGTTTATAAGTTGATCATTTTATCAAACTCAGATTAAGGATTGTCTTATAATAGTTGGTTAGTAAAGAGACTTTTTAGTTTGTAGCTCATAGTTTCAATTCTCATACTTTTATTTCTTCTAAGGCTTTCTAGAAATCACATTTTTTTTTTATAGTTTATATTTCAAGAGAACTTTTAGAGTATTTGGAAGAAAGTAGAATTAGGACATTAATATGATTTTGTAGGTTATCTATAAATAAATCTTATCAAATATTTTTTTGTTAAAAATTTTATATATCTTTTGATTTTTAAACCAATTGTAATTGAGAGGCATAAGATTTATAATATTTTTAGAACACATTGTATCCCACTTTGAAAAGACAATTTTATTATGTCATCTCATCCTTTTACTCTTAATGCAGCCTATGCTACAACTAGCATGAGTTTCAAGGTTCATAGATACTTACATTCCACACTTGGTAGATAGAGCATAAAGATGAGATATTAGAGGCTAGAGGCATAAGATCTTGGAGGATTTTTGTTATCTCCATATAGCTCCTCACTTAGAGATGATCTATTGCATGATAATCATTAGTTTTTTTTTAAGCCCCTTAATGAATAAGGGGATCATGAAAGTTATTTTAGTTTATGGATAGTTGAATATGTCATGATCTATAGACTTGGTGACATGTACCTATGGATAGTTTATTATCTTGATAAATAATTTTACAAGTTTGTAATTATGGATGATTAAGTAAATATCAATCCAAAAAAGGAAGAGTTTTACTATGGATGGTTTAGTAAATCTCAATTCATAGTTAGTTGGTGTTTTTCTTGTGGATAATTAAGTTTTTTTTATTCAAAAGAGAAGTGGTATACTTGTGAATAATTGAGTATATATTGATTCATAGGCATTTTTAGAATTTACATATTTGATAGTGATGACATCCACTGAAGAATTCAATTTGGTGTGTTTTGGATGAGAAAAGAGATTCTCTAGAGATTCTTCATCAAGTTTCCAAATAGGCTACTTGTCTAGTCCATGTAGTGTACTATCGTTTCTTTAAATTGATGTAATACTTGGAGAAAAATTAAAATTATATTACATTAATAATATATAGTTAATAAAGATCTCACTGGTAGTGGAGTTGGCTTGGGTCGTGGGTTTGCTCCCCATTGGTCTTGAGTTTGAATCTCACTCCTAGGGTTAACTAGTGGACTAGCTTGCAGGCTATTGTGTCCACCTCCAAGGATTAGTCTCACCTCAGCTTGCCTCCCCAAGGTAAAGTGGGAGCACTAGGTTGGGTCATTGGGATACCCTGGGTTATGAAAAAAAAGAAAGAATATAGTTATTAAATAAATATATTTGAAATAATGTCATCTCAATGACTCATTAGTATTTAAATATTATTGTTAATAAAATAGGTATATTTTAACTTTTTGGGAAGTTATTCCTATAGATTAGTTGGTTTTATAAGGGAACAATAATGAATTTATTAGATAATGAAATGAATGTAAAGATTAATGTATTTAAACATCAATTATATTTATGTTTTTATTTTATTTTACTATGCAACAATGGTGTTGTTAGTGATCCAAATCTGCACCCCTTATGCCAAGTTGTGAAAGAACTCAATAGGTTTGGATGTAACATGGGACTAATTTTAGGTTGTGGGTATCATATTATGAAAGTAGACCTCTAGATTATGGGTTGGCTCCCCTTTTGATGGTGTCACCTAAAATTTTCCTTTCCGAGAAAAAGGGAGAAAGAAACATGAAAAGACAAACTAAACCCCTATGGTGATGGACCTAATGATTTCTCAGAACTATACAACTACTTTAACACACAATCTCATTAAAAACTCAGCTTAACTTAACACAACCCAAATATTTAACATATCAATGTATAAGTATTTTGTAAGGAGGCTTGGTTCTCTTAACATTTCTGAAGGAAAAGAAATCTTTCACAACTAAAAACTTCTAGAAATAAATTTTTATTCTACCTAAAGGTGCTAAAATGAGACAAGCATTGAAGGAGTTATTGAAACTCACAATAGCATTCATCAATCACCACACTGCACACAATGAGGTAGCTTCAAAGAAGGGAAAAACTGATTTTCATTAATGAAAATGGTGTCACGTACTGCTATAAATTTCTAATATTGAGTTACAATGCTATCCTATTCTTGAAAAAAGCTCCAAAGTAAGCTACAATGCCTTGCAGAAAGAAAGAAAGAAAGAACTCCAAAACTCAAGTCTGAAGATATTTAAGCAATTTTGAAACAATTTCCCACATAAGTCCTTCTAGAAACCCTAGTCAGATGTAGCATAAAGGCCAAAAAAGAACCTTCCAAAATCACTCCAAAAGGCCTCCAAAGTGTAGAAAATTCAAACCATGACTTGACCCACCAGAAAAACATGACAAAAAGCCTCCAAAAGGGTCACATTCCCTCCAAAAGAGTTAAACGCAGCTCTCACACTTTCCACATGTTGGTCAAGCATCTCAAAATCCATCTCCAACTACTTTGACCCATGAATTATTCTTATCAACACATGTTTCTTTTCATTTTGCATTTAAAAAGAAACATTTAATTAAATGGTTTATAATCACACCATTTAACTAGATGTTTCACATTTGAAAGTAAAATGAGAAAATGAAAAAACTTGGGCTCAAACCCCCTAGCTTACTCTTTGAAAACACATCAAAATTTTCATTATAATTATCATTAACTAAAGTGATTTACAAATCACTTAAATAATGCTTTATAATCTGAATAAATGAAAAACTAATAATAAACCTCCAACCATTCCTTAAGGCTTGCAAAAATAACTCCAATCCATATCCTCTGAATTGAATGGCCCTCTTTGTCATGTGTTGAAAATCCTTCCACCTTGTTTTTCATTTAAAATAACACTTAAATAAGTTGCTTATACTTATACCACTTAACTAAAAGTTTTACACTTCTTAAATAACATGCAAAAAAAAATTCATGGGTTGTCCGCATGAGAAACACTAGAAAGCATAAGTATAAGGACCTAGCACATACAAATTAAAGGGAATAATGAGTCTATGAAAAACCCTAAGGCATGTATGAAAAAGGTCATAAAAATTCCACTAAGTCATAGTCTTCAAATGGCAACAAGGCAAAAATTCTTAAGCTTGAAACTTTATCCCCTAGCCCATGTAGCACATTAATTTGTGCTTTGCAATTTTCAAAACAAAGGTAAAATTACCTTTGATAGTCGACCTCAACTAGGGTATCAAACCCTAAACAAAATCAAAGGAAAAAAGAAAAAGTTTATCATTTTCTCCTTGGAACTTCAGGAGCTCCACTTCACCTAGCCACCATAGGGTTTCAAGGAGTGCACTATCGATGGTTTTTCCTAGCATATTTTGATGAAATCTCATGATTTTCACATTGGAATTTGAGGTAATTTGTTTTTTTGACATAGAAATCTGGCCTTCTTAACATTTGCAAGCCATTTCATGAATAAGGCCACAGTTGTGCAATATTCTCTAATAATTTTTCTTGCATCTTTCTCTGTGGGTTGTTCTTTTGTTCTCAACCGCCATTATTGAGGATTTTGAAGCTTAAATGGAATCTTTTCATGAGTTAAAAGTTTGTTTATTTTAGTGAGAATGAAACCAGTCGAGCTTAGGTAAGCTCCACATTAGAAATATACTTCCATTTTTAGCATACAGGGCTCATTTTGAGCTTATCTAGTGTCAAAATGAAGCAAATTTTAACATTTTCCTTCTATATCTATATCTCATGAATAAAGCACAAAATGGGTTTTTGATTTTGTGAAGGAAACTAGGTTTTTTTTCTAAAACACAACCTTGAACATTCTTCAAGGTTTTTCATATACTTTTGTATTTCCTCTATTCTTTGAATTCCCATGCCATATTTTCATTCTCTTTGTGCTTAGCTTCAAGTATGGCATAATATTATCTATTTCTTTCGTCAGAGATGGGAAACACATGATTTCATTCTAGGTTTGTTGTAATTTTGAAGTAAATCATTCCTCAAGGCCGTGACTATAAGAATGCATTGGGGTTTTTGCATACTTTTTTTCTCTTTCTAAAACAAAACTCCATGTTATATCTTTCAATATCTTTGTATTTGAACTTTTAAGATAACTTTCTTTGAGAAGAAAAACCATTCTTTGCATTTTGATGGACACTTGGCTAAGATAGTTTGATAATCCTCCCAATGTTGATCATGATTTCTTCCCAGAGTTGGACTTAAATGCTTCTAAAACAAAAATTCCATATCATTACACATACATCCATTGTTTTTTGCAAATTTTGCTCAAACTTTGAGCTCCTTCCATAGTGAAAAAGGTGAAAGTTTAGCCCTCCTACTCTTTAGCAAAATAAGTACTTGCTGAAATCACTAAAGCCCGAGGAAGTATTGAACTAGAAATTGATTCCTCTTGAACACCAGGAACCCCAAGTTCTTCTTCTAAACTACCTTCATTATAGCCCAAGTGAATATCTTGTGAGCTTTCTAACTTCAGCGGATCTTTGTCTTCAATAACTATTGTGACTTCTTGAACCAATGTAGAAGGGATCACCCATGTGGTTTCTCTAGTTCTAATGTTCCAATAATAATACTTCCCACTTTCTTCATGCTTAACAAATTTCCATTCATTTTCTATATTTTATGATTTGACTCTATCAACATCTCATCTATAGACCCTTTCACATCAAAATTATTCTCAATGTCCCACTTTGGTTCTACATCCCATTTTGGGCCTATATCCCAAGATTTGAAGACAAAAAAAGAACATCCTTCAGTTTTCTCTAAGATTTTCCAAATGCACATGGCAATCATGTTATCTTTACCAATGGACATGAATGCACTATAAAATTCCGAACTCCCTCATTGTAAGAAAAACAATGATGTCATCAAGATCAAGGCAGTGAGAACCCCAAACAAATGCCTTGATTGTGAGCTTTACATCGACCTTGGCCTTAAATATTTTTTGAATTTGATGATTTATTGTCAAGAGTTGAACCTGAGTTTTTCTTATCTGGGACTAGCTTTCCAAAATTAACAACTGTCCCAATAAATTAGAATTTTCTTCTCTAATATAAATCATGTTTTCATGTACTTTTGAATGTGTTGAATTCTCACTAGATACATTTAGTTGTTTTGTCTTTGAGGACTTCACTCTGTCATGCCTGTTAAATGTGATTACTAGAGAAGAATTTTTTCCATATGTTACCTGAGAAGAATGAATATTTCTTGGAGGCTCTAATATCGCATGGCGATGATTTTGTGACAATTCTCCCAAGGGGTAATTTTTTTGGGAAAGGGCCCCAATCTTTCCCAATGGGCTCCACATTTCTTTTGTGCCAAAAATATAGAGAAGAAATCACTCCTTCCTAGAATGATAGAGGCACTTAGTTGCACTCTCTTAACCCACACAAATATTAAGAACTCCACTTGCAGTGATAACAAATTTTGAAAGATTTTTTGCATATATACTACAACCAATGCAATCTCCAAACTCAACATAGCACAACTCTGAGTTTTGATTTCCCCTTCCAGCTTTACCACAACCACCTTAGCCCAAACAGATGCAAAATAATCTCCAAGCACTAAAAGACAACATACCCACAATTCCCCTCATTTCTCATTGCTTGATTCCTTTTGATGTGAGTTCAATAGTGTAGTCTCAAGATTCTTTATTCTCTTCAAAGAATAATGTTGAGAAAAACTTAAATTCTTTCTCAATTTTGAAGTGATTTGCTTCCATTTTTTTGAGTGAATGATCATTGATTTGTTCAATGTGAATAGTGTATACTCCATTGAGTTCATGTAGACTTCAATGTGTCTCAACACCATGTTATTTTCCTTTACTCCATCATTGACTCTTGTCACATAGATTGTCATTGCTCATTGATTCTTGTTGACCTATATGCTTCTTTGATTGTTGTTGTCCTATAGCATGGAAAGTAGAATACATTTTTCCTTTAGGACTGGCCCAATCTTCATGGTTTCCCTGACAACTACTTGCTGCCCCAAAAGGTTTGTTACTTGATCTTCACAAACATCTAAGTCCTTTTGATCTTGTGCAAAAACAACATTATATCCTCACTTTAATCTTAGTGGGAAAACACATGCCACTTATGTTGGTGACCTGAAAGCTCACCATCCTAGGTGATGTGTGGTTGTCCAATAGGGTTGAGGTGAGATGAACTTGACAGTACCTTGAACTGTTCATTCTTGCTGCCCTATATGCTTCATGATGGCTTTAGGAAATTCTTGATTTCTTCTTCATTATTTTAATAGATGCATAATTGAACTTGATGCATCTATAATTGAGCTTGATGCATCTCTAAAATAATTTACTTCTTTTAATATAATGGATCTTGGATCCACTTAAGATGATTGAAAAACATGTCCAACAAAATCTACCTTCCTTTTGACATGATGGCAGCCTATTAATTGATTCACTATGAAAAGATGGAGCATGAATTTCTTGACAACTAACATTATGTGCTGCATTTTTTGAATCTGATAATGAATGTTGATCAACTGGTGTGATTCAATATTGACTTAATTCATCAATAGCATGTTTATCATTGATTTGATCAAGTTGTTCAATTTCCTATTCCTCTTAAAACATCAGAGCGTAACATGCTGAGCTCTAACCTTGTGGGAGCCACATTTACCCCACATATTGTAATTAGTTGAATTAGAACAATAACAAGACTTGTCCTAAATCTACAAAAGGAACAAACAGTTAGATAAACAAAGCATATCATAGGTGTGTTTGATCACTCCTTTCTTGTTTTCAAGGACACTTATGGTATGCTGCTATTTTAATGCTTGTAGACATTAGATTATATGTTTATGGATGTTTTGCATATAATTTTGATCAAGGATCTTTCATTTCTCTAACAACACTATTTTTATCCAATGCAAGAAACCTAGGAGCAACGAGGAGGGTTTCAAATAGAAGTAGAGCAATGGGAAGGATTGAGATGATGTGAGGCCAAGCCAAAGGGATTTTTCATTCCACCAGACAATGACTGGTCCCTTTTCATTTTATATGCAATTTCTTTTATGTTATCTATATGTGTATAATTTCTTCTTTATAAGTATTAAAATAACTAGTCTCTTGGCTTGTGAGGGACATTATATGCTCATGATTATAAAAAAAGATTACATTTGCAAAACATATTGGTTCTCTTTCTTTTTTTTTCTGTAATTGCAAAATTGGACTAAATGCAATCTGTTTTGAAAATCTCTTTTATGCACATTAATGATCATAGAAGAACATGATGCATCTTTTAATGTTTAAATGAAAACACAAAAGAATAAACACTAATTTACTTGATTTTAGCTGAAAGCTAAAAATTAGGTAACAGGTGTATTCGTGTGTATTTTATTGTCATTTCAATAGTTGTGCAAGGGAAATGATGCATAACTGATTTATATCTAGTTCTCTTGGGAACATTGTGAATTTTAAATTTTAAAATATAGGTCAAATTCACATTATAAAAATAGCATGGTGAAAAAATCTAAACCCATATAAAACTTCATAGAGGACTATTTAATTTATTGTCAAGAAATAATTTGAGTAAGGATGAAGTTTTATTTTTTGTGGTCAATTTGATCCTAGGTCAATGGAGACATATGATTAGTGAAAATCATGCTCTAGATAAAAAAAAATAGCTAGTTCCAATACAAAGTAGTAGATCATGTAACTATGGGTTAAATTTAGGTTAGATTAGATGTTAGCAAATCAACAAAGACTATAAACCCAAAGAACTATGAAGTACAAAGGAAATTAAAAGCAAGAACAATTATACCAGTTCCTCGAATCTTCCATGATTACCTCCATAGCACCTCCTAGCTTGCAGCATATGATTGATGCCCTCAGATTGAGTGTGTGAGCATTTCGACTATGACATTATCCTATGCAAGTTTTGAAGGATTTAAATATAAAACTATGCCTATGCCTATGACCAAATGACTCAAAGAACTCTAAGTCTTAATATGCTAGAATAATGTAATCTATGTGCGTAATCTAAAAATGTGAGAAAAATAGCATTTTATAGAAAATGCCATTTTGAATGGATAGACGAGATCGACTTTCGACAGAGACCTAAAATCGGAGAACAAGATTTAATTTGACAATCCCTAATCAAGGTTAGGGAAAAATCATTAAGTGAGTGGTCGAGATGTCATATGAGAGAATCGAATCAGCGGTGGAGAATAGATGAGATAATTAATTAGAAAAATAAGGATTTTAAAAAATCAAGAAGATAAAGACTACCTAATTTGTGAGATTTTAAAAATCAAGAAGATAAGAGTTGAACTGAAGATCAAATTTGAAAAATCAATAATTTGCCCGATTACTTGATTTTTGGAGGAAAGTTGCCATTTTGAATTAAATCAATTCAAAATATGGATTTTGTGAGATAATAAATAATTGATTTTTAGATTATTTACAAAAATGGACTGTTAGTTAAGAATGTGATATCATTTTAAATAATTTTATTTATTTAAAATGAGAGAAATATTAATTTTGACAATTAAATAAATAAATATAATTATTTAATTTAGTAGATATGATTACTAATTAAATAAATTAATAAATTCATTTAATTATGAGGATTAGTGACATATTAAATTGATAAATGAAATTCATTTATTTAATAATCAGGAAGAAATAAATGAAGAAGGGTAATTAATTAAATTAAGAAATTTATTTAATTAAAGGAAGACTTAGACAATTAATGACGTATTTAATAAATAAATAAAATTTATTTATTTAATAATCATGAAGAATAAAAGGACATGAATTAATTAAATAATTATGAATTATTTAATCAATAGTTGAATGTGGACCAAGGACATAATTAAATTTCATAATTATGTTAGGACGAAAGTGGTAAAAATAAAGCTTGCAGGCCTAGGTTATTTTTAAATGTCTACATTTTTCCCCTCTTTGTCATAATGTAGCATGTTGCATTGTGACAAAAAAATAAATCAAAGCCATGCCCTAGTGAAGGTATAGAGTATCAATGCCCCCTCGGGAAATTTTTAAAATTTTGGGCTGGCGGCAGAAAAATTTGGAAAGGGTCCCGATAAGTCAATTTGATGACCAGAAAAATGATGGTGCAGACGGTTTTGGATTCTGACATGTTTAAGACAGCCAACGAGGTGGTCAAAGTTGGTCAAATGAGCCTCTAGTAATAACCTAGTTGACAAATGTCATTTTGACTTTATAAATAGGTTGACAAAGGGGTAAAAGTCAATTCATTTCCACTATTCACTTTGCAAATTTTGAGAGCTCAGAGTGAAAAGGACTATAGCGAGGATGGTGATTCCAGTGACAGAGCATCCTGGCGAGATCATGTGGACCTTTAGGTGGCTAGAGGGCTTAGAGCCAGTGGTATGTACCCCTAACCCCCTTTGTAATTTTCTCATTTTGTGCTTCAAAGCTAGGGTTTTAGGGAAAACAATGAATGCGTCGCAATGCATATGCATGTGCATAAGCCGTATTTGACTTCACGTTCGATGCATTTGATGTGTCGCGATGAAAGTGCAAAGTATTTTAGGGCCGGCCAAGGGTTTGCAATGCATTCGCAAAAAACTATGATGCATTTGCCTTTTTGTGCCACATTCGAAAGTTAGAATGTTGCATTCATCATTTTGCAACACAATTGCCTGTTTGAGTGATGCATTTGAATGAAATGATGCAAGTGTCATATATCGTGACACAAGTGCTCTGATGTGATGTATTTGAGGGACATAATGACACAATTGACATGTCGTGACGCATTTGAAGCACGAAATGATGCATTCGTTGTTTTGCGACATAATTGTAGTCAACGTGATGCATTTGACTTTGACTTTGACTAGGGCTGATTTTGGTGCTTTTCTAATTTGAATTTTTTTTATGATACTGACAATTATCTAGAAGGTACTGATATTTTTTTTGGATTTGTGCAAAGATAGCTAGCCCTTATTTACAAACGAGAGAAGACTGATGACCTTTCGGTTTCTTGATCAGATGACCCCATAAGAGCAATGATGATTGATGTCGCTAGGTTTGTTTTATGTCACCTATATGACTGCTATTCAGGAAAATAGGTGACTATTGACTGCACTATGCGAGTGATGGAATTCAAAGACATGCTCTTTCCACCTGTCGACAAGAGAGGCCACAATTACCCTAGAGGACATCTATCGTATTCTACGCATGCCGATTCGAGCAGAGAGGATCATCTATGACCCTCGCCATGGCCATCATACTTTTACAGCATACTATCGAGATGAGGGAATAGGAATCAGCATCCAAGGTTATGAGATCTGTTGGGAGTTTATGGTGGAGCACTATGCTCATTTCTATGCATTCCTAGTGACACTGATTGGCAGGATATTGATTCCTGACCGTCATGGACTTGGGTTCCCTATTGGCTAGGGAGACGTCCTAATTGGAATGAGGTGGGATAGGACCATGTATGCCTGGGGCCCTTATTTATTAGGCACACTCTACCACCAGCTGCACGAGTTGTATACAAGAGGGTAGAGAGTATCTCATGTGGCACCACACTGCTGATGATTTGGGCTTGGGAGCACATAGCAATATTTCATTCACCTATTCAGAGACCGCAGCTGGCTGAGGGGATGCCCTATGCGTACTACTATGCTAGTGCTCTTTAGCAGACACAGATGGGGGAGACAAGTTGGTGGCAACATTAGGTTGATACTATGGTGTCCTTCATTTGGTGGTCGTACAAAGACTACCAGCAGTGGGATGATGAGGTCGACCATCTCAGCCTTTGTAGACAGTATCGATACTTGATTGGCAGGACAGTGCAAAGCCAGCTGATTATAGAGATGTATCTATTGCAGCATTTCCTTAGACAGTTTGGAGAGCAGGAGGGTGTACCTGCAAGCACAACTCCATATGCCTGGTCCTCTAGAGAAGCAGCTTGGGGGCCAACAATTCTGGTAGCCTTTTCTGAGCAGCAGATCGATGGGCTAGGATCCTAGCCATGGGGATGGAGAGGTGAGACTGCAGATCCTAGGACCACAGCCAACTATGAACTATGGTGGCAAGCACATAGACCAGTGTCACTGACAAATCCAGATAGGCTAGCACCTGTGGACAGGAGCTCAGTTATTCCACGTGTGCCAAGAGTCAGGTGCAGGGGAAAAGATGGTGATAGAGGCAGAGGCTGAGGGAGGGATGGAGATAAGGATGGAGTAAATGGGAGGGATGGAGGTTGGGATGGAGGGAGAGATGGGGGTAGGGATGGAGGCCAAGGTGGGGATAAGGGAGATGATGGGGATGTTGGAGGAGATGGCTAGAGATGGAGGAGAGATGGTCAGAGATAGGGTCGAAGGGTGCAACCGCATGTGGCAAGAGTGGCACTAGATTCCATCCTCAAGGTGGCCAAGGAGGGGGAGAGAGTAGAGGAGGAGCAGCTGAGGTAGGAGGAGGAGGAGAGACAAGAGGAGCAGCTGAGGTAGGAGAAGGAGGAGAGACATGAGGAGCATGTGGATGTAGATGTGCCTTAGGACAAGGGAGTTGGTAGAGAGGATGATGATGATGATGTCATGGACGAGGCTGAGAGACTCCTAAGATTCAGGATGGTGGAGGGAGATGAGGAGATACCATCTAGCTCAGCATTGCCCCATGATGCCACGATAGACCAGAGGGTGGAAAACCTTCAGAGGAGACTAGGTGAGAGTGCAGCAGAGGTCAGGGCACTATAGGCAGAGTTAGAGGTGGCTCAAGTAGAGCAAGATCAGGCAATGATCCACTAGTAGGAGTCAGCTCAGTGGTGTGTGGAGTTTGCAACACTATGTTTAGGGCCCTCAAGGGATATAGTTCATGAGCTAGCAAGGGTGAGCACTCGGTATGGGAACTACAAGACCCTTTATGAGCAGGCAGTGCCATCTAAGCGACAAGATCCTACACTGTCATACTCATAAATGAGGACAGGCAGTGGTCAAAGGTCAAGGAGTGGGAGTGGCTGTAGGATCCATACCATTGCATGAGGGTCCACCTCATCAGAGCACACATCAGGACACAAGTCCCACTACTCACATAGGCATGCCTCGAGTCATCATTCGAGCCACAATCATGGGTCCACTGGTTCAATATAGAGACAACCACTAGTGACAGATTCTTCAGCATCACAGAGTCAGGCTATCATGTCAGGACTTACAGGTGTCTATTACAGTGGAGATGATGCCATTAGTGTCAGTTCCATTGGTTGCATAGCTAGACTCCTACAGGTCCACCCATTATCTTAGCACCAGTCATAGATCCTCAGCCACCACACTCTTCGCCATGAGGGGATGATGAGAGCCAATCTTAGGGGCATGTTTACTATATTTTTTTTTATGTTATGACACATTATGTATAGACCATTGAGCCTACGAGCTCCATTTTTGGGATATTTTTTGACTCTATCGTATGACATTGTATATTTTTGAGATGGTTTTATATGATGATGTAGTTTTTTATGTAGCTTACATATGTGTTATGCGATGCTATTTGATTTATGTGATGCTTTATGTATGATGTTGATTTATGATGTATGATGGTACTTATTTGTATGTCTTGTCATGTATGTCCTATTATGCTTACTTATGAGATGATGCCATGATGATACAATGCTTATTTATATGTTATGTTGATTCTGTGATGATGGCTATAATGATATGCATAATATATTTATTTAAATGGATGTCATGTTTATGCAAATGTGAATGTGATATGCAATGAAATGTTATATGATTTAATGCTATGGATGATGTATGTATGGACCTAATGCAATGTTTATATGATCATGTATGCACTTATTTTTTGTACGTCATAGGATATCATCACGAGATGGATGAGAGAAGATGACCAGACCGAAGGAGATGCATGTTAGTTCATAGACCAAATCCTTCAAAACTTTACCATAGGACTTTAATATTTATTGCTCTTAATCATCATTGGGTGGACTATTGTAATGGCCAAAAAACACCATGATATGACATAGATCAAGGTGTGCAATGTCATACCATCACATAAGACAAGTAGTCATAGACAAGGATGATCACAACTCATACCAAGAGCACAATTTCCCTAGTCTTTTTGTCATAATCAACCACAAGTAGAAAAAGACAAGAATGACAATTCATGAAACGTCATTGCTTCTCTAAATCCTATTTCTAGGACATCCCTAAGAAACTAGTGGCATAATTGCCAAAAGACAAAAATAGAACCCTTATCATGATACGTCATTCTTTTTCTAAATCCCAGAATCAGGACCTCATTGAGAAACTAGTAATCATGCATGTCAATCGTCATGATACATCGTTGCTTCTCTAAATCCTATTATTGGGATCTTGCTGAAAAAATAATAACATGATAAAAAGTCAAAATACAAGTGCCAAGTGTTTGCCAAGTGCATCCGGATACCCATTGTTTTATTGTCAAGTTGTCAAGTTTGACGATGTTGAGATTCTAGGGTGTTAAGGTTTTGATGATGCCAAGATGATGAATGTCGAAGATTGCCATGTTCAGGAAGGACACATACTGAATAATGTTGATGTCAAGAGGTTTGATACCTTAAATGTTGAAAGGATCTGTAGACACGTCAAATTGACATAATGCATTCAACTAGGTCATATTCATCCATTCGGTGAATAAATCAAGTTTATTTATCAATCTCCTAAAGTCATCAGTTTAAATCAAATAAATCAAACTTGGTCCTATCATCTCTTTGATTAAATAAATCAATCATTTATTTAATTAAATCTCATATCATCATTCATCTCCCTTTGATTTGATTTAAATCCCTAAATCAAATCAAAGTGGTCAAATCAACCTAATCATCATCCTAGCTAATTAATCCTGATTTAATCTAATGCTAATCCCATCCCACTTGCATTCTCTAGATTTGGCCACTTGCACATGAAATTGCATTTAATTGATTTATCAACATCTTTATTTTCAACTTGGCATAAAGGGAGAATATTCTCCAAGTTTGAATCTCCCCCCAAGTGGACATGTACACCCAACAGAGCATTTATGAGGCCTTACATGTCTCTTACATGTCCCCTTCCAAAGGTCAAACTCAGCATTCATTGCAATTTTGAATTCAAAATTTCCCTCTCATGGGCACTCTTCCCAAATCTTGCACATACATCAACCTATCATCACTTGACAAGTGGCCTTATCTTATTGGCTTGATCTTTGTCCCACATTGGTCCCTTTTCAACAATCTTAGCATTTGAAATCTATAAAATAGAGGCTTCATCTCTTAGCAAATCCTCCACAATCTCTTCACAATCTCTTGCAAGGTCACTCTCTTCATTTGAGATTTGATCTTGTCTACTTAGCATCTCCATATCAATAGCAATTTCATCACTAGCTTATCAATCAAGGATTGGGAAAGGGTCACTAGCACATGTGACACCAATCCAATATGGGATAGGTTTAATGTCATGTTTTTGTATGCTTTTATTTGGTTTCCCTTGTTTCATTTATGGCATGATTAACATGGCTTATTATTCCATAGGGATGTTTAAATGTTGTTGTATTTTAAACTAACCATTTGCAGATTTTCACATCCACAAAATGGCGCTAGAAGGAGGGCATATGCCTCAAATCTAACACGTTTTTTTATAAAATTTTGCTATTTTTTGACAGCACTATTCATTAATCCGCATATGATCACTATTTTAGTGTTTTTACAGTCAATTTTAAAATGACTATATCTTGGTCATACGTAAGTCTTTTTTGATGCTTTTTTTTTTTTTTTTAGTGGTAGGAATGGTAGAGATGAGCAAAATAGTGGTTCTTTGAGAGACCATATTTTGATTAGCTATCATGTGTTGGTTCAACAATGCTTGTTGTTGGTCAGCTAGGGCTTGATGTGCTGCTTCTTGTTGTTGTTGCAGCGATGTTTAATGCTTCAAATAGAGATGCAAATTTTTTCTCTCTATTCAAATAAGCTTTAAACATTTTGTAGCTGGATGACACACAATATATGCATGGATAGTCAATATGTTCGTTCAAATACTTTTTAAATCTGTTATTGCATTAGAGTCAATCCAAATCACGTCCAAATTTTACTGACTTTCATTGTCTCATTAGTTTATCTCTAACATCTCCTACGCGCAGTTCATACATGTTTTTTTTTAGGCATTCTTTTGGGTAGTTCACACGCATTGTTTGTGTCTTATTCACCTTCCAATTGCATTTAGCAACATTATGGTTGCAGTTATTTGAGGAATTCTGTCAGACAGTTCGCATACCTTGTCTCTCATCTATTGAAGCATTCTGTCAACTATTAGCGTGCCTTGTCTATTCCTTGTCTATGCTTTCAGAGGGAACTGAAGGTCGACACTAGGACGGCTGAGGAGTTTGGTTGTACGCCCACCAGTTGCGTTAGCTTGGAAGTTTTTAAAGCCTTTTCAATACATACTTTTTGCGCTGGTCTTTTAGATTGCAATTTCTTCCAAGCATTTCTTTCAAATAAATCCACGCGCCCTTTCTGTGCTTCCAGCTTGCTTTACATTGACTAAAAAGTTTCTTCAGTTGGTGGAACATTTAAATGGTTGATAAATGGTTCATTCTTCAATGTGGGTCCTTTTCTGAGCTATCTTCAATATGATGCGCGTCCCATTTACCCCGCCACGTTTCTTTTTACATGTTATCACTTGATATTGTGGGAACTCGACTTTACGCCTGCTAGTTACATTAATTTGAATAACTTTGGGCACGATTTTCTAACCTGCCAAATGCATTTGCTTGAAAGTGTCATTCAAATGCGCATGTCTTGTCATTTTTTTCTATCAAACAGTTCAGCTGCCGTGTCTATATTGTCTCTTGTACTCACATGATCTTCATCCACGCGAAATTTCTAGAAAAGTTGTTTGCACTTTTAAATGTCTCCACTAATGCAAGTTGTATTTTGGCTATGTAAGATTTGCTTTCCACGTGGAATTGAATGGCCTACACAGTGCGTGAGTGGCAATATTGGACGGTGTGCATCTTGATCCCTTCGCATTGTGGCTGTGATTCTAGTTTGGTCTACAAATACAACAGTAGGTGTTGTACATTTAGTTTAACTGCAGCTTCTTAAACAACACCATCGTACTTACTCAAAGTCGTGCCCTACATAAGCTTCCTTGGGTACACACTGCCGCAAGATACGCAAATTAGTCAGTCAGTGTTTACACATAGGGCAAGTAATCGAGGATTGCCTGGATTTCCGAGCTAAAATCAAGAGACATTGCTTTTTTCTATTAATGTGATTGAATGTTCATTATTATGTGCTCTTAACTATAGATTTGATATTTTCTCAAACGAGCTGCATTGGATAATTATCTTGAATGTTTATCCACATTGAGCATTATTCTCAAATCCAATCTATTGTGAAATTCTATTTTAAAATGGCAGAGACTTAACATTTGTTTTCTTTGAGTGCAGGAATAACAATCTAACGAATCAAAAAATTATGACTTCCTCACATCTAATTTTACTTTTGGAGCATAAAGTAGCAAGAGGGTGAAAGAAAATCGAGAAGATAACAAGCGAATTGGACTTGGGAAGTTGAACATTGAACTTAAACTTTGAAAAGCATTTTTTAATGCTTATTGGGAAAATTTGAGATATCCATTCCTTGATTTCATTTTCTATTTTAGGACAACTTGCTTTCGATTGGAAATTTTAAAAATAAATCATTCCTTCATATCTTTTAAATGTGGAAGTCTCAAAATCAAATTGTTCTTTTACAAAAATGGGCACAAATAAGAACTTAGGAGCCTTGTCAATTTAATACTTTCTTTAAGAATTTTTTTCTAAATGATTGACATCTCTTATGTATATCACTTGTATCTAAATTTTTAAATATTTTGTAGGTACAAAGGAAAAGCGAAAGGAATAGGTACAAATGAACAACGAAGGAAAAAGGGAAAAGCGAAAGCAAAAAAATCAACAAGGAGGAGGCTAGCAAACGAAAACGAAAGGAGGAGAAATTTTTTTGAAAACACAATTTGTTTTTAAACACTTTAGTGTTTGATCAACACTACTTCACGAAGTTGTTTATCTTTTCATTTTAGAACACTAATTTTCATTTGGGTCTAAAACGAACAATTTGATTTTCATTGCAAAGGGCTTAAAATGAATCTTAGGACAAACACACTAGATTTTGTTTGAGGTTAAGAATTGAACAATCAAAACTCACACTTCATTTTGGTGCTTAAAATGAACTCACAATTGCTTTGAAGGCTATAAAATGAACACGTGTTTGAATTGTGTGATCTTGTCTTTTGAGTGTGTATCCTCTCCCCTTGCGCTTCGTGCGATCTAGGGTGCAAGAGAAACACTCAAAATACATTTTATTGCTTTGAAACACTTCAATTTGGGTTTAAAAATTGAACATCTTGTGCGAGTGTGAGTAGGGGCATTTTCACGCATATTCTTTCTTTGTGCCATCAAAGATCGATCGAGTTATGGATTGTGTCTTTGCTTGCTTTTGTTTATCTTAGAGGGCCCGCCTTGTGGGAAAAAGTAATCACCCAAGGGAACGGCTCAACCGGTAACACTCTAAAGCCAAGAGTATTTCTAGCCGAGATATAAATGTGGATATTGGAAGAAACACCAATATCACGCGGTTGACTCGACAAGATGGATCCAAAAGGGGACTCTTGCCACATTGGGTCAACTCCTACAAACGGAAAGTCCTTACTAGAACCCGTGAGCTAGAATTTGCCAAAATCCTTAATCTATTTGTTGGTGCAAGAACGGTCATTCTGAAGCCACCCCACACTCTTAAGGTCTTCTAGTAGAGATGGAAAGCATGCAATGGGATTTTCATGGGTGTTGATGCTTGGCTGCCCCGATTGACGTTAATGAGTCGTGGAGGGGAGCCAGTGGGGTCAAGCATCTAACCATCCGCTAGAGATAAGCGTAGCTGGACTTGTCCAAGTGGGAATCCAACAAATATAGTCTTACACATCCATAGGGCTTGTAATTATTCTTTGTTTGAAAACATAGTGTGTATTCGAAAACATTTTGCAAACAAACATTCAACATGATTCTCAAAATTTCAAACCCTCTTGAAGACAAATATCATTGACTCAATCCATATGCTATTGCTTTCCCTTGGGATTCACGTCCTTAGAGGTTCCTAAGCATTGGATTATACCTCAATTTGTCTTCTTGAGTAAACAATAGGAAAACCCTTGCCTTAAGTTCATTGAATTTCCACATAAAATATCTTGTGGGGTTTAAGGAAATTAAGACATTGGACATCTTAGTTTGAAACTTTAATCAAAGATTGTGTTTGTGGTAAAAAGGAATACACTGAGCAAAGATAACGAATTGGACCCCACACATGCGCTTGATATCTTTTGGTCATATTGGTCTTTTGATTCCTCTTAGAGAAAAGCATGTTCTCCAATACCTTGGCCTAGTAAAAAAAGTCTCTCTAAGTCTCTTAGGATCATCAAAACTTTCATTTATCTTCCAAACATTCATCAATCCATCTCACCAAAACAACTTTAGATCTTTGCAAACATCATTCTAGACTTGGGTACAACCTTAAACCAAATCAAAATCATTTTTTTAGTTAGATGTATGGGAATGCATCCTTTCTCATACATCTAATTGAATTAGCAAACCTTTTGAACAAGTTCATCCTAAAGATCACATCCAACATCTTAGGGTTTCAAGTTCATCATCCAAATCAAACAATCAAAATCAAAATCCCTAACTCTATAATTGATCCAAAGTCCCTAAACGTTCAACACTCATATCATTCATCTTTCGTCCTCCATCTCATCATAGGTCCTAAGAACCTTAGAGGTCACTTTTGCAACAAGGTCAAAACACAAGGAGAACATGGAATATAAACTTGATCCATACATCTTAGGTAATGCCTATCACCTCCTACTTATCAATCCAAATCAGTTGAATCTTCAAAGCCTTGCAATGCCTATCAATTATCAAAGTCCATGCATAGGATCATTGCCTTCGACAAATGTCAATGATACAACAAGTGTGAGTATGTCCAAGTCAAAGTTTGGAACACATTTCCCAATGATAGATCTAAGTCCAAACCTACAAATCCACCAATCAAATAATCAATGCATGAGCCTTGAAATGAGCAACATCATTCCACCAAATCCCTACAAACCAAATGTGGATGTACCAAGTGAAAGTTTTTGAAACATGAATCCTAACTCGGAAAACTTTGGAAAAATGATTCCCAATACCAACAATGTTCATCCTATCATGCCAAATCTGAACATCATCCCAAATCAGAACATTATCCAAAGTCAATTTTCCCATAATCCCATTCAAAAACCGCAAGTAGGCATCCAAAATCCGCTTAAACAAAAGCAAAATTAACTATCTCAAGTGAGTCAAGATCAAAATCAAGAACAAATTTGGCAAGATAAAATTGCGGAACTTTCCAAAATAGTTGAGGCATTGCGCCAAGGGAAATCTCCACCACCATTACCTACATCATTCTTTGGTTTAGGGCTTCCCCCTTTACCTAACACCAATCACGCCACCCAAATCAATCCACCTAACGTCAATCAAACCATCATGTCAAATCCTTCGAGTATACCATCGACATCACACCAATGGATGGTATCTAATCAAACAACATTGATCCCAAATCAAAATTTGGTCTCCCAAGGACCTATCACCTCGATCAATCCAACCATCACTATCCCTTCAATCATTCCAAACACCACTATCACACCCATCACATCTCAACCTCTCACTACCATGATCGCTCCGAGCGTATCTCAAACACTTGTAACTACATCCAACATGATTCTAAATCCACCACCACCCCCACTGCCACCAACTTCCACCACATCAAACCAATACAACGCGACATTACAAGCTGCTTTTCAAAAGGGATTCCAACAATATCTAGCCATGCAACAAGCAACACAAGTGAAACAATCCTCTCAAGTTTCCTAAGCCTCTCAAGCTACCCAACCAATATGAGCACAAACACAAAAGATGACAACTATTGAAAACAAGGATCAAGATCAATCCATCATTGAGCACACATTTACTTCATCCAATGATCAAATCGACATATGTCAAGAGTCACTCTTGAATCATGATCAAAATCCACCAACAAAACTCGACAATGAGCCAATTCAAGAAATATCAACATCACTTGACTCTATGGTCAAAGACATTCACAAGCTCTCCACCACAATTGTCAAAAACAATGATCAAAACCTCTCCATCGAGGAGCACATTGAAGATATATCTACACAATCTGATGATCAAATCACCATACATCAAGAGCCACTCTTTAGTGATCTATTTCAAGGAGTGTTAGGATTATTTGATCCTATTGACATAATGCATGAACCATCAACCAATGATCATGATGAAAATGTCTCTACATCGCCTTACGAGTTAGAGGACATATATCAAGAAGTTATTCCAAAGCAAGATCAAAATCTTTCACTAAGGTTTAGCAATGGCCATTTTCAAAACATATTGATCCCCTTTGACCACATGGTTACAGATGCTGAAGGAACCTTGAAATTGACCATGCCTAATGTCGACATCCAAAAGTCCTTTGTAAGAAATCCATCCTTTGAAGCTGCCCCATGTCAAGAACTTGATCCAAAGCATGTCAAAAGCAACTCGGAAATTAATCAAGATCAAGAATTTGTATCTTCAAGATACTACAATAATCTAATGAACATTCTCTTATCCATGCAAGATGATCATATCCATGTAGCACATACTCCTCCATCTACCCATGAGATGATTTCTATGGATGGACACGTAGATGATCTTCATCTAGAACAAGATTGTGTTACACAAAAAGAGCAGATTATCAATTTCTACGATCAAAAAGAGTTGTCCAAAGTAGTATCGAATATATCCCAAATTCAGATTGAGGACATCATGAATAAAGATATCCATCATTATCCGCTCAACAAAACAAGTCAAATAGAACATCCAGAGTTAGCGGAGCAGCAAATTGAAAGAACGTCAACTATGGTGGTCATCTATCAGAGAACACTTATTAAACAAGAGCTCTTGGAACAAGAGAAATCAAAGCATGAAGGTACCACATCCACCATACTGGGGGCAACTTCGTCTCAAGCAAACGTCAACATAGGGAGCATAAAGATTCCTTATGATGAAGCTAGTGTCAATACTACAACCAACCACGTCACAAATCTTCATCCACCCATCACCCCATCCATGAATTGGGACCAACTTCGAAGGAAAAATTTGAATCAAAGTACGAAGAACGCTATCAAAGCAAAAGAAGCAGAAGCATAATGGAAAATCAAATACATATGGATACCAAAGAATACAAAGAAAGATTATCCCTATCAAACTCCATCAGTCAAAGAAACTATGGGGCAAAATCAAAAAAGGAAAAGTATCCATCAAAGATGTCTCCAAAAGCAAAAACAGCTTTCAAGCGACATATATAAAGTGTATCAAGCAGTTGGTCCTAATTCCACGCACACTTCCATATCCACCCATCATTGCTCATCTTCCCAAGTTTGGAGAGTAAAGGTTCCAAACTGTCAACCAATCCATCTCTTATCCCTAAACACACTCCATCCATGCCTCCACCATGATATCCAATTCTCATATTGACCATGTATTGGAAACAACCCTTCATCATAAGGATTCAGAAGGAAATCTATCATGATGTGCGCACAAAGACAAAGTCAACTCCAGTATCAACGAAGCAGATCAGAAATCCCAAAAATTGTATTCAAGTGCACATATCTTGGCAAAGCAGCTTCTTCAAGCAGGATATCGATGGCATGTCATGACAGGGGCATCTACATCAACACCACTAGGTGGTTCAACATGAATCTTTCAGAAAAATAGAAAAAAATATAAAAAATATGAAAATCCAAAAAAAAAAAAAGGATTGAAAATAGTAAAGATAAAAATTGTCCTCTAATTGAGAAACCACTATTGGCACTTTGGAGCAAGACCATGATGAAAACGGCAAATAGGCATCATGGTAGAATCGGCATCTATTATGCCACTTCAAGTGAAAGCATCTCATCCCATCCATAACAAATCGAGCATTCCATCCATCTTATCCATAATAAATCCATCCATCCATGAACCATTTATCCAATCCATTCGCATATATTTGCATCCATCATCTTAGTTATCTTGATCTTGATACAATTTTGGGGCACACTTTATGCTTGCTTACGATAAACATCTTGACATGGGCCGTTTTCATTGATCCTATCCTATGCAGCATTATCTGAGCTATGAAACACTATCCAAATGAACATTCGTTATTCGAGCACCTTATCTTGTCACAAGATAAATCCTTGGCATACTTTGCATGCTTACCATATCCATCCATCCATACACTTATCCGAGCATCCATCCATTTCATTCCATACATTGCTAGGCATTGGGGGAAAATATTCACATCTTGCTTCAAGAATAAATCTTGGTCTATGTCCTCCAACTTATGTGGTGATCTGAACATTGACAAACGTGAAATCAAATTAGTCAAAGCATTTGTGATCCAACATCCAAATCACTAACCCATGGCATATTTTGATGAGCAATCATTCCATATCAATCTTCATTATTCATCGAACATCAATCAAAACAATCACTATCAGTTGCATCTAAACGCATCCTTAAACGTCACATCAAATCATCCAAAACATCTTTTGTTCCAAACCAAGCTTCAACAATCTTGATCAAATCAAATCCAATCAACTCATCATCTTGGGGATATCTTTCCCAGTCCTTGTGTTGCTTAACACTATCCTTGCATTGTCGTGTATCCTCGACAATGTTATCATCATCGATCATCATCAATCCAATCCTTGCATTGTTGTGCATCCTCAACAATGTTATCATCATCAATCCATCTTAGCTTGGTTTTCAAAAAAATCCTAAACAGAGCGCTGATATCATCACACATGTCCATATTCAAATCATCAAAATCATGCGAAAATCCAAAAACATCCAAAACATCAAAAAAATCCAAAAACATTCAAAAAATCTGAAAAACATCAAAAACATTGAAATCCGAACTACGTCGTCTCTGAAGCTTAACGAGCAAGCTAATCTTTGATCAGCCCCGAGACATCAAAATCCAAAACATTCAAAAAACATAAAAATCCAAAACATTCAAAACATCAAAATCCAAAACATCGTAAATCCAAAAACATTCAAAAATATCAAAATCCAAAAACATCAGAAAATCAAAAATAAAAACATCGCAAAATCCAAAACACCTCAAAACATTACAAAACATCAAAAACATCCAAATATTTGAAAAATCCATCCGTCTCATCTCACTTGCACCCGCAATAATCAATCATCCATAATAACCGATCGCCATCATTCATCCTTTGGCAATGCAAACAGAAACAATCATAGCAGTCACAATAGCAAACTTCAATCGTAAAATCTAAATCGAAACAACAAACCGTTAAAACAAAATCAAACTCTTGATCAGTTGCAAACATGTCAGTCAACCTTATATCAACAGCCTATCAATCAACTTATCAAACCATCATCATCCTATACAATGCATGTGCTAGGATATATCGTTTCGACAATGGGCATCATTTTGGATATCACCTTGGATTCTTATCCTATCAAAACACATCCCTTTGGCTGAAGGTATGAAGAACATTGGCTTGTTTGTGTACTTGATCTTTTCTTTTGATTTATCTTATTGCGCTCATCCCAAGGACCTCTTGATGATATCTCGAACGAAGGATTTCCAGAGATAGGAATGGGGCAACGATCATTATCTTGTCCTTGTTGGACGCTCTTGTAATATAACTTGGTGAATACTTGTTAGGTATTCCCTAGCAAGGTTTCTGTATGTCAAGTGTGAACAAGAATACTCCTATCGTTTGTCGAGTCAAAGTCCATCACACTAAGTACAACGCCATCCTGGTCCTTTATACCTTGATGCATCGCGGCGTGTTAGCAAACATAAAGTAAGTGACCCTTTGAAAATCCCAATCCTTGATAAGCAATATATATCATCATCATCTCTAATAAAGTCTTGACCAATCATCGACTTGTTGGATCCTCTTGTCATCATCTCATTTCCGCACTAACATAAACCAATGCATCCATCATGCATCCATCGTGCATTCATATCATCATCATAATATAGATTTGTTACTCTAAGCATCTCATAAATCATCTATTGCATAATCACAGCATATCACATCATCAATCTCATCCATCTCATATCATATCATCATTTAAGTTGTTTAGGATAATATAGATTTGTTATTCTAAGCATCTTGAAATCATCTCATTTGCATCATCATCCATAACCATCCATTTTCAACCTCTTTATCGCGAGATCAACCTCAAATCGAATCTTTTCACTTGATCTCTCGAGGGGGCAATGTACCAGTGTACTTCTTTCTGCTGGGGCATCTGAAAAATCATGAAATTTTTAAATTTCAATCGCGGCAAGTTTATTCTTTGAACCAACGAAACAAGTACATTGCTTCAAAGAGGGGAAAAATGTAGACACGTCAAATTGACATAATGCATTCAACTAGGTCATATTCATCCATTCGGCTTAATAAATCAAGTTTATTTATCAATCTCCTAAAGTCACCAGCTTAAATCAAATAAATCAAAATTGGTCCTATATCTCTTTGATTAAATAAATCAATCATTTATTTAATTAAATCTCATATCATCATTCATCTCCCTTTGATTTGATTTAAACCCTAAATCAAGTCAGTGGTCAAATCAACCTAATCATCATCCTAGCTAATTAATCCCGATTTAATCTAATGCTAATCCCATCCCACTTGCATTCTCTAGATTTGGCCACTTGCACATGAAATTGCATTTAATTGATTTATCAAAATCTTTATTTTCAACTTGGCATAAAGGGAGAATATTCTCCAAGTTTGAATCTCCCCAAGTGGACATGTACACCCAACAGAGCATTTATGAGGCCTTACATGTCTCTTACATGTCCCTTCCAAAGGTCAAACTCAGCATTCATTGCAAATTTGAATTCAAATTTTCCCTCTCATGGGCACTCTTCCCAAATCTTGCACATACATCAACCTATCATCACTTGACAAGTGGCCTTATCTTATTGGCTTGATCTTTGTCCCACATTGGTCCCTTTTCAACAATCTTAGCATTTGAAATCTATAAAATAGAGGCTTCATCTCTTAGCAAATCCTCCACAATCTCTTCACAATCTCTTGCAAGGTCACTCTCTTCATTTGAGATTTGATCTTGTCTACTTAGCATCTCCATATCAATAGCAATTTCATCACTAGCTTATCAATCAAGGATTGGGAAAGGGTCACTAGCACATGTGACACCAATCCAATATGGGATAGGTTTAATGTCATGTTTTTGTATGCTTTTATTTGGTTTCCCTTGTTTCATTTATGGCATGATTAACATGGCTTATTATTCCATAGGGATGTTTAAATGTTGTTGTATTTTAAACTAACCATTTGTAGATTTTCACATCCACAGGATCCCTCAAAATTCCAGATGATAGGGACAGTGACGATGCCTAGGAAGGACACATCCTAAGGTATAAATGACAAAGTTTGTTCTTTAGAAGGATGCATCTGAAGAATATTGATGTCAAGAGGAGTGATCCTTAGATGTCAAGAGGATCCCTCAAATGTCGAATGATAGTGACGATGCCTAGGAAGGACACATCCTAAGGCATGAATGACAAAGGTTATCTTTCAGAAGGACACATCTGAAGGCTAACCAAGAGTTGACAGTTTGACAGGTTATGATCATTTGACTTGTTTTGACTGAGTTTTACTTGTGTTGACCATATGTCAATTTCCTTTGACATGCTGATGTGATTGTCATATTGAAGTAAATGATTTCCATACTTTTTTTAATAATTCATTTTGACCTATAGACTTTTGATGTGTGTGCCAGTATAGTGCCATGAACCCTAATGGACTGATCTAGTATGGCCTCAGGGGCTAATCGACAGATGGCCTTGCCTACGTCATACACTCAGAGACCTTGTAGTTTGACATGACCAATGAATTTGTCTTGATGACAAAAGATTGTGCCATTATTTTATTTTGAAAAACCTAAAAGGACTGACCTAATGTCTCAGGGACTCAAATATGAGTCTTGCCTACTTAGCGAATGCACAGAGACAACGTAGTTCAGACAAATAATGAAGACTGATTTGACAGACTACACAAGGAATGACTCTATTTTTTGTGTTTTTGAGTAGTTTGACATTTTTTGTCATTTTCTTTATGACATTTTTTAGTTTTAGGTCTTTCTTCAAGACATTTTGTGATGTTTTTGGTCTTTTTTCTAGGACTTTTTGCAATGTTTTTGGTCTTTTTTAGGACTTTTTTGTGATGTTTTTGGTCTTTTTTCAAGACATTTTAGCAATTTCCGAAACCATGTGTGACATCCATAGTAGTTAAATGATAAAAAAATTTCCCCTAGTCAGGTCCAAGACTTAGCCAAATTTAAAGGACGTGAAAGGGATGTGCCTGGGGTGCTAGATGGACAGTATTCAGGACTTGATGTCAACCTGTTATCAACCATGAAAGGAAGGGTATGATGTGGTGGTGATGGAAAATGTACTTCATCCTAGGCCATGACATAAAAAGTAACTGTAGATGGTAGAGCAATGATTGATTATGCATGGCACCTGTTTTCCAAGTTTTCACCATGGTACTTATCCAAAGCGCCTGTTTGCTAGGTTTTCACTGTTGGACGAATCATTTTTCTTTACTATTTTTTTATCATTTTTCTTATGTTTTTTGTGCTGCGATGATGCCTGTTTACCAGGTTTTCATCAAGGCAATGATTTTTTACCATTTTTCAATTTTATTTTATTTTATTTTTATTTTTGTTTTGTTTGTATTTTACGGTTTTTAGCTTGATCTCCTGATGCTATGCGTAGAATTTTTAGAGATGTAAACTATTGATAGGCTCTATCAGTTCACCATCTAGAGTAGCTAGTTCAAATGCTCCAGAACAAAAAGAAGATACGATGACATAAGGACCCAACCAATTTGGTTCAAACTTTCCTAGTTTTTCTCTGTCAGCCTGGTTCTTAGGGTTCTGCATAAGAACTAAGTCACCAATGTCAAATTTCCTGACCATAACCTTCTTGTTGTAATTGTGATAGAGATGGTTTTGATATGCTTGTAGATGGTTTAGGGAATTTTTCCTTCTTTCCTTTAACATCTCCAACTCGTGTAGGCATGACTGTCTATACTCATCATTAGTTAAACCCTTCAGGGACACTTGTAAAGAAGGAATTTCAACCTTAATGGGAAAGATGGCCTTAGCTCCAAAGACCAGGGCAAAAGGAGTGGCTCCTGTAGGTGTACAAATGCTACTGCGGTAAGCCCATAGAGTAGGGTTGAGTTGTATATGCTAGTCATGGCCAATGTCATTGACAGTCTTTTTGAGGATTTTAACAATGATTTTATTTGACGCCTCAGCTTGACCATTTTCTTGTGGGTAATATGGAGAGGAAAAATGATGTTGGATGTGAAATCACTCGCATAACTCATGAACGTCTTGGTTTTTAAATGGACATCCATTGTCAGTGATGATGGATTACGAAAGGCCATACCGACAAATGATGTAGTTAAGAATGAATTTGGATTTTTTTTGCCGGTTATGTATGTCAAAGGGATGGCTTCGATCCACTTTGTAAAATACTATGTGGCAGTGATAATGAATTTGTGTCCATTGGATGAGGTAGGATGGATCTTACCCATGAGGTCGAGTCCCAACTAAGCGCAAGGCCAAGGAGAGGTGATCGGCCAAAGTTCCTGGGCTGAAGCATGGATCAAATCACTTTGAATATGGCATTGGCAACAAGTCCTAACATATTCTATTGCATCCTTTTCAATGGTGGGTCAATAGTACCCGAGTCTCGTTACTTTCTTGGCTAGAGTAGGACCACTCAAATGAGACTCACATATACCGTCATGTACTTCATGTAAGGTTGTACGTGCTTTGTTGGTGTCAAGACATCTAAGGAAGGTTTCATCAAAGCTATGATAGTAAAGGGTGTCACTAACGATGGCATATCTTGTAGATTTTCAGATGAAGGACTTCCTCTGGTTATTGAACAAGTTAGGTGGAATGGTTTGAGACTTAAGGTAGTCATAAATATCTTAGTACAAGGGAAAGTCAGGACTAACAAGTTCACAGACCATTACTAACTCTAGAATGTCATAGGTGGGGACCAACAATTGTTCTATTAGGAATTCTAGGTGAGGCATGTTGCTTGGAATGTGGAGGAGAGAGCCTATTGTAGCCATGGCATCTGCTGCTTTGTTCTGTGCTCTCGAAACTTGTTCAAAAGTCACCATGTGGAAGTACGTTTGAAAACTATCAACCATTCATTTGTAGGGCATCAGTTTATCATCTTTTGTGTCATAGTCATCATTAAATTGGTTGATGACTAACTGAGAATCCCCATAGACATGTAATGCTCTGATTTTCCATTTTATTGCCATTCTTAGTCCCATAACTAGTGCCTCGTATTCTACCACATTATTGGTGAATGGGAAAGCTATAAGGAAAGACTAAGGAATGGAGTCTCCTTGTGGGGTGATGAACAAGATTCTTTCCCTCGAGCCATGATTTGTGTGTGATCCGTCAAAGTAGAGTCACCAAGGTGACTTAGGTTTCATATGGAATATTGACTCATTTGGAAAATCTACCACTAACGGGTGATCACTTTGTAAAGGTGTGTCTTCCAACTGATCTGCTATGAATTATCCTTTTATTTCCTTTTGTTCTACATATTGAATGTCATATTTGCTCAGAATCATGACCCATTTTGCCAGACGTCCTATTAATGCTGCCCAACTTAACAGATATTTAAGGGGGTCGATCTTTGCTACTAGTTGTGTCTAATGGCTTAACATATAATTTCTTAGTTTTTGTGCTACAAAGACCATAGCTAGACAAGCCCGTTCAATTGATGTGTAGTTCAATTCATACCTGACCAATGTCTGACTGATATAATATATAGCTCTTTCTTTTTCTTCTTGTTCGTTCTACGCTAGAAATGCCCCCAATGCTGAATTAGTGGCAGAGATGTATAGTATCAAAGGCTTTATGTGAATGGGTGGCATGAGGACTGGCAGTGATAGTAAGAAGTCTTTTATGTGTTGAAAATCTTCTTGGTGTTTATCTATCAACACAAAGGGGATGCCTGTGTGCAAAAGATATCGGAATGGGTGACACTTGTTAGCCAACTATGCTATGAAGTACTAGATAGATTGTACCCTACCCTATAGAGTCTTGAGTTCGCTTATACCTCTGGGAAGAGGCATGTCAATGATGGCTTTACTTTTGCTGCATCGACCTCAATTCCTCTTTAAGAAACTATGTATCCCAAGAGTTTACCTAATGTTACACTGAAGACACATTTTTTAGGATTCAGTTGGACTTTGTATTCTTCTAGTCTTTTGAAAATTGTGTCTAACACCTTTAGATGATCCTTTCTTGTTACTGATTTTTCCAAAAGTTCATCTACATAATCTTCCATTATTTTATGTAGAATTTCATGAAATATTGTAGTCATAGCCCTCTGATATGTGGTGCCTGCATTTTTAAGACCAAATGGCATGGCATTTCAATAGTATGTACCCCAAGGGAAAGTGAATGTTGTTTTATGCTGGTCTTTGGGGGAAATACAAATCTTATTATAGCCAAAAAAACCATCCATGAGGGATAGCATCTCATATCTTGCTGTGAGGTCAACTATGATATCAATATTCAGTAAAGGAAAGTCATCTTTTGGGCATGCCTTATTTAGGTCTCTAAAATCTGTACAGACGCAAATCATCCCATTTGGATTTGTTACCAGCACCAGGTTAGATATCCATTTAGTGTAGTCAATAGACCATATGAACCCAGCATCTAGAAGTTTCTTCAACTCATCCTTGACCAATAGAGCAACCTGAGGATGCATTTTGCGTAACTTTTGTTTAACTGGTTTGGCATTAGGCAATAGTGGCAGATGGTGCAGAACTAGTTCTGGGTATAATCCTGGCATGTCAGCATAGGACCATACAAAGTTGACTTTACATTCTATAAAGAATTTATGAAATTTTTGTCTCTCTTCCTCAGTCAGGGATGTAACAAAGAGGACCATTTTGGGATCTTCTGCAGTTGCTATGTTGTCTTCTATGGTGTCTTCTATAAGCATAGTTGATTTCTCTTGTTGTATGGGAAGAAATTCTAGTCCTCCATATTTGGGTGCCTCATAGAGGTTTTCACCACAGATACATCCTTTGTTTTTACTTTTTTGTCACCAGAAGGTACCTTTCAGTTTTCACCTAAAGACATTTCATTTTATAATTTATTTTTATTTTTAATTTTGCAACTGGAGGATGGAGTAGTCTTGCCGAAGTAGGCTGTACAATCTAAGTCAATGGTGAATCCTAACTTATGATCACCACTAGGTATTCCCTCACGTAATCCCATAAACTCTGCAATTGCCTCATCATTCTGAAAAGTGTTCAGGATGGACGGGCCTTGTTGGTCCCAATCGACTAGTTGAGGATAAACTAGGGAAATTCCATCATCAGTGTTGGTGAATTGAGGGGAGGATGCAGAAAGCATGTAGATGGATTTAGTGATATTGTATATGAAGTTATCATCATCCAATTCCACATCAAACTCTATCCAATAGTTCCCTTCACTTGTTTCATATTCATTGTCAAAATAAGGTGTGAAGGAATCAAAGTCATGACTTTCAGTGTCATTTGGGAACTCAGATCGGTTGGACTGATGGGATTCAGATGGTGGGTCTTATATGTCATGGGGAGTGGTAATGGGACTTTGACTATTTGGTGCCTGATCAATTTTAAATGTTTACCAAAATCTTTGTTCAAAGGTCAGTTCCCCCATTTTGACAAACAAATCATCGAGGCAACAATCACTTAAGGATCATTCTGAGCCAAATTCCCACTCTTGGAAGTTAGTTTGGATCTCGACACTTTCTGAAGCATGCACTCACTCACTCGAAAGTCCAATGGTACGTCAATCATCATTGTCGGGTGATCCAAACCCTAATCCAAGATACTTTGGTATTTTGAAAGGTTCTATGGGCTCTCTTCGTCTAGTTTTATTTCTACCTAGGCCACTAGTGCCATTGTAGCCCTTAGCCTTCATTATGTCATATCCCTTTCCATATTTCTTAATTGGTAATGGGGGTAGTTTGGTCATATCTTTATAGATTCATCATGTAATATCAGCAAGGTCATCATTACTCATGTCTCCCCATTTGATGAAAATTGTTTTTGGTGGAACTTTGAAAATTTCTTTGGGTTCCATTCTAAAACATGGCTGACCATAGACCTTTAGAGACTTGGGTATTGTTGTGATGCTATATGTCATATGTAGTTTGAATTATCCATAGCCGAGGTCCTGGATCTTGACAATGGTTTCAACCTTAGGGTTTGCAGGAAGATGATGGTGTGGTGGAAGACGTGGATGGAGTGGATGTGGAAGATGATGCGAGTGTTGATGGGTCAGTGTATTTGGAAGATGAGGGGCCAGAAGCCTCTCAATTGATAGGTACTTAGTTTTCAAAAATACCCCTTTGGTTGGTATAATATTGAAAAGGCTTGGGGTTGCCATATATAGTGATTTTTGTGCCATCAAATAGGAATTTTAAGCATTGGTGATATGTGGATGGAATGGTTTTTAAAGCATGAATCCATGGGCGACTGAGCAAGATGTTGTAAGGTAATTCTAGATCCAAGACCTGGCAGGTTGTATCCATAATGACTACTCCCACTCTAATAGAAAGAGAAATAATGCCTTGTGAAGAGTGTTCTTCATCATCATATGATTTGATCACTATACTCTTTGTAGTGTCTATGCATGCATCAAAAAATATTAGATCCTTTGTTATGAAATAACTTGCACAATAGAAGAATATGATATGAAATATGCTGCAAATACTTGATAATAACTGACAATAACAAGCCACTTTGAGGTGGCAAACCTCCAAATATCTCTAATGAGAACACACTTCACACTTGATGATGAAATAAGACTCACAACCTCCTATATATACCTATTTATGCCAAGGATATCACCTAGGCCGACTTAGACACACCTATATAAGACTTAGGCTGACCTAAACAACTAAATAACAATATACTAATGATAATATGACTTAATAGAGAGTTAAGATAGCCACAATCCGACTATTCATAACCCGATGTACAATAATATTAAGGCGTAGCATGCCTCCCTTCTTCAAAGAAGCATTGTCCTCAATTCTAATAAAGTTTGGAAACTTTTGAATGAACTCCTCATCTTCCCACATGGCATCTTCAACCGGTAACTTCTTCCATTGGATGAGATACTGTGATAGTTCTATTCCTCAGCTTCTTTGTGCGTGTTTGATGAATGCACTCTGGTTCCAAAATGATTCTTCCTTCTTCATCCAACTTGGGAGGTGTTGTTTGAGTGGGAATATTATGCCCAATTACCTTCTTCAAATAGGAAACATGAAAACTGGATGTATCTTTGTTGTTGGTGGCAACTCAAGCTTGTAGGCAACACTACCGATCTTCTGCATGATTTGGTATGGACCATAATACTTTGGAGACAACTTATTATTCTTTCTTTGCTGCTTTAGTGAGATTTTCTTATAAGGCTACAATCGCAAGAAGACCCAATCCCCAAATTCAAAACTTCTTTCACTACGATGTTGGTCTGCCTGTTGTTTCATTCAATTTTGTGCCATGGCTAAATTCTCCTTGAGTCCTGAAAGTACTTGTTGTTGATGAAGCAAGTGGTCTTCTACTACATGAACTCTTGGGGACACCTTTATTGATGATGTGATGGAAGGAGGATGATATCCATAAAGTGCCAAAATGAGACATTTTGATGAGCTATGAAAAGAAGTGCATTTCTCTAAAGTGAAACAAGTAGATATCCTTCCAAACACTTATTAACAACCTCAGTTTTCCCATCTGATTGAGGGTGGTATGAAGAGCTAAGAGCCAATTGAGTACCCAAACATGAGAATAAATCTTTCCAAAAGTGACTAGTGAAGATAGGATCATGATCACTAACAATAACTTTAGGTGTACCATGTAGCTTTTGGATACTCTCCAAAAAAGCTTTAGCCACTGTACTTGCTATAAAAGGATGTGCTAATGCAATGAAATGTGCATATTTAGTGAGCCGATCAACTACCACCATGATGACATTATGACCTTTAGATTTGGGAAGCCCTGTGATGAAGTCCATGGATACCTCTTCCCAATGCTAGCTAGGAATAGATAAGGGTTGCAAGAGACCTGGTGTCTTAATTGTCTCCCCTTTATGCCTTTGACACACCAAACATTCAGCCACAAATTTTTGAACATCACCCTTAAGCCTCTCCCAAAAGAAATCCTGCTTGACTCAATGATATGTCTTCAAAAATCCTGAATGACCACCCACTGGAGACTCATGTAACTCTGTGAGAATCTTGATTTTAAGGTTGGAATTCTTGCAAAGATACAAATTCTCTTTATACCAAAGAGTATCTCCCTTCCAACAAAACTTATCTGAACTACTAGGATCACTTTTTTAATTGCTCGATGAGATTACTTGTCGTAACATCATTTTGCCACTCTACTTTGGCTTCCTCCACCCAATTTTCTTGTAATATTGAAAGGGCACACAATAAGGCTTCATCTTTCTCATCCTTCCTTGACAGTGCATCTGTGATAATATTTTCTTTCCCCTTCTTATATACAATCTCAAAGTCATATCCTAACATCTTAGTGGGCCATTTTTGTTGCTCTTCAGAAGATAATCGTTGTTCCAAAAAAAATTTTAGGCTATCATGATCTGTCATAACCTTGAAATTTCTACCCAATAGATAAGGCCACCATTGTTTCACTGCATGGAGTATTGCTAGCATTTCCTTCTCATAAATAGGTTTTAGTTGATTCTTACCTTTTAATTGATGACTCTGAAAAGCAATTGGTCGACCTTCTTGCATGAGCACTACTCCTATCCCATTTCCAGAAGCATCACATTCCACAATGAATTCCTTGGTGAAGTTAGGAGTGGCAAGGATTGGAGTTGTACACATAGCCTCCTTCAATCTCTCAAATGCTGTATTGGCAGACTCGTTCCAATGAAAAGAATCCTTCTTCAATAGAGTGGTGAGAGGTGCTGCTCTACTACTATAATTCTTCACAAATCTTCTATAGTACCTTGTCAATCCCAAGAATCCTCTCAATTTCTTAATGGTTTTTGGAATAGGCCATTCCATGATAGCGTTAATTTTGTTAGGTTCCAACTTTACTCCTTCATGTGAAACTATGTGTCCCAAATACTCCACCTCTGTAAGGCCAAAAGCACACTTGGATGGCTTAGCATAGAGTTTATGATCTTCAAGTATTTTTAATGCTTGGTCCACATGTTGCAAATGTTCTTCTCAAGTCTTGCTATAAATTAATATATCATCAAAGAATACTAACACAAAATTTCTCTAGAACTTCTTAAAAATGGAATTCATCAAACTTTGGAATGTAGATGGTGCATTGGTAAGACCAAATGGCATCACCAAAAATTCATAATGACCCTCATGAGTCTGAAATGTTGTCTTACAAATATCTTCCTCCTTAATCCGAATTTGGTGATAACCAAATCTAAGATCTAAATTGGTAAAAAACATAGCTCCATTTAATTCGTCTAGCAAATCATCAATGACTGAAATTGGAAACCTATCTTTAATGGTGTACATGTTGAGCACTCTATAATCTGGACACATGCACCAAGTATCATCCTTCTTACATACCATAACCATAGGCAAGAGTAAGCACTTTGGCTATGCCTGATGATTCCTACCTCTAGCATCTCTTCAACAATCTTTTCTATCTCACTCTTTTGTATGTGTGGATACCTGTAAGGCCTGATGTTCGGTGATTGGCTCCCTGGGACTAACTGTATGGCATGATCATGATCCCTCTTAGGAGGAAGTCCTTTAGGCATATCTCCAAGAACAATTGAGTGACGATCAATTATATCTTGCAAATCTAGATGAGTAGGAGTATTAGATTGAGAGACTTCTAATGAACATAGTTGGGACACAAATCCATCCACTCCTTTCTTAAGAAACGTTTGCATTTGATGAGAGCTTACCATTTGTGGATATTTTTCCTTCAACCCCCTTAGCTCTACTAGCCTTCCTTCTGATTGAAATATCATGAATAGTTCTTGGAAGTTCATCACAATTGTTCCTAATGTAGTAAGCCATTGTACTCCCAAAACAATATCTGTTGCACCCATGGATATCGCATACATTGGGGTATCAAGTTGATAATCTCCCATGGATAATTTAATGCTATGACACTTCCCTAAACAACTAACTGTACCACCATCTGCAATCAAAACTTGAAACTCTGGAGTTGGATATATGAAACAATTTAGATGAGTAGCTAACTTTTTGTTGATGAAATTATGAGTACTACCTGAGTCGATCAACACTGTTACCTTCTGCTTCTTTAGGAACCCCACCACCTTGAGAGTTTGTGGAGCACTAAAACCTAAGAGTGAATGACAAGAAATGATTGGTTGAGAATCATGTGATTCCTCATTTGAATCCCTTTCATCTTCTAGTATGGGTTCCTCCTCTTCTTCCTCATTGGGACCTTCAATATAAAAAAAATTCTTTTTACTACATTTATGTCCTCGACTGTATTTTCTATCACAATTGAAACACAAGCCTTTTTCTATTTTCTCCTCAATTTGTTGTGGAGTCAACTTAGTAGGTTGTGTTGAATATCCTTTCTCTCTTGTCACATTAGCCCCTTGCTTCTTAGGAATCAAATACTTCTCCTCTACCCTACGTGCTAAGATAAAAGAATCATTTATGGAACTAGGGCTAAACATGCGTACCTCATGTTGAATGTGATCCTTGAGACCACCCAAGAATAAGTCTTCAAGTTTTCCTCCGTAATTGTATCCACCCTTAAGGATAGATTTTGGTATTGCTGAATATAATCCTTAACTGATCCTGTTTGTTGAAGTTTAGCTAGCTGGCTGAAGAAGTTGTTTGTGACGCTATTGCTATATTGTGCTTGGAGTTCCTCTATAAAAATTGACCATGAGACGGTGAGATCCTTTTTACTTCAATGAGTTCAAAGCCAATGATACCAAATGAATTAATCTGGTTCTAGATATAAGGAAGCCATCGTGACCTTTTGTTCATTTGGGATTTGGTGTACTTCAAAAAAATTATCCATTTGGTTTATCCATGTTAGAGGATACTTACCATCGAACTTGTGCATATCCACCTTTGGAAATAAATTCCTAGATCCCATAGGAGTACTAAATCTTGTGTTAGTAGTAGCTGTTGACCTAGAATTATCACCTTGGCCGCTTGAGAACTCCTTTCTTGATTCAGCCATGTAGGTGCTTAACATGTTTCGTATGCCTGATATATCTCCTCTTAGGTCACACATATTCATCTTAATTGAGGAATTGTATTCCTTGACCTTATTGATTTCCTCATTATGAGTAATATCCTCAATTGTTTCACCATCCTTATCAGGATACTTCCCCTGAGTGACATTCTTCTTACCCCTTGTTCCAGGCCCTAGCATGATGGAAACCACTAATGTTAAAATAAATCACACAAATGAAACTTAAATTATCTCAAATTTTTACTGTAATCTCCTTTATTATTTCTTCAAAAACCCAATAAAAATAAAACTCCAATTCAACAAGATGTGCGAGATATGTAGATTGCAAAAAAATAGTGTAGAAACCCTAATTCTGCAATAATTCGCTTAATTCTGCTCCAATTCTTCTGAAATCTAGATTGTAGCTTCTTTAATATTCTTTTCAAAAAACCTTTAAAAATCAGAAAAAAATTCGGTAAAATCTGAAAGATATGCTCTTCCAAAAATCGCCTCTAAAATTGAGAAAAACCTTGCCTCTATGGTGCCAAGATCATGCTCTGATACCACTTGTTATGAAATAACTTGCACAATAGAAGAATATGATATGAAATATGCTACAAATACTTGATAATAACTGAGAATAACAAGCCACTTTGAGGGGGAAAACCTCCAAATATCTCTAATGAGAACACACTTCACACTTGATGATGAAATAAGACTCACAACCTCCTATATATACCTATTTATGCCAAGGATATCACCTAGGCCGACTTAGACACACCTATATAAGACTTAGGCTGACCTAAAAAACTAAATAAAAATATACTAATGATAATATGACTTAATAGAGAGTTAAGATAGCCACAAGCTGACTATTCATAACCCGATGTACAATAATATTAAGGGCGCAGCATCCTTAACTAGTTTCAAGGAGCATGTGTTGAATCTTGCTCCACCATCTATAGACATGCAAAATTGACATCATGCATTCGAATAGGTCATATTCATCCATTCAGCAAATAAATCAAGTTAATTTATCAATCTCCTAAAGTCATTTTAAATTAAGTAAATCAGCTTGATCCCAACATCACCCTCCTTGATTAAATAAATCAATCATTTATTTGATTAAGTCTGAAATCACCTTCCATCCCTTTTTGATTTAAATAAATCAAATATTCAAGTCAAAAAGGTCAAACTCACCTAAGCACCATTAAGCTAATCTAATCATAATTAGCCTAACCTAAGTACCCATCACATTCTCTATATTTTTCCACTTGCACAACTAAATCAATTTATTGATTTATTAAATCCAACATTTTCCATCAACATGGCATCTTTGGGGAATATTCCCTCAAGTTTGAATTCAAAATCAAGTGGAAATGTCAATCCAACAAAGCAATTAATGTTTGTTACATGTCCCTTGCAAAGGTCAAACTAAGCATTAACTCTCAAATTCAAATTTGAAATTTCCCCCTCTTGGGCACATTTCCCAAATCTTGCACATCCCTCAACCTATGACATGATGACAAGTGGCCTCTTTTCATTGGCTTGTTTTTTATCCCACATTGCTCTCTTATGAGCACTCTTATAATTTGAGAATCTACAAATAGAGGCTTCATTCTTAATCAAATCCTCCACATCTTGATCCGAAAAATCCTATGCAAAGTCACTCTCTTCATTTGAGAACTAATTTTTCCCATCTTACTGCTTCATCATCATTGGAATTATATCATTTAGGTTATATTAGCAAAGGATTGGGAAAGGGCTATTTTCCACAATAGCACCAATCCACTAAGGAATAGATTATTCATTATGCTCTTTAGGATTTCAATTAGTTTGTATTTTGTTGTTATATTTGTAGAGCATAAGGGATTATTTCATAAAGAATGCCATTTTATTTGCTTTCTTTTAACTAACTTCATGCTGATATACATGGAATAGAAATATAAAGTTTGCAGATTTCTAGTGTTACATTTGGCGCCCACCATTAATGTCTTTGAATTTGCATTCACTATTTTGCAAAGGGAAGAGCTAATTAGAAGGGAAAACGCAGCCACTCAAAGATAATTTGAGCCTGATTAAATCTACCTTGCTCTTTCTTTTTTGTTGTTTGATAATAATTTGTGAAGAATTGACATGCCATAAAGCAAATTTAAAAGTGTAGCCATATTTTTCTCTTTTGCTATTTTCACTGAGTTGCAAAATATTTAATCAAAATTTCATTTACTATATGTAGCTAGATTGCAATTTAGTGATAGTTGCAAAAATTTGATGATCTATAGGCAAGAGGATTTTTAGGAGAGATCATCCCAGGAAAATACATTTGATAACAATGGTCAAGACAATCCCATGCAACTCGGTGTATTTGCATCTAACATTCAATTATGGTGTGGCAGGCGTAAACATCATATCACATCATATTAGTAAATGCCACTAATGCATATGGAACCTCTTCACTTGGGCATGTGATAGAATTTACCAAGCCATCTAAAATTTTATGTCCTCCATTCTCTAGCGAGCAGGAAAGGGTGACAGCTCAATGACGAAAGGAAATCATGCCCTTGGACGTACAAAATATTGTAAACTACTTTTTTCCATTACAAAAATAGTTTATGTCAACTATGTTTCTGAACATAACATCCTGCTCATAAAAGTGAAAGTTGCAAGTAGACCTGCGTAGACTTCAAATGAGTATTTTTTTTCGAAGGATAGATGTTTTTTTTTTTAGTGAAGAAAAATCTTTTTCATTCAATATCACCATCATTATTGTCTCAATGGTCTTTGAAAATATAACTTTGCACTTGGGATAGTTTCTCTATTGTAGGATATCTTAGTGACCACACAAGGCAACGAAAAATTTCATAGACCATGCCCTAAAGATAGCATAGATTTTGAAGTCCAACAATAGCTCACGAAACTGGAGAAGTGAAAGAGTCATCACACTAGGGCTAAAATACTCCCCTTAGAGCTTCTAAACTAGCACAGGCAGATTTGAATATTAGGAAATGGTGCTTTGTTGTTTCCATTTTTTTTCAAATGATTGGTATTGTTGTTGACTGCTTTCTATTCTTATTCAGGATCAATTAAATGAGGATCAACACAATTATTATAGCCTCACATAGATTTACTTTAGATGCTCTTTTTGTGTGAAATTCAAAATTTGAATCCCCATATTTTATTGCAATTTTTTTCAAATCTGTATGTACTAATTACAATGACCTCCTCTAGTGTAAATAAGCTCGATCTCTTGGTGCTCGATTGTTCTTTTGAGTCTTAATTGCAGCTGCTCGCCAAAGTGAAGAAGTGAAAGCATTGATTTTAACACACCTCCATGCTCTTCCATAAGAAAAGATCTCAATGTGGCATCGATTTGAGGAAGCTTTTGGTGCACAGCAAGGAAATTGAGTTGGGTAAGATAAATCCAAACATGTAAGTACTACACAACCTTCTTAAAGTCTTATCTGTTTTGCCATCACTGACTAGATCTAGAATATGGTTGTCAATGCATTCGTCAAGCACTTATGACCCTCACACATATTCAACTAAAATACCTCTGTGGCATATCAAGTCCCTTTGAAAATTGATCTTTGTCAGCAGAGATTCCTATTTGATGTCAAATCATTTAAGATTTTCAGTTTGATTCTTAAATGAACAATACTGGTAGCCACTTAAAAACACATAGGAATGCTGGCATGATGTGAAGGAAAACCATGTTTTTACTCAATCTGAGGATGGTGCATTTCAAAGCCCATGTCAATAGGTCAATCAAATCAAAGGGATTCTTGGTGGAAAACTTCCTTAAATGCACCTTCTTTCTTCCTTTTTGCATAAAAATCTGCCTGGTTTAATTACTTTGTTCAATGCATTTTATTCCCATGTTTAAAATCTTTCTAAAATAAAAAATTGTAGATGAAACATCTTTTTGCCAGTGCAATAACCTCAAGAAAGCAAGTGAACGCAGATGCATTGGTATGAATACTTGGGGTATACCTTTAATTTCAAAAGTGATTAAAAAAGGAAATTCACTACAGAGAGGCTTACATGGAAATGATGCTCAAAGTGGATCTACATTTGAAAATTTAAGTTTGTTTAGTATAGACTTTTAATATCAATATTGTTGTATATAGCTAGCTATTGCAGATTATTGTTGACATTAATCTATTGTGGAGCATTCTCATTTAACTATCCAATGGTGAACAAATATCAATGTTGTAGTCTCACCAATATTGCATTAAAAATCATATCTTAGATTGCAATATCCCATCCCTCATTTATTATCATAATTGGAATGAATTTAAGATTAAACCTATCAACTCATAGGCATTGAATCCATAGCTTAGTTGACCAAGTTATAAGATTATCAATGCATGATTTAGACTTTTTTATTGATTTTCAAGAAAAAAAGGAACTTGTGCATTAGCAGATATCATTGAATGCAATCATTTTGTTTGAAAATGTATTCATCATAAATCTCATTTCTAATATCCTACTTTGTGGTGCTTGTAGGTAAGGTTGGCATCAAAATCAAGCATTGGAATCAAGTGAAAACAAAATGAGATTGGAGTTGAAAAAGGAATGGAGCACTAAAACTTAAAACCAACAAAGCATTTTTAAATGCTTAAGACTTTTGTTTTATGTTTTCATTTTCTATTTTAGGCCAACTAAACCATTGATTTGATTTTTCAAAGTTAGGCTACAATTGAACCTTACAAACTTACAAGCTTTTCGATTTTGGCTTAAAAAAAATTTGAACAAAATCAAATTCATCTTTCCTTTGGTGCTTAAAAAAATCAAATCATTGCTTTGAAGGATAAAATGAATGTGTATCTTTATTGTTTTGTAATTATTTACACAAAGTAATATCACCAAAAGACGTATGTGCTTCTCTCATGCCTCATGGTGATCTTGAGTATCAAAAGGATTTTGGTGACATTAAATTGTGTAATTAATTATCCACACTTCATTTTGGGAACCAAAATTGAACAAAACACTTTGCGAGTGTGAGTAAACTTATTGCATGTGTTCTCCCTTTGTTTCTAAATGAAGGTTGATCAAACTATGAATAATGTTATTCGCTTTTGTCTATCTTAGAGGGCCTGCCTTGGGGAAAAAGTACTCACCCAAGGGAACAACTCAACCGATAACACTCTAAAGCCAAGAGTATTTCCAACTGGGATATAAATGAGGGTATTGGAGTAAACGCTAGTATCATGCAGTTGATTCTGATGAGATGGATCCGAAAGGGGACTCTCGTCATATGGGTCAATCTCCATGAATGAAAAGTCTAAAGTAAAACCCTTGTTTGTAGTGGCCTATTAACTCATTCACCAAATTTATCAAAGTGGTGCATTGGAACTTAGATTCCAAGAAGTTACTTGCCATGTTCGATCTTGGTTAAAGTATAGAGGTTAAGACTTCATTCTTAACATACCTTTATACTCTTTCCTTGGTTGCATGTAAAATCATCTCTTCTATGAAGGGCACGAGGCAAGCCCACTAAGAAAAACGTACCAATTGAGCTAGGGTGTTATATTTTTTATGAGTCAGTTTGAAAACACAGTGCTTTGATCAAAAACATTGGAAAACCAACATTCAATATGAGCATCAAATCTCAAACCCTTTAGGAGAAGCAAATATCCTTAAAAAAATTCACATGTTATTGCTTGCCCTTGGGATTCATATCCTTAGAGGCTTCTAAGAATTTGGATTTCATCTCAATTTTCTCCCACTAAGGTCAACAATAGGTAACTCTTGCCTCAAATTTCCTTGGTTTCTGCATAATACATTTTGCGGGATAAGGGGAAAGTTTGGACATTAGACATCTAGATTCAAAATCTAATCAAGAGCATGTCTGTGGTAAAAATAATCCATTAAGCAAATATTTAATCAATTGGACCCCACATATGTGCTTGGCATTTTTTGGTCGTATGGTTTTCATGCAAACATTGATCTTTTGATTTTGAATTAATTTTAGAGAAAGGCATGTTCTTCACTATCTTGGCCTAGTAAACAAAGTCTCTCTAAGTCTCTTAGGATCAAAATCAAACACTTCATCCAAATTCCAAACATCTATCAAAATCCATCCCACAAACAACTTTAGAGATTTGGAAAAATCATTATCTAGACTTGGGTACATCGTTAAATCAAATCAAAATCATTTGTTTAGTTAGGTGTCTAGGAATGCATCCTTTCTCATACCTTTAAATAAAAAAGCAATACTTTGAACAAGTTCATCCTAAGATAACATCTTACATCTTAGGGTTTACAAGTCCATTATCCAAATCCAATCAAACAGTCAAAATCAAGCCCTAAGTCTAGCATTGATACAAAGTCCCTAAATGTTTGACACTCATATCATTTCCCCTTTTCACCCTTCATCTTGTCATTGGTCCTAAGAACATTAGAGGTCACTTTTGCAACAAGGTCAAAATGCAAGAGGAACATGGAATATAAACTTGATCCATACATCATGAGTAATCCAAGTCAACTAAGCTATCAAAGCCTTACAAAGTTGATTGATTATCAACACTCACATTTATACAATCCATACATGGGATCATTACCTTCGACACATGTCAATAGTACAACAAATGTGAGTATGCCCAAATCAAAGTTTGGGACACCTTTCCCAATGGTAGATTTAAATCTAAATCCAAACCTACAAGTTTGTCAACTGAACAATCAAAGCATGAGCCTTCAAACAAACAATGTCATCCCACCAAATCCCTACAAGCCAAATGAGAATGTACCAAGTACAAGTTTTTGAAACATGAATCCGGAAAAATTTGGGATAAATATGTTTGCAAATCATACAAATATTGTTCAAAATCCAAACAAGATGTCAACGACTCCAAGTCAAGGTAACACCATGCAAAATCAAAGTTACCTAAATCAAGGCAAAGTGATTCCCAACATCAACAATGTCCAATTTCAACCAATAATGACAAATTTGAACGCCATCCCAAATTAGAAGATTGTCCAAAATCAATTTTTCCATGATCCCATTCAAAAATCACAAGTATGTATCCCAAATCTTCTTGAACAAAAACCAAATCAACTATATCAAGGGAGTCAAGATCGAAATCAAGATCAAATTTGGTGAGATCAAATTGCTACACTTACCAAAATAGTTGAGTCATTGCGCCAAGAGACATCTCCACCACCATTACACATATCAACATCATTCCTTGGTTTAGGGTTCCCCCTTTACCTAGCACCAATCACTCCATCCAAATCAATCCACCTAACACCAATCAAGCCATCACATCAAACATTTTGAATATTCCATCGACATCACACCAACATATGGTATCTAGTCAAATGACAACATCAATCCTGACAAATCAAAATATGGTCTCCCAAGGGCCTATCACCTTGGTCATTCCAACCAATCCTATCACCTCGATCACTCCAACCACCCTTATCACACCCATCATACCTCAAACCCTCATGATTAGTCCAAACATATCTCAACTGCCCATCACTACATCCAACATGATCCCAATTCCACTACCACTACCACCAAAAGAAAATGTAGCAAGACAATATGACATTGCGCTAAAAGCTCACCGAGCCTACCAAAAGGTCATCCAACAATATCTAGCAACACAAGCTCAACGAGTGCATCAAGTCTCTCAAGCTTCCCAAGCCTCTCAAGCTACCCAATGAGCACAAGCACAAACACAAAAAATGACAACTATTGAGAACAAGGATCAAGATCAATCCACCATTGAACACCTTGAAACTATGTCTACTTCATCCAATGATCAAATCAACATATGTCAAGAGTCACTTCTGAATCATGATCAAAATCAACCAACAATACCCAACAATGATCTAATTCAAGAAATGTCAACATCATTTGACTCTATGGTTGAAGACATTCACAATCTCCCCACCACAATTGTTGAAAACAATGTTCAAAATCTCTCAATTAAGGAGAACATTGAAGATGTTTCTATCCCATTTGATGATCAACTCACCATAAATCAAGAGCCACTTTTTAGTGATCTATTTCAAGGATTTTTAGGATTATTTTATCCTATCAACATAATGCATGATCCATCAACCAATGATCATGTTGAAAATGTCTCTACATTGCCTTATGAGTTAGAGGACATATCTCAAGAATTTATTCCAAAGCATGATAAAAATCCTTCACCAAAGTCTAGCAATAGTCCTTTCCAAGACATATTGACATCCTTTGACTCATGGTTACAGATACTGAAAGAACCCTAAACTCGACACTTGAGTATATTGAACCACTTACCATGTCCATTGACAACATCCAAGAACCCTTTGTAAGCAATCCATCCTTTGAAACTAATCCATGTCAAGAACTTGATCCAAAGCATGTTGAAAGAAACTCCGAAATAATTCAAGATCAAGAATTTGTATCTTCAAGATACTACAATAATATAATGGAAACTCTACTATCTATGCAAGATGATCATATCCATGTAGCACATACTCCCCCATCTATCTATGAGATGCTTTCTACAAATAGACACGTAGATGATCTTCATTCAGAATGAGATTCCTTTACTCCTGATATTATTACAAAAAAAGAGTAGGCTATTAATTCCTATAGTCAAACTGATTTGTCAACATCAAGATCAAATATATCCCAAATCTAGGCTGAAGACGTCATGTATGAAGATATCTAGCATTATCCACTTAAGGGATCAAGTCAGACAGAATAGTATAATTCAGAGTTAGTAGAGCAACAAATTGAAACAACATTGTCTACAATGGCTATCTATCATAGAATGCATTATAAACAAGAGCTCTCAGAATAGGAAGAATCAAAGTATGAAAGTACTACTACCACCATACTGGGGGCATCTTCATCTCATGAAAATGTCAACATAGGGAGCACGAAGAGTCCTTATGATGAAACTAGTGTCAATACTACTACCAGCCACATCATGAATCTTCATCCACCCATCACCCCATCCATGAATTGGGACCAACATCAAAAGAAAGAATTGAATCAAAGTACAAAGAAAGTTATCAAAGCAAAAGAAGCTGAGAAGCATCAAGGACAAATCAGATATGCATGGATACCAAAACATACAAAGAAAGATTATCCCTATCAAACTCCATTAGTCAAAGAAACTATGGGGCAAAATAAGAAAGGGAAAAGTATCCATCAAAGATGTCCAAAAAAGAAAAAGCAGGCTTTTCAAGTGACATACAAAGTGTATCAAGCAGTTGGTCCTAATTCCATGCACACTTCTGTATCCACCCATCATTGCTCATCTTCCCAAGTTTGGAGATTCAAAGGTTCCAAACTGTCAACCAATCCATCTCTTATCCCTAAACACACTCCATCCATGTCTCCATGCATGATATCCAATTCTCAAATTGACCATGTATTGGCAACAACCCTTCATCATAAGGATTCTAAAGGCACTCTATTGTGATGTGTGCACAAACACAAAGTCAACCTTGGTATCAATGAAGTAGATCAAGAATCCCAAAAGCTACATTCAAGTGCACATATCTTAGCAAAGCAACTTATTCAAGCAGGATATCGATGGCATATTATAACAGGGGCATCTACATTAGCAACACCTTGTGATTCAACATGAGCTTAAAATATTCCAGAAAAATTAGAAAAAAAAAATATGAAAATCCAAAAAAAAAAATTAGAAAAAGGATTGAAAACAATAAAGAAAAAAAATCGTCCTCTAATGAAAACCGCATGGGTGGTGCTTTGGGCAGGTACCATGATGAAAAACTGGAAAACAAGTGTCATGTGTAGAATCGAGCATCTATGTGCACTAGTTTAGGAGGAAGCATCTCATCCCATCCATAATAAATCGAACATTCCATCCATCTCATCCATAATAAATCCATCTATCAATGAACCAGTTATCCAATCCGTTTTCATCCATTTGCATCCATAATCCAAGTTATCATGATCTTGATGAAATTTTGGGGTATACTTTATGCTTGCTTATAGTAAACATCTTAACATGGGCTATTTTCATTGATCCTATCTTATGCAATATTATTCTGAGCTATGAAGCACTATCCAAATAAGCATGTTCTTTATCCGAACACCTTATCTTATCGCAAGATAATCCTTGGCATCCTTTGCATACTTACCATATCCATCCATCCATACACCTATCCAAGCATTCATCCATCACATTCCATACATTGCTAGACACTAGGGGTAGGTATTTACATCTTGATTCAAGAATAAATCTTGGTCTATATCCTCCAACTTATGTGGTGATTTGAACATTCGAAAACGTGAAATAAAATTGGTCAAAGCATTTGTGATCCAGAATCCAAATCACTAGCCCATGGCATATTTTGACAAAAAAAACATTCCTTATCAAGCTTCATCTTTCATCGAACATCAATCCAAAAAATTACTATCAGTTACATCTAATTTTCACGTTAGAATCATGTCAAATCATTCAAACAAATTTTGTGTCAAATCAAGCTTCATCAATCCTGATCAATCAAATCCAATCAATCCATAATCTTGGGATATCCTTCCCAATCATTGTGTTACTTAACACTATCCTTGCATTGTTGTGCATCCTCAACAATGTTATCATCATCAAATCCTAATCAATCAATCCTTTCATTTTTGTGCATCCTCAACAATGTTATCATCATCAATCCTGATCAATCAATCATTGCATTGTTGTGTATCTTCAACAATGTTATCATCATCCAATCCATTGACTTGATCCATCAACCTTAGCTTTATTTTCAACAAAATCCCAAAATAGAGCATTGATATCATCACACACATCCATATCCAAATCGTCAAAATCATGCGAAAATCCAAAAACATCCAAAACATTGAAAATCCAAAAAACACTCAAAAAATTGAAAAACGTCAAAAACATTGGAATCTAAACTACATCATCTCTAAGCTTAAACGTAGGCAAGGCTCATATTTGATCAGCCCCCAAGACATCAAAATCCAAAAACATTTGAAAAACATCAAAATCCAAAAACATTCAAAAAATACAAAACCCCAAAACATTCAAAAAAAATCAAAAATCAAAACATTTGTAAAATCTTGAAAATACCAAAAACAACCTCAAAACATTCCAAAAATGTCAAAAACATCCAAATATTTGAAAAAAATCCATCCATCTCATCTCACTTTCACTCGAAATAATCAATCATCCATAATAAACTAATCATCACCTTCATCCTTTGGCAATAGAAATAGAAACAAGCACAACAATCAGCAAAAGCAAGCTTCAATCGTAAAATCAAACTCTTGAGTAGTCGCAAACATGTTAATAAACCTTATATCAATAGCCTATCAATCAACTTATCAACCCATCATCATCCTATACAATGCATGTCCTAGGATATATCGTTCCAACAATGGGCATCATTTTGGATATCGCTTTGGATTCTTATCCCATCAAAACAAATCCCTTTGGCTAGAGGTATGAAGAACATTGGCTTGTTTGCATATTTTATCTTTTCTTTTAATTTATCTTATTGCACTCATTCCAAAGACCTCTCAATGATATCCAAATGAAGGATTTAGAGAGATAGTAATGGGGAAACAATCATTATCTTTTATTTGTTGTGCTTGTTGGACATTCTTGTAAAATAACTTAGCGAATACTTGCTTTGTTAGGTACGTCCTAGAAAGGTTTCTGTATGTCAAGTGTGAACAAGAATAATCCTATCTGTTTGTCGAGTCAAAGTCCATCACACTAAGTACAACGCCATCCTGGTCCTTTATACCTCGATGCATCATGCTTAGGCGTGTTATCAAACATAAGGTAAGTGTTGGTGTAATTAATTATTAATTACACTTTGCATAAGTTTACTTAGGTAATTATTTAATTCCTAAGTTATAGGGTTTTATCCTTATCTTATTGAGCTATCTTTTTGCTCAAGATAAGATTAGGTTGTTGCATCTTTTCTTTTATAAAGCAAATTATCTCTTGTAATTATTGGTACTTCAAATATATCAAATTGCATATTTTTATGCAAAACTCTACTATTTCATTTTTCTCTTCTGTGGAAGGTCAGTTTTTTGGTTTGCAATTAGATCTTGGTTTCTAACATGGTATCAGAGCCTCGATTTGCAGCACCTTCTCAGCGTTTTTGGAGGAACACAGTGCAGAGCTCATTCGAGGTCCCTCGAGGGTTTCAATCCTTGAGCATATTTCTGGAGCGTCTTGGATCAAATCGGGGTTTTCTATTGGATTCAGAGCACCAAAAAAAGTCAAAAATGACTTTTATTTCATTTATTTTGGTCACCATTTTCCAGATCTACAAGGGTCTTAAGCTCGATGATTTTTCTGATAGATCTAGGGGTTGCCTGATTTTTGGAGCACTTTGGGCCCAAACGGACCTCACCATTGGATTCACAGCGCCCAAAAACCACTATTTCCATATAAATTTTGTGATTTGGACACAGTCATCCGGAGAGGCAAAATGTTTTTGCCCAAGGGCCATACGGCCCCTAGGCATGCTTCACGATGCATAGTTTTCGAGAAAAATTCAAAAAAGTTAAAAAAAATAAAAAATATTGGAGATTTTTGGCGTCGCCCATTCAAAAGGGTTCAACCACTTGGCGGCCACCAGGTGGCCACCACGCGACTGCCAGTGGCTCCCCCATACAGCACCGCCACTGGCCACTCTACCTCTGCTTCTTAGCCACCTCCGCCTGGTCTGCCACTCCCTTGGTCCACAGACCCCACAGGCCCTTGTGCCTAAGCCCCAAGTCTTATCGGGGTCCGAGAGCTCAGCCCCCAGCCCCCGTCGGGCCTCCAACCCCGCACCCCAATCACATGGGCGACTAGGGGCTACACCCCCAAAGCCAGCCGCTAGCCCCCTAGTCCGCCCACATGACTAGGGGCCGAAATTTTTTAACCCCTAAGGGCTGTACATGGCCGAATCAGACAATTTTTTAGCACTTTCATGGAAACGAGCATAACTTTCACATACGACATCATTTTTTTGCAAATGAGATATCTCCAGAAAACTGTTTCTGAGCTCTACACATTGGTACTAGTGATATTTTCTATTTTTTCATTTTTGATTCTTTTTTATGCCTCAGAAGTTAGATGTTTCTATTTTCACTGTGGGACACATATCTTTTGACTCGCTTATCCATTTTCCGCAATTTTCACAGCATCAGAAAGCTGGTTTCAGCCTCTATACAGATCTGAGATCATTTCTAGAAAATGTGTAACTTATTTTATGCATGCATTCATTTTTTGTTTCATGTGTTAGGTTTTCATTTTCACCTATGTTTCTATATTTTTGCATTATCTCCTTATGCAATCATTGGGTATTGTAATAACGAACTGATATAAAGTTCCATTAAGGGGGGTTCTTGCATCCATCTTTCATGATTGGTGACAACTCGCATGAGTTTTTCTAGTTTCTTGTTATCTCCTTCTAGCTTCTTTCTTGCTTAGCTGGACACATTGTTGGTTTGCTTCAGTTCACACTTCACATTGGGATTTTACAGTTCTTGATCTGCATTAGTTCAAATCTTTCTCATTTGAAGGCCATGTTTTTATGGTTAATGTTCCAAGATCTTGATGGTACTCGTCCTATGGGCAGTTTTAGTTTCAGTTTAGCATTGGCTTCGTGAGACACAACTTCCAGATTTGTCATCATTATGGGTCCATTCCTACTTTCATCTACTGTTGCTTACAGATTCCAGAGTTGATCCAGTTTGTGAGTTTCTAGTGTTCCTTGGCATCGGGTCTACTATTGCATTTGTGATTTCGATTGGTATTTTGCAAACAAAACTATCTTTCCTTACTTTCCAGATTTGGGGTTCCAGTGTTGCTTCATCAGAGTTCTTCCAGTGCTTCTTCGTAGCAGTTCATCTCACTGAAGGGGGGGTTTTTCCCACTAGGTTTTCTCTCTCTTTACATTTGTACATGAGTATCTGATTAGGTCTTGTTGTCAGGACTCATATTTTCATAATAATTTTGCTTCTCCCTAAGTTGCACTTATGGGGGGATGTTGGTGTAATTAATTATTAATTACACTTTGCATAAGTTTACTTAGGTAATTATTTAATTCCTAAGTTATAGGGTTTATCCTTATCTTATCGAGCTATCTTGTTGCTCAAGATAAGATTAGGTTGTTGCATCTTTGCTTTTATAAAGCAAATTATCTCTTGTAATTATTGGTACTTCAAATATATCAAAATGCATGTTTTTATGCAAAACTCTGCTTTTTCATTTTTCTCTTATGTGGAAGGTCAATTTTTTGGTTTGCAATCAGATCTTGGTTTCTAACAGTAAGTAGCCCTTTTAAAATCCCAATCCTTGATAAGAAAATCATCCATCTATCATCATCATTTCTTGTCATCATCTCTCATAAATTTGGCCTATTGGATCCTCTTGTCATCATCTAATTTCTTTTTTTCTACACTAACATCACATCATGAATAATTAATCATAACATCACCAATGCATCCATCATGCATCTATCCTGCATCTAGAAAATTTTCAGCATACCACATATCATTCATATCATACATAATAGGAAACATCGATCATTTCACATGCATTGCATTTGCATCATCATCATAATATAGATTTGTTAGTCTAAGCATCTGCATAAATCATACATTTGCATAATCATAGCATATCACATCATCCATCTCATCCATCATCACATCATATCATCATTTAAGTTGTGTAGGATAATATAGATTTGTTATTCTAAGCATCTTAAAATCATCTCATTTGCATCATCATCCATAACCATCCATTTTGAACCTCTTTATCATGAGATCGACCCTCAAATTAAATCTTTTCGCTCGATCTCTCAAAGGGGCAATGTACCAGTGTACTTTCCGTTGGGGCATCCAAAAAATAAGAAAAATTTTGAATTTTGATCATGAAAAGTTTATTCTTTAAACCAACACAACAAGTACATTACTTCAAAGAGGGGAAAAATGTAGACATGTGAAATTGACATCATGCATTCGAATAGGTAATATTCATCCATTCAGCAAATAAATCAAGTTTATTTATCAATCTCCTAAAGTTAGTTTAAATTAAATAAATCGGCTTGATCCCAACATCACCCTCCTTGATTAAATAAATCAATCATTTATTTAATTAAGTCTGAAATCACCTTCCATCCCTTTTTGATTTAAATAAATCAAATATTCAAGTCAAAAAGGTCAAACTCACCTAAGCACCATTAAGATAATCTAATCCTAATTAGCCTAACCTAACTACCCATCACATTCTCTAGATTTTACCACTTGCACAAATAAATCAATTTATTGATTTATTAAATCCAACATTTTCCATCAACATGGCATCTTTGGAGAATATTCCCTCAAGTTTGAATTCAAAATCAAGTGGACATGTACATCCAACAAAGAAATTAATGTCTCTTACATGTCACTTGCAAAGGTCAAACTAAGCATTAAATCTCAAATTCAAATTTGAAATTTCCCCCTCTTGGGCACATTTCCCAAATCTTAAACATCCCTCAACCTATGACATGATGACAAGTGGCCTCTTTTCATTGGCTTATTTTGGATCCCACATCCCACTCTTATGAGCACTCTTAGCATTTGATAATCTACGAATAGAGGCTTCATTCTTAATCAAATCCTCCACATCTTGATCCAAAAAATCCTATGCAAAGTCACTCTCTTCATTTGAGAACTGATTTTTCCCATCTTACTCCATCATCATCATTGGCATTATATCATTTAGGTTATCTTAGCAAAGGATTGGGAAAGGGCTATTTTCCACAATAGCACCAATCCACTATGGAATAGATTATTCATTATGCTCTTTAGGATTTCAATTAGTTTGTATTTTGTTGTTATATTTGTAGAGCATAAGGGATTATTTCATAAAGAATTCTATTTTATTTGCTTTCTTTTAACTAACTTCATGCTGATATACATGGAATAGAAATAAAAGGTTTGCAGATTTCTGGTGTTACACCATCTACTAAAACTCTTCTTACCTTATGCTTATGGATGAAATTTTCAATGTGCAATGCATCATTATGGTTGGTCTTAGGTGACGAGTAGTCTTGATTAGAAAAGGTTACATGGTGAGGAATAGTGAGGTATCCCTCCATGGTCTGAAATTGATTGAAATCAATATCCTTAGGAACTAATGACTCTTGCATGGTTTTATCCAGTATTGCCTTATTCATGGGAGAGATGCAAAGTAGCTCAAGTATAGAAATTTGCGCATAAGTTTTTCCAAGCTGGTCGATAAGGTTTAACTAACTCTTTGGTTGCCACTATTTTGTGGTTGAGATGGGTTTTGACTATTTAGGAGATGGGCCAGATATGGTGATTTTGGGTTGCCTAGTGGGAGGCGGACCAGCTATGGTGACCTTGCCACTTCGAGTAGTAGCATTGTATTGAGGTGCTCTCTTGACCGTAATGGTATTGATGTATTCATCATTAGTTCAGACATTATTTATAATAGGTCCACCAGAATAGTCATACTTGGTGCAAGAAAAGTTAGCTTGATTATTGTTTATCTGTGGACCTAACGTGGAAGCATTATTAGAACCATGGTCTTGCAGTGGGTTCTTATGAATAGTATGATTTGAAGTGGAGGCAAATTATTATCCACCTACCTTAATGATACGACTCTCAATAAGATCTTGTACTAGGTTTTTCAATTGTCAACAAGTAGAAGTTTTATGTCCTTTTTCCTGATGATAATCACAAAATGCATTATCATCCCACCATGCTGGTTTGAATTGTCCTAGGTCATATGGTTTTGGTTCTTGAAGTGTGATGACACCATTCTGGAGGCATTTCTTGAGGACTTCTTCAATGGGCTCACCCAAGGGAGTGTATGTGTGACCCCTAGGGAATTGTCTCATTTGACGGTATTGTCCTTGATTGTTTTGGTCGCTTTGGTTGTTTGAAAGAACATTGGTAGGGGGTGTTGATGTCATTGTTGATTTTTTTTGCAGTTGAACCCCCTTTAGGGCCAGTACAAGACCCATAGTGCTGGCAGCCTTGGCGTCAACAACACCATCATTTGTAACATGTTTATTTTTGACCCAGTATTTATTTTTGTTGGTGGGAGGATTGGCATTTTTTTTAGGACCGTATCATAGTTCTCCCTTTGCAATAAGGGATTTCTCAATCTGGACACCTTTTTCGACTAGGTATGTGAAGGTTATGCAACAATTCACTTGCAATGCATATTTTAGGGGGCCCATAAGTGTTTGAATGAACATGTCCACCTTTTCATTTTTGGGTATGTCGATGTGACACCGACTAGCTAGACTTTTCCATTTTTGAAAGAATGGGATGAATGTCTCATTGGCATCCTCTTGTGTGAGATTGCACAAGCTAGTAATAGAGGTGTCCATGTCAATGTTGTACGTATAATTTTTTATGAATTTTTGTTTAAGCTCATCCCATGTTTGGATATCCTTTTGAGTGGAAAACCATTCAAGGGCAGGACCTACAAGAGTTTTAGAAAATACTCTCATCAGGTACGTTTGTTCGTAGGTGACGTCCATACAGTTGGTTGCAAATTCGTGGACATGTTTGATGGGGTTTTTCTTTCCTCTGTACTCGGTAAAATTAGGTGACACATATCCCGGAGGAAATGGTGGCATGTATAATTTCATGTCGAAGGGATATATGTTTAGGTCATATGACACTTCTGATTTCTTGCCAAATATTTGTATGTTTTCTATGGTCTTCTCTAGACCCACTAGTTTTGCTTGTAAGACATCTATTACAGGGTCATTTGTGGTCCCATACATTGGATTGATTGGTATGCCATAGGTCCCTATTTGTTGTGCATGGATATTGGTGTATTGTGGAGGGATGGATTGTTGTGACATGTATGATGTGTTCAAATTGGCCTGTTGTTGGTATTGAAAGTTTGGATTGGGGGTATGTTGGTGAGTATGAATGTGGGATGAGTATGTTGGGATGTGTCCCCCAACCATTTGTGTCAATATTTTGGGAATATGGTGACCATGAACATTGTGATGTGCTAATGATGCCATGGGCTACGTGTTTTTACTACCTTGTCAAAATTTTTGTGTTTGGATAAGGGGGATGGTTGTATTTTTTCCTTGAGATTTGATGGTACTAGACAATGTTGACTTGTTAACATTTTGTTTTTATCCTTGAATAAAGATACATTGTTTACCTCCACCCAAAGGATTTTGTGAGTTACCAATGAGAGGGTATGATGAAGTTGTACTCATGGTACTAGACGTAGTTGTCAACGAAGGATTCATGTGACTTGATGATGCCCCTGTGGAATTTACCGTAGTGGTAAAGAGAGGATTGGAATAAATTTCCCAGATTGTTGAGGAGCCAAAGGTGGGTCCAGCCAATTGTGACAGTGTTGTGGATATTGTGGGCACTATGACAAATTTTGATCCTCAAATGGATGTAGCATTTATTGAGTTGGAGGTGTTTGCAAAGTTGGAGGTAGCATGCGCGTTCGTTCTAGTGTCAAAGAAAGTATTGCTTGTAGTGTTTGGAGGTTGACCACTATTTGACATGTTATGTGCATTGTTGACATTAAGGTTAGGAGATGTTGATCTCAACATGTTAATGTCGAATCCATGGGGTAACTTAGCTCCTTGACTTAAGAGTATGGCTAAATATCTATCTCTGTCATATAGGACAATTTGTTCCATGAATTGAGAGGCCTCTAGATCTTGTGCTGCTACCTCTAGGTTTTCCTCAAGTATTTGTCCATATTCATCCTTACGTAAGAATGGTTCAAAGGGACTGTTTGATGAGGATGGTATGGTCGTGAGGTTGATTATTCGTGTTGCCAAATGGATCGTCAAAAGTCCAATTTGGGTCATACGTGTGATTGTTGACATTGGAAGTGGAGTCTTTTTCAAAGTTTTCCATTTGTCATTTCTATTTTTGGAGTCTAGTTTCCACCATAAAATGAAATTTCTCAAATGAAAATGACAACTAAATGTAATGATGACACTATGCAAGGTCTAGGTTCAAAATGACGACTAGGATGAATAATACATTTGGATTTTTGGGAATAAAATATGCAATGTCTAAACTTAGAATGCAATTTGAGAAAAGGATACCTAAGCAATTTTAAGCTCAATCTTTGTTTTCGATCTCGGTTACTAAAGAACTTGTTGAAAATGACAAGATGACAACATCAAAATGACTAGTGAGTTTTCCTAACTAGACTTTTGAGTTGGAAAATCTCACAAAAGGGACAATGTCTGAAAAAGGGAATGATGATTAAGTCTAAGATAACCTAATTTTGAAAGCAATGACGTTACAAATTGTGCTGAGATTTTCCATATCCAAAGTACAAAAGTATTAAAACCTAGGGTCAAGCTAATGCTTAATGTATGCAACTAAAGAAATGAAGGATGAAACCTATGGTCAAGAATGCAAACTAATGGTCAAAATTTTTGAGCAATTTCAATGTTGGTTTCTGATAGAATCCCTTTGGAAATAGTGTTTTACAAAAGATTGACAAAGTGTAGACTCAGATTTGACTTTGTATCAGGGTTTTACTTGTGACCAAAAAATGCATTGTTTGAGGCCTCGAATGCATCACAATGTCTCGATTGTGGTTTGGTTTGAGCGAATGCGACTCTGGGACTGACAAATGAAACTTAGTTTTGTAGATGCAGCTATGTGAGGTTCAGATGCATCGCGACGCAAAAAAATGTTGTGTTTGAGAGATCAAATGTGGTTTAACAGTGTGATTGCATCTTAGTATTTTTAGATGCATCTCAGAACATCAAATGTGGTTCAAAAAATGAGACACAATTTGTTAAAATTGAGTTTCTTGACATATTGAGGGAAAATTTGATCTATCTAATAGTGAATGTTTTGTCTAGAAATGTAAATGTGGTGAATAATGTTTGAGAAATCCAGCAAGCACTTGACAAGCACAATGTTCTGAGTGTAAGCAAGTGCACATAAGACAAGTACAATCCTAAAAGGAAAATAGTCCAAGGGTTTGTATACTTGATATAGCCCATTGATATAACCTGAATTGGTGCTAAACACCTTTCCTTCTTGAGAGCAGATAGCTTAGAATTTTGGTGGCATTGGATCCCCTCCACGGCTCATTAACGTCATTTGAGCACACCAAATTTAGATTCTTGGGTAGTGACTTCCCAAGAATTTCTATCTCTACTCAAGGGGATTTGTAGTGAGTGTCTTCGGACATGATACTGTACCCTACACTATATCAAGCAATGGCCAAAAAAGGCTAGACTCTGAAACAAAAGGTGTTTAGTACAGGCATTCCATTCGTAGGGCATGATCCATGTAGTGACAATATCCTTTTAGATCCATCTTGTCGGAACCATACGCGTGATTCTTGGGCTTTCCCCTAGAATCCACTTTTATATACTGGCTGGAAGTCCCTCGGGTTCAGGGTGCTATTGGTCTAAGTCGTCTTGGGGTGAGTAATTTTTCCCACCAGAACAGGCCCAAGTTCTAGAGTTAGTAACCATTTCTCTTACACCCAAGATCACCTGAAAGCACAAGGGGAGAGGATACTTCGATTACTAATTCATACGGGTGTATAACAAATAAAAATGGGTCTAGTTTTCTGATCACCAGGTTTTCACAAGATGAGAGCATACTCACCTACCATTTTGCAAAAACAATCAAACAACTTAGAAAACATGTTCCTTTTATGTGCACCAAAAATAAATGTGTACTAATCTAAAAAAAAGACAAGCACATTTTTTAGTAGTGATTCTTCGACATTCAAACCTGCAAGACCACAAGTTAGTAGTTTTAACCACCAGTCTTGGACCCACGAAATGTAACCACCACACACTACAACTAATATTAGTAACACCAAAAACTTATGCTAGAAAGAATGCAGAAGAAAACTAGGATGTAGAAGAAAAACCAGAAAGTAAATAAAAAAGAGCAGAAAAATAGAAAAACCTGAATGCCAAAAAGAAGAAAAAAGTTACTAGGCAAATACATCATGACAGAGCGAATGCATCACTTTGTGTTAAAAAATGCAGCTCAGGAGTTCAGATGCGGCTTTCCAGACTTCAATTGTGGTGTTTGAGTCTATGAATGTGTTGTGATGCATCAGATGCGTCACGATAAAAGATGAATGTGTCACTTTGTACCTGTACCTGTAAAAATGATAGAGAACAAAAAAACCGTATAGAAATAATAAAAAAATACAGAGTCGGGTTCACCAATGTAACTATGGGTTAAATTTAAGTTAGATTAGATGTTAGCAAATCAACAAAGACTATAAACCCAAATAACTATGAAGTACAAAGGAAATTAAAAGCAAGAACGATTATACCGGTTCCTCAAATCTTCCATGATTACCTCCATAGCACCTCCTAGCTTGCAACGTATGATTAATGCCCTCAGATTGAGTTTGTGAGCATTTCAATTATGATATTGTCCTATGCAAGTTTTGAAGGATTTAAATATAAAACTATGCCTATACCTATGACCAGATGACTCAAAGAACTCTAAGTCTTAGTATGCCAGAATAATGTAATCTTTGTGTGTAATCTAAAAATGTGAGAAAAATAGCATTTAATAGAAAATTCCATTTTGAATGGATGGACAAGATTGACTTTTGACAGAGACCTAAAATCAGAGGACAAGATTTAATTTGACAATCCCTAACTAGGGTTAGGGAAAAATCATTAAGCGAGTGGTTGAGATGTCATATGAGAGAATCGAATCAGCGGTGAAGAATAGATGAGATAATTAATTAGAAAAATAAGGATTTTCAAAAATCAAGAAGATAAAGACTCATGATTTGTGAGATTCAAAAAATCAAGAAGATAAGAGTTGAACTAAAGATCAAATTTGAAAAATCAATAATCTGCTCGATTACTTGATTTTTGGCGGAAAGTTACCATTTTGAATTAAATGAATTCAAAATATGGATTTTGTGAGATAATAAATAATAGATTTTCAGATTATTTACCAAAATGGACTGTTAGTTAAGAATGTGATATCATTTTAAATAATTTCATTTATTTAAAATGAGAAATATTAATTTTGATAATTAAATAATTAAATATAATTATTTAATTTAGAAGATATGATTAAAAATTAAATAAATTAATAAATTCATTTAATTATGAGGATTAGTGACATATTAAATAGATAAATGAAATTCATTTATTTAATAATCAGGAAGAAATAGATGAAGAAGGGTAATTAATTAAATTAAGAAATTTATTTAATTAAGGGAAGACTTAGACAACTAATGATGTTTTTAATAAATAAATAAAATTTATTTATTTAATAATCATGAAGAATAAAAGGACATTAATTAATTAAATAATTATGAATTATTTAATCAATAGTCGAATGTGGACCAAGGACATAATTAAATGTCATAATTATGCTAGAACAAAAGTGGTAAAAATAGAGCTTGTAGGCCTAGGTCATTTTTAAGTGTCTATAGTAGAAAATGTAAGGATAAATGTGAAGGGTATACACTTTTTACCCTTAAATTTTGTGCCCTCTTTGGTGTGCCTATAATGATAAGATCCACACATATAATAATAAGATTACATAATACATAGATTATATAAAACATAATAGATGTTTATGGGCCAAGATTCCCTTATATCCAATATATAAAAAATAGAGGAAACCCTTGAGGTAGAAAAATTCCATCCAATCTTTCTTGTAGAAAAAGACACTCTAAAATATATCTCCAAGTTCTAAATGCATGCCATAATGTTGGCATATTCTTACACTAGTTTTCACCTCCTTTATATAGACTTACTCCTTTTAACATAATAGATGCATAAACCACTAAACCCATTGAAGGCTTACTCATAAGATTTAGTTTTACTTTAGTAAGTTTACAATTAATTGAATAATTAATTTGTTTAGTATCTACCCTTAATAAAACAATTAAACACACTTAATAGCATCTCCTCAAGTCTCATTTTAATCTATTTCCTCACTATGTTCTATAAATTAGGTAAAACATTTTATAGCATACATAGCTTAGTCAACATATAAATATGAGTAGAACTTAACTTTTCATAACTTAATAATTTGAAAAATTAGTTATAATTTAATAAAATCGTGTTAATTTGAGTAAAAAATAATAATAAATACTTATATTTTGGAACACAACAATATTTTGAGCGGGGGGATGAATCAATAGATCACTTAAAATCTATCCCTTATCTAGCACTACAAATTAATTCCTTTTTTTCCTTTATGTAGATTTACTAAACAAGCAGAAAGATGAACATGCACACACACAAAATATCACATAACACATGATATATGTGGAAAACCCAAGATGGGAAACCATAGTGAGAAAATTTGCTTCAGATTATTGCTCCAATCCAGTGTCACAAAGAAATAAATAATTACAAAGTTTAAAGGCACCAACCCTAAGGAGACACCAATCCCTTGATTTAGGAGCACCAACTCCAAGGAAGCACCAACTCCAAGGAGACACCAATCCCCTTCACTGAGCACCAACTTAGTTATCTGATGGCACCAACCAATCAGATTTACAATGACAAATATAGATGATTCAAATGAATCCAATTCTCTATTACAAGTTAGATATGTAACTGCTCAATCTTTATTCTGCAACTATGCAAAAATTCTCTCTATTGCTAATGCTGCAATATCAACAACACATCCCCTCTACTTTGTAGCTCTCTATCTACTATTTTCTACACTCTCCCCTTTTTCTTCTCTACACTCAGAACATTCTTTGTTCTACCTTGTTGTACCTTGAATATAAACCCTAAATGATCTACTTTTTTTTTGGGTTTCACTCTAACTTAGCATGTGCATTCTCTATCTGCTACACTACACTCTCTCTACACACTCTACTCTTGCATATGCAACACAAATAATTTTTTGATTGCCTTTTTTTTCTTGACTCTATCAATTTGCAGTGAATTCCTCAAGCCATGCACCAACTATATAGATCATCTCAAACCTTCTATTAGAGTTTTCTTCATTCACAAGCTTCTCTACCATGTTTACACATTGAGCCACACAACATCATCTATTTCAAATATGATTCATTGGATATTATGGCTATCTACAAAACCCTAAACCTGATATGTAATAAATGTCATATCCTTGTTTGATCGATCTGATTCTAATCCTCATCATCTTAGCAATTTTTTCTGCTAGTATGTGAATCAAATCTTCATTCATATTGGTCGCTAGTGCAACTGGACCAATTAAATCTATCTATTGTATCAATTACAAGACAAAACCCTTTTTTCACACAGACCTAGCCATAGTGTATCTTCATATTTGAATCTAGGCCATCGATCTGTAGCCTTCATTCCATGATCCTCTAGTTCTTCGTTCATCTCAACATCTTTAAAACAAGATTGTTAGATCAGTATTCTTTGAACAAGCACCATTAATCTTAGGTATTGGTTAATAATCATCACATCCTCATAGTTCATCACAATAACCTTAAATCCTAACCATCAAATGAACCTCCTTTAAACATGCATCATTGATCTTCATGGTATAACACTAACCTATTGTATAGGAGTGAATTTGAACCCCTTATACAAATTCCCCTTTTACACTTCCTCACCTTAGAAAACCAAATCCAAAGGAAAAATTCCACATCACCTAGTTTCCTTCGTTCCACTCAGCATATGTCTTTTGTTTCAGTAGAAGAATATCTATCAAATATTCGTGTGTGGCACGTAGACATCGACATGGCGTGCTTAAGTCCCTAATGGATTCCTACATCTAGAGTTGGCAGAGGCATTACACTTCCTATTGGGAATGAATTTTAATGTTCCTCTTTGACCAACCTTAAAGTTCCTTATTCTCCTTGCCCCACCTTCAAAAACATTCATTATTCATGCAACTCATCTCTTTTGGAAATCTCTAAGCATTCACATCATCCCTTCTTGCAATCTCTTCACTTCCATCACTTCAAGTAGCACTTGGTCACTCCATAGCAACAATAATAACACTTCATCAAATCCATAAAGCAAGTGTGGAACAATCCATTGCAATGTGGGCTTGAGGTTTTACAACACCTCCCTTCATCATAGTCGAGGTTGTGCTGATTATTCAAGCCTTCTTTCTCCATAATTCGCTAGTGAGGTCTTGGTGGAGGTGGTAATGTTTCACTCCTCTCCTTTATGATTTGGTTGAGTAGCTCTATACTATTTTGTAGTGTTATTCATGTACTTTCTTTCTTTACTTCTTTATCATACATTTCTCTATCATTTCTATCTTGGCTATCTATGGAGGTAGAAACACCGAAACAGGGGTCTAACCAAGGCAGACCCCTATATAGCCCCCAAAAATTTTCCCTCTTTCTTGTGTGTAGATGGACTTGTGTTTGGAGCTTGCTAGTGAATAAACATCTTGATGAGATCATCTTTTTCACTCTAGCTTTCATCTACATACTCTACCACCTTCATTTGTACTTTTCATACTTCATCATACAATTTTTCTCCTTTAAGAATAGTTAGCTAGGTTGTCAATTCATTTTATGGTAGTTTATAGTGTGCTTCCTGTTGTCTGGCCATACAGACGCCAGAGCACCTAAGTGACACCAACATGCCATGTTATTGTCCCAGAACTGCACTATCATCCCTAGACAGAGAGTTGTTTGAGGTGCAGTATTGACTCTAAAAATGAGCTTGCCTAACTTAAACTTGGATCTTGGGTCTGAAGAGTGGTTGTAGGGCCTTATAGTCCTCATAATTCTCATCCCTAATTTGAAATATTCCTTTAGAGTGAGGTAAGTTAGGGAAGCCTTCCACTCTTGGCTCTCCATGACTTGGTGCCTTCAACGTGGTTGGTCCCCCTCTCTTACATTTTGGTGAACCTGACATGAACCATTTTGGTTCTATTTTGTGAAACTAAAAGTTCCTATCCTTGTATTCTAGGAGCATTGTAGGTGTGAGTGTTGTGAGGTTTTTTCCTTGCAACCCAACCTACGATCCCTAGTAGGTGTAGTTGGAAGGTTCCAAAAGAGTTGTGTGATGAAACCTTGATTAGGTCACCATCTTATCCTGTCACCTTTTGGGGGCTTTGAGAAAGTGTCATCTAGTGTCCGTAATGGCCTCCTTCCTGCATCAATGTATCCCCTTTGTGCAACCTATGAGTAGTGGTACTAGTATAACCTTCACCTTGTAGGATCTGCCAATGGGTTTTAATAGAGAACCATCTCCTCTTTATATCCCTACACAAATCAACGACACCACTATAGCAGGTGTTCTTGTTGATCTGACATCTCAAGTGAATATCATAGCTGAGGAGATCATGTTAATCAAATTCTAGCATAAATATGGGTATGATGCACCTATGAGCAGCATCTGCACGCACGACAGGCTTTCCATACCTCCTCTAAGTAGTATTGTCCTGTCGGTTCTTGTTGGATCTAAATCTATGAATCTGTTGTTCGACATTATTTTGGGGTTTGAACTCTTCAAAGTGAAACTAGGTATCCCCTGGCTAGTAGCTATGAATGAAATTCCCTTATTTGTGCACAAGTTTTTGAAATTCATTCATGAGGGTTTCGTACATGTGATCCATGATACTGCTCATAGACCACCAATTGTGCATGGTAGTTATTCCTTAGATTGCTTTTGGCTTGCACCTGTTGGTCCTCTCCCACCTAGGAAGGACCTCTTGCACCAGAAACATCAAAATTATAATAAAGGACATTTAAGGCCGAAAGTGAGTTACCCTCTATCACCTTATGCTATTTTGCATAGGGCATGTTTAAAATCTGACAATGATGTCGCCAAGGCACATAGAAGAGAAGAAGAGAAGCGGTCCCGAGATCCTCCTTCCTCTTCCACTGTTTAGCCTAACACTTCCTCTCACCCCACTATGGCACCATCAAATTCTGCTCTACATTTGCAAGAGAATCATATGGCACCTACCTAGTGAAAACCTAAGTGTCCCACATTCAAGCTTCCTATCCTATCCATGGAGCCTAGGCGCATTCGATATAGTAGGAGGAAGAGTACCCATGGGGATTCCACTATATCTCGACCTCTATGGCCTCCTACCGCTTCTACTCCCAAAGCAATAAATAGGAAGACACTTGTTGTTGAGGTACTTGAGCCAACTCCCCCTACTATTTCCCAACCTATTTCTCTTGCTCCAATTCAGGAGTTTTCTCCTCTACCAAAAATGTCTATAGTGGAAACTCCCATGGTTGAGTGGGAGCCTTTTTTTCCTTCACAGCCTCTAGCTAGAAGAGTCATAGAAAAAATCTTGCATGCGAGTACAAGCATTGGTGAAAGGCCCTCGTAGCTAAGAAAGCTTCCTTGCAGAGAAAGGAAGAAGTGATTGCCCCTGCATCTAGGCCTCCTATTGTGTCCCCCTCTCTCCTCCCCTCTTCTTCCATTCAACCTAGCTCTGTCTCACTTTCAACTCCCACTATGAGTGAGCTTGACCCCAAAAGGGTGTAGGTGTTTATCACTCCCTTGGTAGAGTTTCCCTTGTTGATGTCCCTTCTAGATATCCTTCCATTCCCAAAGCCTTTGAATATGCCAAATACTTCAATAGTATCAGTTGCAGCTTTCTCGTCCTCCTCTTCCTCTACACTTCTCACCTCATCTATGGGGAGTTCACATCCCCCAATGAAGCAAAAGTAAAGGTTTGACCCTCCATCAATGGAGGGAGTAAGAGGATCCCACCTTCTCTAAAGGGTGGTCCTACACTAGCTTGTTCTATCCTAGTGACGGAGCAAGCCTCAACTTCCCCTGAGTTTTTCACTACTCCCAAATAATTTTGTGAGCCTAGAGCTAAATCTCAAGTGTAGCCTTCTCCGTCCATTGAGGTAAAACATGGCACTCTTGTAAAGTGTATGTTTAACTCTCTAGTTGAAGTTCCAGCCTTGTTAGTTATCTTCTCAAAGTCATTGACCTTAGCTCCACAAGAGCTTAGTGGAGAGGACCTTACAAGGCCCTCTTCCTTAGCCCTTGTTGTGGGAGGGTCAGAAGCTCCTCCCCTTAACATTCCACCACTACAGGATCTGTTGGCTTTCTCTTTGTGGTATATTTTCCTTGATGACAAATCTACAAAATTGATTAGTTCTTTGAACACTTGGTGCTCTTTGTGTTCAGTTTGGAAAACTTGACATTCTTAGTTTTTTGGTGATCATGCTTTGGGTTGATGTATTTGGGTGCATTTGTTCATCACTTAATGTGGTATTGATCATGTTAAGATTTATGTGCAAATAAAAGTTATTCAGATGGTCTGATTGTTTCAGATTTGGTTTCTCAGGATCTTTATGCTTTGAACTATTACATATTTGATGGTTTTTGATGATGTCTTGATGATGTCTATTTCAGATTTCAGCTTGATTTGTTTCAAGTTGATTACAGTTGAGATCTTGATTTAATTGGACTGACAGTGTGATAAGGTTTGATTCAGGTTATTCAGATGGTATTCGTGGTGACATGGCCTTCTTCAGCTTCAGATTTATGACATTGTCAACTTCACATGTTCAGGTATATTGATTCATGGAATATACAGATGAAGGCAATGCTTATGGAAATATGGTGTCAATTGGTATGACTTATTGTTGATAAATTTGGTACATACTGTTGGTTTTTCACTTATTTATATTGCTTCATCAAGCAACTACTCTATCTCAGGCAGTTTGGTTATTGATTCAATTGCTCCATGACACTTCGTTTAGTAAAAATATCATATTCTCACCATTTTTTTTGGTGGCATAGTATACACTCTGGTTCTGGTATTTCATTTGTTTGATGGTGTTTATTGGCTCAAATGGCATATAATCTTTTATCATTTTTATTTGGTGATTTCTATGCCCAAGCCTTGACTTTGTAGTCGACATCCAAAGGAAAATACTCATATTGACTATTTGAAGCCTTTTACATATGATATTAATTTATCATTGCTTTGTTAATGTTGTATGGGGTCAGTATCTTCATGGAACAAACCCTATTGGGTTTCCCAAAGTATTTTTTCAATGGTGATATTGTGTTCGAAGGTTACTTGCTTATATCACTTGCTAGCCATCATTTTTCATATGGTTAAGTCAGCATTATGAGAATCTTTGACTCAGAATATAGTTTATTATGTGTCAACAGTTTGCAAGAAAAATTTGGAGGTGATCATGTGGTCAGGTCCTTGGTAAATGATTAGTCAAGCGGATTCATAAGCATTGTTAATCAGTTGATTATTATTGTGTCTTTTTTACTTCAGACTCCAAATATTTATTAACTTTGGCAAAGTCATTGACTAACTTGAGAGAAGACTTGTTTAGGGAAAAATGATATTAGATTTTCATTGAATATTTTGGAACCCTAGCACCACCATGTTGGAACTTCAGTTGCATAGTGTGCAAGGTTGCAGTGGTATTTTTGTTTGGTTTTTAGTTATGTTGATCTTCGGTGGTTGGTGAGAATGTTGGTGGTTTTGGTTTGAATTGGAAGCGGTAGTTTGGGTAGTTTTCATGAAGAACTTCAAGGATTTTAATTGCAGGTTAATTCCATTGTAACAAAGGTAATATCTATGCATTATTTTTTATATTTCAATGGTAAATCTGGTGAATGAAGAGGAAAATAAAAATTTATTTTTTAGTTTCAAATAATTTTCTTAACTAAGCTGAAACTACCTGGAACCCAAGCATAAACAAAAAGGTTTCATCTCTCCATGGCATTTTATCTTCATATCATTGAATTTTGATTGGCTTCAGATTATACATTATGTTCATAAACTTTGGCTATTGAAATTAGGGTTTTCTTGACAAAGTTGTATAACCATTTCACAAACATTGTATATATATGTATCTCTACAAAAAAAACATAAAGTGAGAGAGGAAAAAGTGTGTGCGATGTGAAGAAAGAAAATTTTCTGGACAAAGTATTTCTCATTGTGAAATCATTTTGTAAAAAGAGAAGAGTGGGCTCATATTGTTTTTATCTTTGATTGTATCACAGAGATTATGTTTTGAGTTGAGCATTATTGCAAAATCATTTTGTATCCTATTGTAATTTTATGACTACAAGAATGATTTCAGTTATAAGGTTTTGATGGGTTGCAATATTTTGAATGTTTGATGAAGTTGGTGCTTCAAAAATATTATGGGATTTGGTGCTCCACATTGTTACAAAGTTGGTGCCCGTTGATTAATAAAAGGGAAATTTTAGCAAGTGGGTTTTTATACCCCAAGAGGGTTTTTCCACTCAGGAAATCTTTGTGTTATGTGATATTATTTGTCTCTCATTTTGTTTCATGTCAATGTTCTCATTCAGCCAATGCTCTGATACATTTAGTATGATCAAAAGTTTCTTATTTCAAAAGGTTGTCATGCAAATTTAAAAATTCTTTTATTGAGAAAAGTTGTTGTTCTGTTACAAAAGCACGTACAAGATTGTTCACACTCTAATTGAACAATATCATATGATGCTTTTAACATGAGTTATAAATGTTACTCAAGTTTCATGTCAATCTGATTTTAAATGTTGATGTACACTTGCATAAACAATTCTACCACATTGAGTTAAAAATAGTAAAAGTCCCGTTGTACCTTTCAAAGTCAAAAATTTAAAAATTACTTCACTCTGATTCACCCCTCTCTCAGAGTGAATCCACTTCCAATAGGCTCATCATCCTTCCCCCTACAATGATATAGAGTGGGAAGCAAATGACCTCTTATTCAATCAGTGTTGGGGGGAGGTGACTTCTTTATCTTTAGATTAGATGTGTGTGTGTGTGTTTGTTGTGGTGTGTTCCCTTGTGATCATGTTGTGTTTTCTTGGATGACCCTTGTCACCCTTGTTGGTGTTTGGATACAGGAGTGATTTTTTTTCATAAACCTTCTTCCATCTGTATCATCATTCTTCAATGCTTGTGACTTTATTTTTAGTAAATGAGGGATGATGCAAAGTGTTGGGGGAATTTAGGCTTCCCTTCCATGTTGACCCATTTATTTATAAATCCCACATCAAGGAGTTTTCAGAGTTCTTTAACCAGTAGTGCAACATGAGGATGCATCTTTCTGAGTTTTTGTTTCATAGGTTTAACTTCTGGTTTGATGGAAAAGTGATGCATTATGAGGTTGGGATCAAGACCTAGCATGCTTGCATAAGACTAGGAAAATTTGGCTTGATTTTCTCTGAGAAATTCCATGAAATCAAGTACTTTATCTGTCATTGATGCAGCTAACTATAGGATCCTTGATTTTTTTGTAGTTTCAAGATTAACTTCTTTTGTAGGATCAATAAAGATAGGTGATCACTCATGATAATGCTCTGGGAGAGTGTCAAGTATCCCATCATCGGGTGCCTTAAAAAGGTTTTCACTATCTGATATGCTTTTTATTTTATCTTTTGTTTTATCTAACACTGCCAGATTCTGGTTTTCACCATTAGAACTTTCTTTTTGACTTTTATTTTTGTAGCTAGGAGACTTGACACTCTCCTGATTAAAGATTCTATGTTGAAAACTGCCAGTGGAACAATCATTTGTGTTGTCTGTGAAAAGGAAGTTCACGATAGATTCATCACTTGGAAACATAGGTATATCGATAGGTTCAAATAGATTCTAGTCAATGAGATCAGGATGGATCAGTGGTAGAAGGTAATAAGATTGTGTGAAATTGGCTATAGTTAAGGTCATAAAAGAGTTGTCTATAGGATCTAAGGTATGGGGTAGATCAATGATGATAGTGTTCTCATGATAGTCTTGTTTTATTAAATCTGACTCGGTATCACTAGAATCATAGTTACCTTGTAGTTTAGATCCTTGCAGTTGGGACCCTAACCCTTTGCCTTCAATTAGAATTGGGGTGTACTTGTGTACCACATCGACCTTTTTATCCCTCAAAAACTCATTATTATAGATGGTGTCCCATTTGTATTCACTAGAATCTATGTCAGAGTTATTATCCATGAAATTCTAAATTGTTGTCAAACATGCTTCTCTTGTATTAGAACCTTCTTGCAATGTGAGGACAATATCATGTAGCTACTTGGATGGTTTTTCTTTTGAGTTAGTATCATAGCCTAGTCTTGTTTTATCTTTTGCAGTAAGTCCTGGAAGGTGAATAGGCTCAACTACTCCTTTTCTCTTTCTAATAGGACCATTACCATCATAGGCCATCTTTTGCATGATTGAATATCCTTTACCATATTGATCAATTGGTAGTTTGACATTGAGAACTATTTCATATTCTTCTTTATAGAGCCAATTTATAACTTTTCTATCCTCAAAATCTTCCATGGGGAATTTTTCTTTGATAAATCATCCATTAAACTTTGTATTTGGCTTTGTTGGTGGTTGCATTGATGTTGATGCTATAGATATATGTTGTTGGGTGATAGAAGGTTGTCCATGTGACTGAGGAGACATAGGAAGATTAGCAAGATAGAGAAAGTACTCTCCAACTCTGTTTTCCTTGAATCTTAGTTGCTTGTCAAAGCTTTTGGTTAACTGACTAATTTTTGTATCAAGTTTGGGAGAAGTACCAATAGGAGCTTCTCGATTGTTAGGAACCAAAGTATCTTGACTAGCTTTGATATTGGCACAAATCTGACTGTTTGAATTATCAGCTGGTATTGTGATCTCTTGTCCATCATAAGGAAACTTAAGACATTGATGATATGTGGATGAAACAACTTGCATTTCATGGATCCAAGGATGACCCAACAAGATGTTGTATGCAAGATCATGGTCTAATACTTGACAAAAAGTATTCTTGATAACAGGTCCCATTCTAAATAGCAACATGATTAAACCTTTGGATGCTCTTTCCTCATCATCATAGACTTTAATAGTAATCTTTCTTTTGGGATCAATGAATTCCTCAAAAAATCCTAAAGCCTGAACTACATTCATAGTACATATGTTCAAACCAGCACCTCCATCTATTAGTACATGTCTGACATGAAACTTGTAGATCATGACTTCTAAGTATAGTGATGAGTTATGGGGATGAGTCATGGAAACTTCATCTTTTTTGGAGAATGAGAGGAATATAGGTGAGGATAAGTGTCCCACCATGGCTTGAAATTGGTCCACATCCAGATCAGTGGATACAGTTGTTTCAACAAGGGCCTTTTCTAGAATTTCCTTGTGTGCTGGGGAAATCTTCAGGAGTTCTAAAATAGAAATTTTAGTAGGAGTTTTTCCAATTTGATTAAGTCATATTGATGTTGAGGTAGGGGCACAGTGGTTTTTGAAGAAGCGCCCTTTAAGACAACTTTAGCTTGTGCCCTTGTTGTTGCGTTGACTTCTCTATATTCCATCTTTTCCTTAACATTTATAACATTGACCCGCTCATCATCACTGTAGATATGATTGATTATATTGTTGTTGATATGATTCACACTTTTTCCAGAAGACTCACCCTTTTGATAGTTGGGCAAAGGATTGTGAAATGCTTGGTGGTCTTCATTTGATTGTTGGTGTCCTATTGTGATGGTGTCATTTTCAATTAAGTCTTGGACTTTATTTTTCAAGGCTTGACAATTATTTGTGCAATGGCCCTTGCACCGATGATAATCACAATAGTATGCATCATTCCATGATGGAGGTTTCACACTGGGTTCAAAATTTTGTTGAGGTGGAAAAGTAAGAACATTTTAGCCATCAATTCTTTGAATGTAGATTCTAAGGATTGACCCAATGGAGTAAAATTTCTTCTACTAGAGAAGAATGAAGATTTTTGTGGATTTGTGTTTGGGGTATTTCATAAGGCATTGTTGTTGTTATTGTTTCCATGGTAACCTTGATTGTTGGTATTCCCTTGATTGGGAGTAGAAGCTTGATTCACATTAATCCTTAGAGGAGAAGGATTGTTTCCTTGATTTGTGACTGAGTTGACATTGTTATAGTTATTGTTGCGAGGAGAACTTGGAGCACTAAGAACAAATGGCTTAGTCGAGACATGATTTGTATCTACAACACCATCATTCACCACATTTTTGTTGCAAGTCCAAAACTTATATTTGTCATTGTGGTGATTTGAAGAGCTAGGATTATCCTTATCAAGTTTTATTATCCCTCTCTGGACCAAGGCACTTTCAATAGTGATGTCATTTTCAATCAATTTGTGAAAAGAGGGAGGTCAATGAAGATTAAGATGATAGCTCATCTCTTGATCCAAGCTATTTATGAAAGTGGTGATCTTTTCCTTTTGAGGAACGTGACATGGGTATCTAGTGAACAATCTTCCCCATCTATAAAAAAATGTAATGAATGGTTCACCAGGTTTTTGTTTAGCCTTGCAGAGATCAATCATGGTTATTTGATATTGTATGTTGTAGGAATATTGTGATATGAACTCGTTAATCAATTCCTCAAATTTCTTGATAAGCGGTGTGATTTTTGATAGCCATTCCATAGATTGGCCCCCAAGACTTCTAGGAAACAAATGTATCAAGTATGTATCCTCATGGGAAAACTCTAAAGTCATATTTTGGAAGTCCCTAATATGATCGATTGGATCTTATTTCCCATTGTAATGATCAAACTTTGGGATTTCACAATGTTTGGGAAATGGGATCATGTTGAGACGTCGGTCAAAAGGATAAGGATAGATGTCAACAAGAGCATATGTCTTCATTGTGGTTCCTCCTTTCATGTTTTTAATTTTTTCTTGAAGTGCCTTAACCTGTTGAGACAAGGCACTAATATTAGACAAAGGTGTTTCACAAGACTCTGCTTTAAGTTCTTAGTATCAAAATCATGAGGTAATTTAGCTCCTTTGTCAGCCAAATACAGGAAATATTTCTCTTTGTTGTGCTCTAAGATCTTTTCTAAGGCATTGTAAAATTTGGGATCCTACTCAACCTCTCTAAGTTGATGTTCTTCATCTCGTTCATCATCACTATCTACAAGAGTTCTACTTATGTCTCTGTTAAATGGGAATGGATTTTTTTTCTCTTTCACCCATTTTGTCTTTAAAAAGGGGATTGCTACTCTCACCTTCTTCTTGAGTTCTTTGGGTATGATCTCCTTGTTGAATATCCTCTCTCAACTTATTGTATTGAGATCTTGTAAAAATAGGCATATGATTTCAAAATGTTCTTCTAAACTTAGATCACAGTTTGATAAGTGCAAAAATGATGATGTTTTGATCCGATAAGATGAAAATATTATGATATGATCAAAAGACATTCCTAATTCTTGATTGTGGCTTCCAATGATAATGGATGTCAGAATCTTGTTGGAGAAGTTGAATCAATAATCATAAATTTGCTTGAAAGGTGCACTTTTAAGATTTGATCCTTGTTTTTGAAGAATGATAAGTATATCAAATAGCCTAATTAAACTCATTGAAGGATTTGACTAGGATGTGTTGGATATTCAATAGAATGTTGTGGTAGATAATCAAAATTGAGAGGTTTATTGTTATTGTGTTGTTGTGATAGAGCTCTCCTCTAGAAATAGGCTCGTGAATATAAAGGCTCTACAGTGTACTTGTCGGTAAATCCCCTAGAAAAATATTGGTACCTATGGAGAAACTCATGGTAATGGAGCAAGACGTTTCAAATTTTATACGAAAACTTTCTACATTGCAAGGTTTTCTTGTAACCTAAATGTTTCTTAGGTTTCTTGATCTTATTGGTAATCGACTTCCTAAAAAAATTGTTGATTTCCACTCTCTAAGCATGAGAGAAATGCTGAGATGCTACTAGACCAGGGATGTTATAAACTTAGATTTGTCAAAAGTAACAATTCTAGAAATGTGACAGATGCACTACTTTGTACCCTGTGTGCACTACAAAAATAGGCATATGCACCAGAGAAATAGTCAAATGGGCTACAACAAACCTCAGATGCACTACAAAAAAATGCTTTGACAGTGACAAAAATTGTTTACAAAATATTTAGCCTATGCACTAAACTAACCAGTGAATGTGCTAGAACAAACCTTATATGCACTAAGATATACCCTAGATGTGCCAAAATAGTTTTACAAAGCATTTTTTTGAACAATTTTGAACAAATTTAGCTGAATTTTTGCATGTTCATCTTGGATGATCTTTTATCTGAATTAATGTGATTGAAAACACAACAAACATTCTGAAAATAGTTGTTTTTAAGCCCTCTACTAAACATCAAGTGTATGTTCAAAAATGTTTTTCAAAAAGTGTTTTCACAGGTTTCACACATAACAGACAATTTAGGCAGACTCACTCTTAGTACTCAAGTAGGTCATCATAATAACCACAACCCACATCTTAGAACTGCGTTGACTCACACAGTCGTGTCACCCCTGATTGGGTGCCCGTGTTTCTGTCTTTTCCATGTGTGTACTCAGAGTGACGAAAGTGGATACCAGATCCCTTGAGCAAATGATCCTTGGCAATTATATGGTGAGTGTCTTGGGGGCAGATTCTTCCCTACCCTTGCACTATAATTATTAGGATGTTCGAAAACTAACACGGTTAGCTACTACACTAGGTTCATAGTAAGGGTTTCCGTTCAATGCAGAAATAATAAACTCCCTTAGGAGACCTCCCAACCTTTGGAACAAATGCTTTGGGGATGATTATCTTGCACACTACTAGAAAAAGTGGGTTTCCCTATATTTTCTTTAAATTTTATAGTGGTGTGGAATAGATTGGCTTTAACTTTAACCCACTTGGGTTGTTCCTCTTGGGTGAGTATTTTTTCCCACAAGACCAGGCCCTCTAAAGGATGTAATAAAGCATTAAAGTTGTAGAAATTGAAAAGGAAAGTCTGGTATTCTGATCACCTAGTTAAGGGGAGAGCATAGACCTATTGCCATAGACAAAGTAGACATTGTTCTTTTTAGAGCCCAAATGATAATGATTTAATCTATGTGAAGATATTACTTCACAACAAGCATGGGATTCATTTTAACTACAAAATCAATGTGTGGTGGCTACCCTAGATTGCTTCATTTTAGTCCATGTCTACCCTAGGGTTGCTTCTTTTTAAAACCAGATGTGACTATCCTAGATTGGTTCTTTTTATGCTTGAAAGAGTTCTATCTATGGAAGGCGTTAGATTCAAAGCTTTGTTTAGCTACAACCTATAAGTGCTAAAAGATCATATAAAAACACTAAAACAAATAGTCAATGTGCTAAAATAGATAGCTAATGTGCTTCAGAAAACCTTAAATGTGCTAAAACAAATGCAATTTTTTTTACAAAATTTTAATGAAGTGAGCTAAGTGTATGCACCATTTTGTCCCTAGAAGCGTCAATTTGTTCCTTAGATGCACCAAAACAGTTCCTAGATGCGCTACAAGACATACAAAAGTGTTGTTAGAAGCCCTAGATGCGCTAAAGAAAGCCACGTATGCACTAAAATGAGAATTTTTGTTGGAAAGATAGATTTTGAAATGCAAAATCTTGTTAAGAAACCTGCAAGTAGATGTCAAAAACGGGGCAAGGGCCCCATGGTGGGTGCCATAAATGTGTGATCAATTTTAAAGTGTACTAATAATGGTAGATTTAGAAACAATAAATCAAACTAACCAATAAGACATTATATCAAAATAGAAAATCAAATGAAAAGAAATGCAAACTTAGTCTTCCATCTTTGATGTCGTTCTGTCATCCTCTAGCTCCAGTTTTTTTGTCAATTCCAGCTTGCTCTCAAATTGTGTGCTAGACTCAACAAACGGTCTTCCTAGAGAATGAGATTTGAAGATGAATGCATGCTTAAACTAGACATGATTGCTAGAATGAAAGATTACGAAATTATGAAAGATAAAGATGATAATGACAATGCTAAAATGCTAGAATGCTAGAATGCAACTAATTACCAATGTGTGCGTGTATGTCGATGTTTGTGTTGTGTGTAACCAATGCTTGGATTCGCAAGGATATTTATAGAGTTTTTGAAAGATTCTAATTGGCTGATGTGATCAACGACTGTGAAAATTCTTGGCAGATCAAACGGTCAAAGATGGATAAGACTGGAGAGAAAAATAGAAGAAAACTAGAAAGCAAGATTTATTTCCTTTTTCGTAGAAGAGATAAGATATGATAAAGATGAATTGTAAAAATCATCTTTTTGTGAGATTAAGAAAATATTTTGAAGATAAATAATGAATTATAAATTCAATTATTCATTTATTGGTGACATGCAAGATTTTTCTTAATTAAATAAAATATTCAATTAATATTTAGAGAATAATTAAAGATTTCATAATTAAATAATTTAATTATGCTTTGAAAAGATATGAAGGATATTAATTAAGGAAATATATTTAATTAATTTTTAGGAAATGAAATGTAAATGAAATTAATTAAATAAAATATTTAATTAATTAGAAGAAAGATTTGAATAGGAGAAAGGAAATATTTAAATTTAATTAAATAAAAAGACTTAATTAAATTCGAAAGGTGATAATTAATTAAAATAAATAAAGGGTATTTATTTAATTAATCAAGTAGACATATGAATGTGAAATAATTAAATAAAGTTGATTTATTTAATTATGGCGGAAGCATAAAATGAATGAAAAATATAATTAAATTAATTAAATTTAATCATATGTAGAGGACTTTTAGAGAGATTAATTAAATAATAAATATTTAATTGTTAGGATTAATTAGACATGACCAATTTTATGCATATACATATCTCTTTTTCACTCTTTTTATTTGCTCTCTTCTTTGCTTGAGTTTACCCTCTCATGTGTGACAACACCCTTTCTATGTTGCTTCAATTTTTTAGAAAATACATCTATTGCCAATTAATCTTTTCTCAAAAATCCTCATGAACACTTCTTTTTCAAAATCACATTCGCGACTAGGACCATAATGGAACATGTTTCCTTCATCATGGGTTCGTAAAGAAAGAATTTGAAAACCTTCCTCTGAGGTGGGAGCATCTTTGACTTTCCCCTCATGAGGGGGCATTTTTCTTCCTTTTGAGTTCCTTGATGAAGTGAACATCTTTCAAAAAAATTCTTTTATGATGAATCAATTTGAGAAGGAATGTCCTTCATGTACTTTTAAATAGTGTGTCCCTTGAGTGGACCCCCTCTTCACATCAGGTCACCGAGGGACCCCTTTGAAAGCTTTCCCATTTGATTCGTTTCTAATATGGCTGATTTTGGACATGTTTTATCTGTAGGTAAACATGTTGCTTTGTACGAATGCCTACAAAGCTGCTTCTGACTATGTGGAGTCTCCTTCTCTAGGTTTCCTTCATGTGAGAGATCTTGGAGGACACCTTCCTTATAGGTCTACAGTCCTATGAGGTGTATATGCCTCTAAGCTTCCTCCATGTGAGAGATCTTGGGGGACACTCCCTTATAGGTCTGCAGGTCTGTAAGGTGTTTGTTTTTTGTTTCCTTCATGTGAGAGATCTTGGAGGAATACCTTCCTTGTAGGTTTGTGGGTTTGTAAGGCACTTTTTTCTCAATTTCTTTCATGTGAGAGATCTTGGAGGAATACCATCCTTGCAGGTTTGTAGGTCTATAAGGAATTTTTTCTCAGTTTCCTTCATGTGAGAGATCTTGGAGGATACCTTCCTTGTAGATCTACGGGTCTATAAGGTGCTTTTCTTGGTTTTCTTCATGTGAGAGATCTTGGAGGAATACCTTCCTTACAGTTCTATAGTTCTATAAGGCACTTTTTCTCAGTTTCCTTCATGTGAGAGATCTTGGAGAATACCTTCCTTGCAAATCTATGGGTCTGTAAGGTGCTTTCTCGATTTCCTTCATGTGAGAGATCTTGGAGGATACCTTCCTTGTAGGTCTACAGGTCTGTAAGGTACTTTTTTTGGGTTTCCTTCATGTGAGATATCTTGGAAGATACCTTCCTTGTAGGTCTATGGGCCTATGAGGTGCTTACTTCTTAGGACTTCCATCGTATGAGAGATCTTAAGGGTCACCTCCTTGCAGGTCTACGGGCTTGTAAGATGCTTTCAAATTCTACAACTTCATAGTTTTGTGGGGCTATGAAGTTCTTTACTTATCCTATGCTTTCAAGTTTTCTAAATTGTGGTTTGCTTCCTTGATGGTTCAGGTATACATTTCTAACCCTACTACCTTTCCAATCTACTTTACCGAAGCACTCATTAGTATTTGTGCTTGCTAAAGTGGGGGAAAAATGTATAGGAGCAAATTTGCACCCCTTACACAAATTCCCCTTTTACGCTTCCTCACTTTAGAAAACCAAATCCGAGGGTGAAATTCCACATCACCTAGCTACCTTCGTTCCACTTGGCATCTTTCTGTTGCATCAGTAGAAGAATATCTATTAGAGATGCACATGCAATGTGTAGACATCTGCACAACACACTTATGTCCCTGACATATCCTTGTGTTTGGACTTGGAAAAGGTGTTACACTTCCTATTGGGAATGATTTGTAATGTCCCTCTTCAACCAGCCAATTCGAAAATGCCTTATTCTCCTCTCCTCACCTCACCTTCAAAAGCATTCATTATTAATGTAACTCATCTCTTTTGGAAATCTCTAAGCATTCACTTCATCTCTTCTTGCAATCTCTTCACTTCCATCACTTCAAGCAACACTTTGGCACTCCATAGCAGCAACAACAACACTCCAACAACTCTATAAAGAAAGTGTGGAACAAGCCATTGCAATGTGGGCTTGAGGTTTTGTAGCACCTCCCTTCATCATACTTGATGTTGTGGTGATTTTTCAAGCCTTCTTTCTCCATCATTGGCTAGTGAGCTCTATACTATTTTGGTTGAGTAGCTCTATACTATTTTGTAGTGGTATTTTTGTACTTTCTTTTTTTACTTATTTATCATACATTCCTCTATCATTGCTATTTTGGTTGTCTATGGAGGTGGAAACACCAAAATGAGGGTTTGTTTGAGGCAAACCCCTATACAACCCCAAAAAATTTCCCTCTTTCTTGTGTGTAGGTGGACTTGTGTTTGGAGCCTATTGGAAAATAAACACCTCAATGAGATCATCTTTGTCACTCTAACTTTCATCAACATATTCTACCACCTTCATTTCTACTTTTCATACTTCATCATACTATTTTTCCCCTTTAAGAATGGTTAGCTAGGTTGTTAGTTTGTTTTTTGGTAGTTTATAGTGTGCTACCTACTATCTGGTCGTAAAGACACCAACACACTCGAGATATACCAGCATGTCATGTTTTCATCCCAAAACTACACTATCATCCCCAAATAGAGAGTTGTCTAAGGTATAGTAATGACTTTGAAAACTAGCTCACCTAGCCTAAACTTTGATCTCTGGTCTTAAGAGTGGTTGTAGGGCCTTATAGTCCTCATCATTCTCATCCCTCATCTAAAATAGTCCTTTAGAGTGAGGTAAGTTAAGGAAACCTTCTTCTCTTGGCTCTCCTTAACCTAGGGCCTTGAACGTGATTGGTTCCTCTCTCTTACAACTACTATATGAGAGGGCTTGGTTGAATCCTTAGTGAGGTAGCAGGATGATGCCATATATCTTTAGCTAATGTCATATTCCACTACCATTGCTCATCTTTAAATCATAACCATTAGATCAACATTTCTAAATCTCCACCATCACCCACTATACTATAGAGCAGGGCCAACACCTTGGTGAGGCAATGAGAGGTTACCATCTATCCTTAGCTTATGTCACCATCCACTATCTCTTGATGTTCATTGCTCATCATTGGATGAGTCTATTGAACAAAACAACTGAGTGGGGGGTTGAATCAGTTGTCACAAATTTAAACCTTAATTCATTCATCAGAACTAATCCTTACCACTGTTTAGATAATTAAATATTAAATACTAGTGTAGAAACTAAATACCATCACATAAACACAATAACACCAAATTTATGTGGAAAATCCAATAAGGAAAATATCATGGTGAGAATTAAATCACACTATAGAGAATATCAAAATTGATTACAAGAGGCTCACTGCCTAAGAAACAAGGCTCACTACCAAAACAAGATGTCACTATCTAAATCAAAACACACTGTCCAATAGGGCTAAAAACCTAGAGGGGCTCACTGCCATAGAGATACAAATAATATATAAGAGATATGTTACAGAGAGAAGATAATCTTAATGCAACAAATAAATCCACCACAATTTACTCAACCATTTCAGACATGCATGAATGATAGAGTACACCTTCTGCTCACTGCATCTAGAAACTTAGCATTTAGGTTTCACATTGATCTTCCACACTCACTGATTCACATCAATCTCACACCTATTTTCTCTATTTATTTTCACTTATCTCTCTTTCCTCTTTATATGCTCTATTTCACTACTAAATAATCATGTATTTATACCATCTTCAACTTTGAAACATATCTAAAGTCAGCCATCTAAATTCAAATTCAAATTAAGTTGGTGCCAACACATCCTAGGGTGGAATTAGAATGAGGGCAACCCAAACACTTTCTTTATAAGGATCCAAATAGATCCAACACGCTTCATCAACTCCAAAGATAGTGTTCAACACAAGGTTAGCCAAACTAGTCTAAAAATCATTGAAAATTTTAGCACAAACCTTCCAAATACCAAAATTATCTTCAATACAATCAAAACAACTCAACTCTAGAACCAAAAGTCATAAGACTTTAACAAAGAGAAATTCAAACCAATAATATTTCTCCTGAACCTCAACCAGAAACAAAAAAAACCATAGTTCACAAATAGTGAACATAATTCACACTATACAAATAATCAACGGCCAAAATTCTAGATATAGCAGCTTCCAACAACTAAATCAACATATATGAACCACACAAACATAGGAGAAAATCTTGGATCAAAACCAAGAACAACCATTGAACACCTGCAATCTTCCTTCAATACAATTTTCTTAATATCCTTGACATATACAACCAATAACTTGTAGCTATGACACTCATGACAACAACAATCAGTAGATAACCAATTGACTAGTTGACATCAATGATTACACCTTTATTCTTTCCATTCTTGCAAGAATCTCCCCCTTTGTCATTGATGGAAACATATGATTTGAAAAAATATCAAAGACACCATACTAGCTCTACATACACAGTTGGTTCCCAAATCAAAAAAATCCACTAAATCCTAGAAGTAGGCCACATTTCATGCTCAAATCTAGTGTAGGACTTGGCCAATGAATAGGAAATGAGATTGGAACATATTTCCCCTACATTTCAAGCTTTGTAGGACCTTGGGGGTGACCCTTTCAATAACACCTAAATATTCAAACACACACTCAATAGGGTATTTCTTAACAGATAATGCTCTCACTAGAATATGCCAAGAAAAGTGAAATATCACTCAACATTAGCTAAGATATTGGGAAACTTTCATTAACTATCATGGAGAACATGGTAGATACAAATAAACCATAAAAGTAAAAGAACATCAAAGGAAAAAGGGTTTTATGATTTTAAGATTTGGTACCAAACTGAAAATAGAAGATGCATAAGGATTGACCAGTGCCAAGAAAAAGGGCTACAGAGTCATATAACCAACATTTTATCCTTTAATGTTAAACATGTTTTGAAGATATTTGAAAATGTTATCACCTTATGATAACAAGACCACTGAAAATTTATTAAATGATAGTTCTTTGAGATCCATCTGAAAACACCATACTCCCATTACATTCATTAAAGCAATTACTCTATTCTTTGAATAGAAGGCAATAACAAATGCAATTCAAATGCAACAAATGTGCATGAAAAAACTAAAGTAATCTTTGGTTATTGAATTTAAAAAAGTATTGCATCTCAGTCATGAAGACAGTCACAAGATATAATATATTCATGAAGCACCATTCAAAATATAGTAAAATCTCAAACTAATGGCTAACGGTCATATATCTCACCTAGCTATACAATTTTTTATAAAGCTTCTATCTGCCTTGTAGAACTTCAAAAATTAGAACCCTACCAAATAAAAAAAGAATGAGAATAAAAAGTAGAGGAAGCCCTAAAAATTATCTGGAGTTTGATGAAACAAAAAAATGTGTCATATATTAACCAAATAAAAGTTTGTATTTTTCTTAATTATGGAGTTTATCAAGACTGAGCATGACAAGGAAAGTAAGAGATTTTCAGGTGTAGCAGTCAAAGATTCCATCATATCTAGAAAATTATGATCTAGGTTCTTGAGAGTTTGGGACATAAATTAGGAAACAAGAAGGCAAAAAAACCCATTAAATTTCATGAAAACTTGATTCGTGGTTTGAAAGAGGAATTCACTAGTTTGATATTCTAGAAATTTTCTTCGATGCTCTAAAATTTGTTCATTCATTTGTTTCTATGCTCCAGAATTTCTGGAACTAAGTGAAGGATCATTTATGAAGAGGTTGAGAAACTTGGGTTTCTATGAGTAGTTAAGAGACAATCGTTGAGAGAATCTATGGGTAGTTCCAAGCATTAAGGCAAGTTGTTGGGTTGTGCAAACAAATGGAACATATCTAGGAGATAATTTTAGGTAGTTTGAGCCAATTTGCAAGCATCTAGGAGCTATTTTATGAGCTTTAATGATACACAAGGGAAAGACATGAATTTTTTAGCAATCAAATGTCTTTTGGGAGCTTGTTTAAGGGTTGCAAAATAGGCATATTTATTTTGGAAAACCAAAAAAGATTGACTCAACAAAATGAAGGAAAGACTCATCTTTTTCCCTCAACATATGTTCTTATCTTCTACTAAGTTGTTGCACAACAATTAAGGCTCATCTTTGAGATTAGTTGAAGATAGGAATTTTATAAATCTAGTATAATCATGGAATCAAATGGGGGAAGAGTTTTATAAAATAATAGAATTCAACTTTTAGCAACAATTGTTGTTTGTAGTTTATTTCTTAGCAGCAATTTCATTTCCAGCAATTATATTTCTAGTATTTTCCTTTACAAGTTGCCTAGAATAGATTTGATTCCAGTAATTACATTTTTAGTATATCCTTTTACAAGTATCTTAGGATAGATTTGATTCAAGCATTTTATTTACAAGTTCTTAGATTAGATTTATTTCCACCAATTTTTTTCATGCATTGTCTTTAAATTTCGTTTGTAGAAAAAATGTGCCATGCAAATGATTTATTCTCCCTCTTACATATTGTCATGGACACTACCTTGGATTAACATTTATAATTAAATGATAAGGAATGCAGTGACACTCATCATTTTTGACATTGTTATCAGGGAAAAGGTGTCATTAAGGAGTTGTTGATGATTTGGTGATAGCAGGTTAAAAGAAAAATTAGTTTGAATTTTTTTTTTAGGTTTATTATTTAGAAATTCTCTGTTTTATTATTTTAGAAGCCCCCCAAACAATAGATCCAAAGGAAGAGGTTCTTGCATGCAAAGGTGACAACTCTTGTGCAATATCCTCAACCAAAGGACTATGAATTCAAGCCCCAGCAAGAAAAAAATTATTTAAACAACTTCAAAGTCCAAGGAGGGCTTCTTGATCAAATATTTGAAGGACAAGGAGTTGCATCCAGTCGTGCATGCAATAAAATGTGATGAAGAATTACAAAATATTTCTAATCAGCCCATGCATCTAGTAGAATTAGAAATTATGGAGAAGGATGTCATTTCAAAGGAAGGAGAAGCATCAAAGTTCAAATATTTAGCCATCTTCTTCTCATAGTTTTCCTCTTCTTTCAAAAATTTAAATGCATAGATCCATCCTTTAAGAAAAAAGGATGTTATTTTTCACAACTAATTAATGGTTTTATGTAACATATCTCTACATCAATAAGTAGAGTAGGATAGAATAAATTTTTTTCTGCAACATGACAATAATATCCCTGAAATATCTTCAGAATAACTCAGAATATCTTTAGAAGCATCTCTAGTGACCTCTTAGAAAATCCCTAGAGCAATTGTAATAAAAGTGAAGAGGTTGGCTCTAGAAGCTCACTATAAGTTGCAAGAGGACCTACAATATTTTAGGTGTGGAGGAGATGTGAGACAAAAAATGTTTCATCTATTAACCAAATAAAAGCTTGCATTTTGTTTAATTATAAAGTTTATCAAGACTGAGCATGATGAGGAAAATAAGATATTTTCAATTGCAGCAATCAAAGATTCCATCATATCTTGAAAATTACGATCTGGGTTCTTGAGATATTTGGATAGAAATTAGGAAACAAGAAGGGAAAAAAATTTATTAAATTTCATGAAAACCCAGATTGTGGTTTGAGAGAAAACTTCACTAGTCCGATGCTATTCAAATTTGTTTTGATGCTCTAGAATTTGTTCATTCGTTTGCTTTTATGCTCTAAAATTTCCATAACTAAGTAAAGGATCATTTATGAAGAGGTTGAACAACTTGGGCTTCTATGAGTAGCTAAGGGACAATAGTTGAAATCATCTAAGGATAGTTCCAAGCATTAAGGCAAATTGTTGGGTTGTGCAAACAAATGAAGTATTTCTAAAAGATAATTTTAAGTAGTTTGAACCATTTTTGCAAGAATCTAGGAGTTGTTTTATGAGCTTTAATGATACACAAGGGAAAGACATGACTTTTTCAGCAGTCAAATGTCTTTTTGGAGCTTGTTTAGGGGTTGCAAAATAGGCATATTTGTTTTAGACGACCAAAGAAAATTGACTCAGCAAAATGAAGGAAAAACTCATCTTTTTCCCTCAACACATGTTTCTATCTTCTACCAAGTTGTCTCACAACAATTAATGCTCATCTTTGAGATTAGTTGAAGATGGAAATTATATAAATTCATTGTATTCAAGGAATCAAATAGGGGAAGATTTTTATAAAATAATAGAATTCACCTTTTAGCAACAATTGTTGTTTGTAGTTTTATTTCTTAGCAACAATTTTATTTCTAGCAATTACATTTTCAGTATTTCCCTTTTACAAGTTTCCTATGATAGATTTGATTCCAGCAATAACATTTCTAGTATTTTCTTTTACAAGTTTCTGAGGATAGATTTGATTCAAGAATTTAATTTGCAATTTCTTATATTAGATTTGTTTCCAACAATTTCTTTCATGCATTGTATTTAAATTTCATTTGTAGAAAAAACATGTCATGCAAATGATTTTTTCTCCCTCTTGCATATTTCCATGGACACCACCCTAGATTAAAATTTATAATTAAATGATAAGGAATGAAATGACACTCATCATAGCTGACACCTAGATCCTCCATCTTCCATTGATCTTCTATATTTTTCTTGTATTCACTTTGATTCTACAACAAAAAATTCCCCTTGACCGTAAAAAAACCTTCACCTCATCTTCCATTTTTCCCTACAACATGAAAACTATTTTTGTGTTCTCATGAAAGCTTTTTACTTCTGCTCTTTGCTATGTTGCATTTTACATATTTACTTCCTAGAAAACAAAATATTCTTGTTTTTATAATGGAGGCTCCAAATGATTTACCCAATTGTGTAAAACAACATTTCCCGTGCACCCCACTCTTTACCCTTTTTCATTTTTCCCTCACAACTTCTTAAAGGGTAAAGATTTTAAAGAAAAATACTTTATTGGTGAAAAATAAATTATACCCATTCCTCCCCCTTTATTTTAATTATTTAACTTGAAAGCTTTTAAATAGTGAATATTTTAAAATCAATTATTGGAAAAAATAAAAACCTTACCCGTGTCTTTTGAGTTTTACTTCACTTTATATTTAAAAGATTCCTTTAGAGATTTTCCCTTCGGGCCCACCAGAGCCCTTTCCCTACACACCCCATAGCACTCCCATAGATGTCATCCTCCATCCCGCATGGTTAGTGGGCTAGGGTGGAGATGCATCCATGTCACTCCATCCTCACTAGTTGCTGATAAAGCTCTTTTTCTTCTCACTTTCTGCTTGACAAACCCTAACAACAGTGCATTTTTTCTCAGGAAATGTTGAAGTTAAAAACTTTCAGAGATTTGAATGCCACATCAAAGCGTACCATGTGAATTGAGGGTGCCAATATTTTCCCTATAAAATGTTCTTTTACAATATTTTTCACTGTTCTACTCCATAAAGTAATCAAGCCAAAAATAGTAAAACTAGGGCTCGATGCCAAAATAGAGATTTCTCAAAAAATCTTGATACATTATCACTATGGTGAAATTTCCTTTACAATATCAATTTGTCCCACAAAGATATCACAATGGCTGCTTCATGTGCAACAAAAGCATTTCCAAGTCTTTGGGTTGACATTCTTACATAGTGTATTGCCTCATCCTATAGATCCCTTTTCTCCTTGCAAATAGTTGTGCAATGATTCCAATTGAAAGTCAAACATTAAAACTCTTTGCATCTGATTTTCTTGATGCGGCCTTTAAGTATTTCATTTGCTTGAAAAAATTCATCTATTTTAGTTCCACATTTCCAGCATACATGAAGAATTTGATAATTTTTTAATCTCCTTAAGTACATCCCATATCGATTTCTAACATGGTTGAAACTCATTCCAAGCCTATGCCATGGCTGTTTCATCTGCAACAACAAACACCTCATGTCTTGGCACCAACAACTTACAATATATATCAAAAGCCCTCTCAGAATGTGTTACATTCTTCACTACCAGTGCAATGGCTACATTCCTTTGAGAGATAGTTTCCAACGCATTGTAAATGCAATACCAAACAAAGATCTTACTTCCATATGCTTGTGTTCAAGAAATCAAATTCTCATTTTATTCATTACTTTGAATAATTTAAATACCAAGTCAAGTAGTTGCATTTTGATTATAACTTTAAGAAGCATATGTAGAAATCCATGACATGAAAATATCTAAAGCTGAGTCATGACACTTGGAGGAGAGAATAAGGTAATCCATCAAATCCCTTCCATCACTAAACATCTTTGCCCCTATCAAAATGTGATTCATTGTAGAATAAATTTGTAAAGTTCCTTGAATGTTTCCTTCTTAAATGCAACCCTTAAAAATTCTAAACTTAGTTAAGTCTCACCCAAGCCCTTTATATGGTTGCAAAATGTAGATATGCACCCACATAATGAGGAAACATAAGCATTATTAGCCTGTATAAAATATTTGCTTCATTCATCTGCATATTGTCACCACATTATTCACTTCTATAGCAAAATCAATGTGATCAACCTTTGAATGTATCACTTTCGTCAAGTTGTGTGATACATGTCAGGTCCCCTTGTGGGCCCAACTATTTTTTTTTTGTTTTGAAACAAGCTTCATGCCTTGAATTGATTTGAAATTATTTCTGAATCCTCTTGGCATGAGAAAATTCATTTCGGTAGACATCAAAATCCACTTTCAAGTATTTTGTACTATGAGCCCAATAGGTTAAATGGCCTCTAGAATCGCCCTAGAAAACTAGTCAAACTACTTCTTGAAGTCATGAAAATGCACAAGCATGTAGAAATTTGACTCAAAAATTCAATGCAACAAATGACCTAGAAAAATTCATCCTGAGTTGCAAGATATTCAATACCAATTAAATGGCTTGCTCAGACTTTTTTGCAACTGCACATGTCAAAAACCAATTAGGGTTCACCAAGTCACCTCCTTGAAAAAATATCAAATCACCTTCTAAGAAGCTACCACTAGAGACATTAGATCATTTAGGTCCATTGGGTATGTGTGCAAGAGGTATTTTCTTCAATCCACATTCTTCACAAGATATTGAGGGTCAAAGTTGACCTCAAAACATTCCTAGAAATGGAGATGTAAAAGTGAACAAACTGCATTTTCTTTTGATCTTAAAAAAATATAAAATCTAATCTCGAGACTCTAAAACTAGACCAGGGAGCATATGAATGTGAGGGGAATGCAAGGCACCAATCCATTTAACATGAAGATCATCTAGTTGTGAAATATCATTCTGAACAAGAGGCCACTTCTCAAGACTAAGAGTTTGCAAATAGCAAAACAGTCCCAAAACCCTCCAATTTTTCATTTCAAAACCCTATCAAAACTCATCATAGGAAGATAAAATCAGACATACATGTTCACATATGTCAACTAAATATGTTTACCAAGGGATTTGGTATGAAATTCAACTAGCTCTGAATTATGACCCTTCAAAGTAGGTCACTGGGGCAGATTTTTCCCGGGCACTACTAAGTATGCAAAGCCAAATTTTTCAACATGGGCACTTAAAATTTGTAAAATTTGAAGGTGCCATCATATACTTCTGAATATTTTTTGTCTATTTTTTTCTATTTCTCTTTGTTTCTCCCCTTTAGTAGATAGTATTTTATATTCTTCCTTTTTTTTGTTTGTTTTCTTCCTCTTTTTCACATGCTTCCTCTCCCCCTTTGAAATCAATGGAAAAGGAAAAAGATATTTTACATTGATTTCCCAATTGAAATAAAAAATATAATACTCTTAAAATGAAAACACCTAACACTACCTACTCCCCCTGAGAGGTAGCCACCAAAACATTGGTCTAGAAGAAAGATAGATCCCTAGATCCAACAAACTGATGCATATCCATATGCATCTAGTTAAAGAAAGGAGGGGAAATGACCCCTAACTTCTCCTAGAGATACTCAAAATTATCTTTAGGAAAAAAATTTGTGAATATATCAGGAATATGATCCTTCATCAAAATATATTCAAATTCTACTTCATTCCCCATGATCTTCTCTCAAGAAATGATACCTGATACATATATGCTTAATTCTTAATTGCACTTGTATTATCACAGAAGATAGAAATAAGATCAACATACACCACTGTGATCTTTCAATGTATGTTTCATCCATAGAACTTGTGTACAACAAGATGTGACAACAATATACTCAGCTTCAACAATAGACATGAAGACTGAATCTTGTTGTTTACTCAACCATGCCACCAATCTACAACCAAGAAAGAATGCACTGCCACTTCTACTCTTTTTGTCATCTACTTATCCAACCTAATCTACATATGTATAAGCACTTAGAGTAAAGTCAATATCTCTAGGATACCATAATCCATAATCTGAAGTGCCATTCAAATATCTGAATATTCTTTTAACATGTGTTTCCTTAGGGTATTCTTGAAATTTAGCCACAATATAGACAACATGCATGATATCTGGTCTAGTAGTAGTCAAATAAAATAGTCCACCAATCATAGATCTATACTTTCTCTGATCATCCTTAGGTGAATCATCATCTTTACCCAATTTACAACCAATCACCGTAGGAGTACATACCGGTTTGGAACCATCCATCCCAAACTTCTTTAACATCTCTTTCACATACTTTGAGTATTTTAAAAATCCCTTTCTCCATTTGATTAATCTGTAGCCCAAGAAAGAAATTCATCTCTCCAAACATAGACATTTCAAATTCTTTATGCATCTCTTCCACAAACATCTTGCACATATTTTCATTTCCTCCAAAAATAATGTCATCAACATATATAACTACAATCAATATTTTGTCATTTTCAATATCAAAATACAAATTATTATTTTTTTGTACCTTTGTTGAAACCTTGTTGACTCAAATACCTGTCTAACCTTGTATACCAAGCTCTAGGAGCTTGCTTAAATCCATATAAGGCTTTCTTCAATATACACACCATATCTAGTTGATTTGACAACTGAAATCCTTCCATTTGTTCCATGTAGATCTCTTCTTCTAGCTCACCATTCAAAAATGTTGACTTGACATCCATCTGATAGACCTTGAAGTCTTTATGAGTAGAAAATACTAGAAGCATCCTTATAGCTTCCATTCTTGCTACCTGAGCAAAATTTTCCTAAAAATATATTCCTTCTACTTGTGAGTAACCTTTACACACAAGCCTCACTTTATTTCTAACCACTTTTCCATTCTCATTCAACTTATTTTTGAACACCCACTTCGATCCAATAATGTTTTTGTCTATAGCTCTTGGGTCAAGTTCCCAAGTTTGATTCTTCTTAATTTGTATAATTTCTTCTTTCATGGCTTCCATCCAATGTTTGTCTTTACATGCTTCACTTATAGTCTTTGGTTCAATATTAGAAAATAAACATAGATTTACTTCAACAACAACTATGCTTCTAGTTAATACTCCTTTAGTCTTATCTACAATAAACTAACTTTTTGAATGATTCTTCTACACATATCTAGGAATCTTAGGTGACACCATCGAAGCATCTTCTTCTATTTCATTCTACTCATTTTTCTTCTCTTGCTCATCCTTATCCAATTCTTCCATAATCTCTTCTATTCTTACACAATCAGGTTCATCAGATACATATTCATCAATGTCAATTGAATTCTTCATTGTCTCATCAACCTTGACATTTGCACTTTCTACAATATTTCACAGTCTTTTATTGAAAAATATGTATGCCTTTCTCTTAGTAGAATATCCAAGAAAAATTCCTTTATCACTTCTTACATCAAACTTACCTAAAGTTTATTCATCTCTTCTGATATAGAATTTGCTTCCAAATACCTTCCTTTGTACTAATTTTTCTTTCTTGAACTTGATTGAATACATAAAAAGAAGTATGAACAGCTTCTTTCTAGTAAACTTCTGATAAACTAGCCTTAGTAATCATTGATCTAGCAACCTCTTGAATTGTTCAGATTTTCCTTTTAACAACTCCATTTTGCTAAGGATTTCTCAGAGCATATAATTGTCTCTTTATTCCATGCACTTCACAAAACATATTAAACTAATTGGAGGTGAATTCTCCACCTCTTTCAGACCTTAATAATTTTATCTTCAAATTCACTTCATTTTCAACCATAGCTTTGAATGTCTTGAATCTATCTAATTCATCTAATTTTTCTCTAAGAAATATAACACATGTATATCTAGAATAATCATCAATCAAAATCATAAAGTACCTTTCTCCTTGTAGACTTCTCACTCTTGTAGGACCATAGATATCTATATGAATTAAGTCCAGTAATCTAGTAGTATACTATTCCTTTGATATCTAATGACTTCTTGCTTGCTTTCCAAACTGACAATGCCTACAAATAGCATTAATAGGCTTTGTAATTCTTGGTAAATCGTACATGGCCTAAATTTCACTAATCCTTGCCAAGTTATCAAATTTCATGTGACACATTCTTCGACGCCATAACCAACTGACATTAATTTGAGTCAAAACATCATCCATCAACACCCTTAAGTTGATAGATATTTCCTTCATATTTTTTCTTGTAGCAATCAATGTTCTAGATCCTTTTTAGATTTCACATCTCCCATCCTTAAAGAAAGTATCATATCCCTTACTGTACATCAGTCCAACACTCAAAATATTATGCCTCAAACTTTTGACATAGTATACATCATCAGTATTATGCTTGCCATCAAAACTTATTGAACCTATCCCACAAATTTTAGCACTAGGATCATCTCCAAACATAACCAAGCCTTCATATTATTTTTCAAGTTTAACAAACTTACTTTTATCACCAATCATGTGATGTGAAAAATCACTATCTACTACCTAGTAGTTCTTTTCTTTTTTAGCATGTAGGGTAGAGATGACAGTTGTTGGTATAAATAGAGTCTTGTACCTAGTTCATTCATTACTAGGGGACTTATTTACATCATGTTAATTTTACTTAGGTCCTAGGAAGGAATCTTTCTAGATGGTATTAGTTGTTGCTAGTTGTTATCTTATCTTTTGACATCTACTACATGTGAGCCTAGGTAAGTGTGATTAGTTGTCTCATGTTATATGATTAAGAAACTTGTCATAATCATATGACATCTTGCATCTCACCTTGGCTATATAACCAAGGGGTCTCTCATTGTACAATAATAATCATATCATTGGCATTGAATAAAGTTTATTCTTGTCATATTCATCTCTCTCTCTTATGCTTTCCATTTGGTTCATAGATCTTGGCATCCATAGCCAATTCTAACATGGTATCAGAGCTATATCTTAGTTCTAACATGGTATCAAAGAGGGTTGGGTGCCATTGGAGAGTCTTTTTCTGAAGAGAGATACTAGATTTGGGGGTGTTCCATCTTGTGGCTCTTTATTGTAGGTTCATATCAGAGCTTGCTAGTGCAAATATATGCTCACCATTGTGTCTAGAAGGTTCGAGAAAGTCAATTTTTCCTTTTATTTCATCCAAATCAGACATACGAGGCCAAATCTATGAGGGTTTGAAGCTAAAGAGTGGTTGCCAGATCCAAAAGGTAGCTACATTTTTGGAGCTTTTTGGGTTAAATCCAACCTTTCCATCACATCCAGAAGGGAAAAAAACCCTAAGATTGATTGTCAAATTTTCTAAATCAGAGTAGTTGTCCGGTGAAGAAAAAAAATTCCCAGGGAGCTGTATGACTCCATGGTCGTCATAAATGTTGTCGGTAGAAATTTTCTGAAATATAAATATATATATTTTTTATTTGGTAAGAAAATTTTTGAAATTTTTTTATAAAAAAAATATTATTTGTACCGATTTTATTTTTTTGTAAAGTTTTATTTTAATATCAAAAAGAAAAAAAAATTCTTGGCAAATGTATAGGGTATAGACCGTAGACCGTACGTTGTCCCACATCCCTGCATAGTAGGTAGAGTACTACCACTTGGCGAAATACTATTCACCCACATGTCCCTGCGGTTCCTATACCAATTGCTAGGTAGTTTGCAAAGTCTAGCGGGCCCCATAAATCATCTATCGGCAGGCAAAATTTGGCCAATGTGAATAAACAACAGGCAGGGCTTTTTCACAATTGACAGTTTCAAGATTTTGGAGTATATTCTGCCAATCATCGGCATATTCTGACACTGACCACCTCTTAGAATATTCCATCCACACCATTGAAGATTTTGTCACTAGTTGAGAATATTCTGAGGGAGAAGCATATTCTGAGGGAGAAGTGTATTCCAGGATGACAGGCATTTGACCATCAATTTTAGCCTCTTCTATTGTTGACGTCAACAGACCATCAACATTTTCAAAAACATTTTCCCCCCTCACCATTTGATTTTTTGATTTTGTAGTTCAAATTTTAAGGCCTACTTATGCATATTACAAGAAGGATGGACATGAAGAGAATTATTGTTATAAGGACATTGATGAGTTGAAAAATCTTCTCAAAAGGAATCACATTGATTTGCCTTCTAGAATTTTTGATTCACCTCCTTCTTCTTCAAAATAGTCTAAAAAGGACAAAGGTCAAGCTCTTTGTGCTCTTTTAGGTCTAGGATCAATGAGATGACTTCTAGATTCAGGAGCATCTCATCATATGGCATCTTCACAGTCCATATTCTCTTCATTTCAGCCTTGTACTATGTCTCCTATCTTGATGGGAAACAATACATACATGAGCGTAATAGGGAAGGGATCTATTAGTTTTTGGTACAACACTTTTCAGGATGTCTTATGTGTTCCTCATTTGATGAACAATCTTCTTTCCATATATCAGATTACACATGGTGGAGATGGGAGAACTGTAGAGTTCACTCCTAATTCGGTTATCATTCAAGACTTGGGAACTAGAGAGATCATTGCTACTAGGGTGGTTGATCATTCATCTCGGTTGTATACCTTTGCACATTTTTCTTCTAATGATGACATTGTTCCTTTAGCTGTTAATCACACTTCTAGTATGAATGATGATTCAAAGGAGACATTTGGCTTCTTGAACTTGGGAGTTCTCACATTAGATCCAATTCTTGAGTCATCCATTTCATCTCCTCCATCTACTATTGTACTTGATGAGGCTTGTGATTCTAGAGTTTGGGTTCCTTGTGATTCAGTCTAGCAGGACATATATCATTCTCGTAGTCTTCCAGATATGGCTACTTTAGATGACTTCCTAATAGGTATTTCAGACTTGTTTGTGGAGTCTCATCTTGCATATTTGGAGGACACCATTGATGAAATTCTTCTTCTCTTTGATGAAGATGCTCCTTCTTTAGTTGCTGTGATGGAACACTTTGACCCTCCTATTCATTCTCTACATGATCATTCTTCACAAATTGACGTTAGTGTGGATACTTTTGGACAGCATTTGGAGGTGGCTTCTTTATCTTCAGAGGGGATATACTTGTCTTTGGATAGTGATCTACATTCATCTCTACTAGATGTTTGATTTTCCTCTTCAACAGTGTAGCCTACAATGCCTATTTGGAGTGTGTTAGCTTTTGGCATTGACATGGAGACACTTGAGCATGCTTCAAAGACATCATTCATCATCTATATTCCTTATATCCTGCATACATCCTTGGTTTTGTTTCTTCCTAAGGGGAGGAATGTTGTTCAATGAGATTGGATCATCTTCAGCATTCAATGTTGAGCTTCTACCATCATTGTAGGAGACTCAACATTGAGGGGGGGATGCCTTACTTCTCTTCTAATTCTCTCTTATGGGGGGTTATTTTTCCTCACATGGGGTTTTTACCTTCTCATTCTTCATTGAGAGCATTCCTATTTTGTATTTCATCTCTCTTTTGGGGAGGATTTTTGTCCCATTGGGTTTTCTCCTTTTCTCCATTTGTGGGAGATTGCATTACATGTACATGGGTACCTAACATGGCCTAATAGTTGGGACCCATCTTTGCATCTTTGTGTCATTTACATAATAACATGCTACTCCCTAAGTTGCAATTAAGGGGGGGTGTTGGTGTAAATAAAATCTTGTACCTAGTTCATTCATTACTAGGGGACTTATTTACATCATGTTAAGTTTACTTAGGTCCTAGGAAGGAATCTTTCTACAAGGTGTTAGTTGTCACTAGTTATTATCTTATCTTTTGACAACTAATACATGTGAACCTAGGTAAGTGTGATTAGTTGTCTCATGTCATATGATTAAGACACTTGTCATAATCCTATGACATCTTTCATCTCACCTTGGCTATATAACCAAGGGGTCTCTCATTGTACAATAACAATCATATCATTGAAATTGAATACAGTTTATTCTTGTCATATCCATCTCTCTCTCTCTTGTGCTTTCCATTTGGTCCATAGATCTTGGCATCCATAGCCAATTATAGCATGGTATCAGAGCTATATATTTGTTCTAACACCAATCATGTGATGTGAACAATCACTATCAACTACCTAGTATTTCTTTTCTTGTTTAGCATGTATGAAAAAGATGACAATACCTTCATTTTTGTCCTTCTCTAGAGGGATTTCCTTCACAAGTTTCTCAGAATTAGTAGAAGTAGGCTCATCCTTTATATCCAAGAAAAAGCATTCATTGTCATTAGGATATTCATAATCAAAATCCTCATCAAATATACTAGCATTCGCATTCACATAATATGCTTTGTTGATCTTTTTTCCTTTATTTTCTTTCTCATATCTTTATTTATTCTTCTTAACTCTTTCTAGACACTTTGCAGCATAATGACCTATTTCTCCACAACTAAATCATTTAAAGGGTAACTTACCTTCATACTTACTAGAGCCTTTTATTATCCTTCTCACAAAGTTAGCTTCTATTTCATCAAAATTTTCTTCATCCAAATCTTCAACTTTTGTAGCCTTAAAAGCAGTTTATGATTTGCATCCATTCCTTGGATTCAACTTCCTCATCTCATAAGATGTCAAAAATCCCAACAATAGATCTTCAGTGAAGGTCTTATAATCTATACTTTGTTCAATATCACACGCCTTCTCACTATAATCATCAAGGATATTTCTAAGAATATTCTTTACAATCCTAGTTTCATCTATAGTAGCACTGAGTCCTCACATTCTAGACACTATCTCATCCAATCTTTGTACATAAGATTTGACATTATCATCTTTAGACATGTGTAGAAGCTCAAACTATGTCTCCAAATTTTGCAATTTTTCCTCTCTCTCTTTCATCACCTTCATGTGCCCTTTCCAAAGCATCCTAGACTTCCTTAGCAGTCTTCAAATTTTGATCCTTAATCAACTCGAAATGTACTAAATTGTTCTTAAAAATGTACTTCACCTTATTGTTCGCTTCATGTGCTTTTATCTCATTGGTCATACTCGGACCATTAGCATGAGGAGTGTAAGGATTTTTGTAAGCTTTCTCCACATCATATATGTAAAACTTCATATATTTTTCCATCAATATTTTCCAGATAGCATAATTAGTTCCATTGAACCTTGGATAATCATAAGTCATTTTGCTAGCCATCTTGAACCTTCCTCAAGCGGTTAAGCTCTTCACCAAGGAACCAAGCTCTGATGCCAATTTTTGAACAACAAACTTTAGAGGGGGGTGAATAAGTTGTCACAAATTTCAAGATTAGTTCATTCACCGAAACTAATCCTTAACATTGTTTAGATGATTAAACATTAAATACTAGTGCAAAAAAAAATACCATCACATAAACACAATAACACTAGATTTACATGGAATACCAAATAAGGGAAAATCCATGGTGAGGATTAACTCACACTATAGAGAATATCAAAACCAATTACAAGAGGCTCACTCCCTAAAAAACAAGGCTCACTTCCAAAACAAGGACTCGCTGTCTGAATCAAGACTCACTGTCCAACAGGGCTAACAACTAGGAGGAGCTCACTACCACAGAGATACAAAGAAGATATAAGAGATATTTTCTAGAGAGAAGACAATATTAATGCAATAAATAAATCCACCATAATTTTCTCAACCACTTGTAGACATGCATGAATAATAAAATACACCTTCTACTCACTACATCCAGAAACTCAATGTTTAGGCTTGGCACTGATCTGCCACACTCTCATCACACACATACTCACTAATTCACATCTATTTTCTCTATTTCTTTGCACTTATCTCTCTTTCCTCTGACTATTCTCTATTTAATCCCTAACCCATCCTGTATTTATACCATCTTCAAATTTGAAACATATCCAAAGTCATCCATCCAGATTCAAATTTAAATTAGGTCAGCACCAAAGAATCCTAGGGTGGAATTAGAATGAGGGAGACCCAAACACATTCTTCATAAGGACCAAAATAGATCCAACACACTTCATCAACTCCGAAGATAGTGTTCAACACAAGGTCAACCAAACTAGTGTAAAACACATAGAACTTGTAGACACGTAAAATGTACCAATTGACATTGTGCATCTGATCCCGACTACTAACATCGTTTCATCCTGAATCATCCTTCAGTCTAACCATTTAATCAAATTCCCCTATCTGATTAAATTCATCAATATTCCTCTCTTAATTAAATAAATCATTTTATCTAATCAAGTCATCTCTTTTGTTAATTAAATCAATTCATTTGATCTAATTATCCCTATTTAATTAAATAATTAATTTTATTTGATTAAATCTCTAAAGTCTATCCATTAAATTAAATAAATTGAAACCTTATTTGATTTAATCTAACACCATCCCTTTTAATTAAATAAATTTGAATCCTTATTTAATTAATCTCTTGTCATATTCCTCCCTCTTTTGATTTAAATAAATCCATAAATTTGAGTCAAAAAGGTCACATCATTTAACCTCTCTCATTAAATTAATTAACCCATGATTAATTTAATCTCATCTCATGTCCCATCCTCTAGATAATGCAAGTTGCACATGAAAATAGATTTAATTCATTTATTAAATCTCTATTTTCCTCACAAGGCATCTTTTGGAATATTCTCTCAATTTGAATTCAAAAATTCCAAGTCAACATGTACATCCAAAAAGGCAATAACTTCACCTTACATGTCCTTTCCCTTGAGCCAAGTGGCATTTATTGCATTTTCCCTTCCCTCTTACAAGTCATTTCAACAAATTTGAATTTCAAAATTATGCATTTATTGGCACATTTCCCAAATCTTGCACATCCTTCATCCATTCATAGATTGAAAAGTGGCATCATGTCATTGGATGAATGTTAGTCCCACATTGCTCAAATTTGGAAATTCATCCATCTTGGATGAATGTTAGTCCCACATTGCTCAAATTTAGACATTCATCCATCTTGGAACTCTATAAATAAAGAGCTCATATCCTCATTTCATCATCCACAAATTATGCAAAGTTACCATGCTCAAATATCCATCAAATTTCATCAACCATTCTTGAATCATAGTTAGGTTTTTCAGATTTTAGCTTGGAGAACTCTTCAACATCAACAAAGTGGATCAATCATCTTCAACATATCAAGCTTGCATCTTAGGGATTGGGAAAGGGCCAATTTTCACATCAAATTGGCACCAATTCCCCCATGGGATCATGTGTTTGCTTTTATAATTAGGATTTAATATTTGTTTTATCATTTTCATTGTGTTCTTCACTATTTTCTTCCTAATTTGAATGTTGTAAATGGATTTCATGGGGAATTCTTGTTTTAGCTTGCAATTCCTTGTTTAACTTGTTTACTCATGCTATTTTGTAGGAACTAGGATCAGGGTTTGCACAAAACTATTAAGCACGAACCTTCTAGATACCAAAATTATCTTCAATACAATCAAAACAACTCAACTCTAGAACCACAAGTCATAAGACTTTAACAAAAGAAATCCAAACCAACAATATTCTTCTAGACCTCAACCAGAAACACAGAAAACCACAGTTCACAACTGGTGACCATAACTTGCACTATAGAATGAATCAACAACAAAAATTATGGATATAGCAGCTTCCAACAACCAATATCAACATATATAAACCATACAAACATAGGAGCAGATCCTGGAGCAAAACACAGAGCAACCATTGAACACCTACAATCTTCCTTCAATACAATTTTCTCAATATCCTCAACATATAGAGCCAATAACCTGTATCCATGAAACTAATGACAACATCAATAAATAGATAACCACTTGACATCAATGAGAACACCTTCATTGTTTACATTCTTACAAAAAAGTCTCATCACTTCACTTCACAATAGCAATGTGAAGCGAGATATCACCATGTGTCTACTTGCAGACTCTAGAACCACAACACAACTCATGCACTATTTGATCATCACCATCTCAATCATAACCATTCCCCACTATACCACATGAAGCTACCATGTATGTCATGGTTTGGTAGGAAGGTCATGTTCCCTACTATATCACAGGGACCTACAAGGGGACATTTTAGGCTAGTGGGATAACTCTATCTATCACCATGACATCATCTTATTCTTTTTTCTCCTTAACCTCTATCAAGACCCACCATTTACACTATGGGAACCATTCGATTCGATCAACATCACTTAATCATCATCATTTCCCACTATACTATGGGACTTCACCACTAATGTCGTGGGCTAGCAGGCACCGTTGATCTTCCCATTGGAAAATATTTGCATAGAACTTAGGAGTTATTAAATTTTATAAATATCTATCAAGTTGGTAACACTTAGGAAAGGGAGTTGGTCAACCTATGTCCATAATGGCTTAAGCCACAAATTAAGCAAATAGCAACTTGTGATAGAGAGATAACATCAAAATATAAGCCTATTTGGTACCATGACCATAAACCCTAGTTCAAATTGAGAGAAAAATAATTTCTAAGAAACCAATATATCATTTGAATTTTCATATTATATATCTAGAATGTACTCAGAAAACCCACATCAAATCTACACTCTATTTTTTTCTTTGACATTTGGAATCAACCTTTGCAACATTGTGAGAAAAAGTCATGACAATTTTACTAATTTCTAAGAAACTTTGCAACATTTGCAAAGCATGCTCTTGTCCATCAATATGCACCATGACTTCCAAAACCATACATAGATCCTCTGATCATCATAACATCCAAGCACACCACCGAACTGTCCTCTTACATCAATGACACCTTTTGTCATCATGCCAATATCTCCCTTACAGAATCAATTCCACATTACCTATGATCTCTCCTTTGACATCAATGACACTTTTTCACATTAATGCCAACACCATCCTTTACTGGATCAATTCCATATCCTCTTTGATCCTTTTTTGACATTAATGACAACAATATGCCAATAATCTCCCCCTTTGTCATTGATGGAAAAACTAAATGCTTAACCTACATCCAATGGTTTGATACTAGTTATGGATAATATCTAAGCTCAATTCTCCTTTGCTCACCCATATGAGCATTTGCATACTTTTCTCCCATGCTCCTATTTTGAGCATTTGCTCACCTTTCTCTCCCTTTGACATCAATGGAAAAGGGTCGCACTCTTGAACATCTTATTTTAGGTCACCATGCTTCTGCAGCCTTTAATTCTCCTTAGTAATGCTAAAAAGGTATTTTTTCTCCCCTTTTGACTGATACCAACTCATACCAATTTTTTCTCTCCTCCTTTGACCACAATGGAAAAACCAAATTCTTCAACCACTCTATACCAATTAACACTATCTGATGCAAGTTGAAGTTCCATTTCATGCTCTGAACCAATCAGGTCTAATACCGATTCTAGATATTTTCACTTTATTCTTTGTGCCATTTAACACTCTGAACTACACTGTACCAAGTATGACATTGATTTGATACCAATAGCAGCTCCCCCTTAGACCTTGCTTCATTTTAATTCTTACATACTTGAGCATTTGCTTCACTTTAGGCTCTATACTGACTAAAATACTCTATACCAATTCACAATGGTCTGAAACCAATTGGAACCACTCAATACCAATTATAACAAAATAAATTATGAGTGTATTTACAAAAATTCTCCTCGTCAGACATATCTCTTCTTCTTGCAAACAAGGAGAATTTCTCTCAACAGAGAACCTACACAACTTCTCTCTTTCAACTATAGATATTCTCCCCTTAAGAGAAAGAATGTAACCATCAATTCATTATAAATTTGTAAACCTTATTTTACCTAATGTGATCTATCTTTTCATTTTTGTGGATGAATGAGATACAAATTAAGCTCCTCCTGGACTCATGCCCTAACACTTACAGATTAGTGATGTAAGGTAGAAGCAACCACATTGAGTGTTTCCTACTAATCTTTCACTCTCCGAACCTTCTTAAGCTTATTTTATATCTAGTTAGCCTTCTTCTCAACAACATGTGCACTTATGTTCACTCTAGAGGACGTATTCCTCTTCCTTTTATTTTTTTCTATTTGTCTTACATGATTTTTTCTACAACTCTTAGTTATGTGACCAAAATTATTACAATTTTAGCACATTACATTCATATTAATTATAGGATAAATTGAATTCTTATTCATATATTTTGTGCTCCTTCTAGGTGCAGCTCTACATTCACAAGGCCTATGACCAAACTGATTACATGAATAATCGTAACCATAAAAACATGAGTACCTAGTCATATCTTTTCTTTATGTAGGATGAAGTGGTCTTCTTTGATTTGACATCTTGGAATGTCTATCCTTGTGAATCTTTTTGCATCAGCACCCTTTGTGTGCTTCTTTTTCTTCAAATTTTTAGGAACTAATTTCTCCACCTTCTTATCTATTGTAGGATTCTTCTCCTCTTTTGCTATCTTCACCTTAGTAGTTCCTTTATCTTATTTTCCATTTGTAGAGGAATTCTCCTTAGAAAAAATTGTGCATGCTTTCTCATTATTTTTGCAACCTCTTTCTTCTACTTTAAATCTATCATATAATTTTACAAAAGCACTGGTAGAGGAACTCTTTCCTTTCTCAAACCCTAGTTTAACCTTTTCTTTTGGTTTTGATGGCTTTCTTGATTTTACCAACTCATCTAATATCTTAGATCCACCTTTCAACTTCATATCTTTTTCAATCTTCTCCTTAGCATCTCCTAACTCTTTTCTTAGAGCAACTATTTTTGTTTCAAGCTTTATGCACTCATCTAATTTAGACTATAGTTTTTTTTTTGTTATCCTCTAATCTAGTTGCACTCAATTATGGGATAACCCCTATTAAACTTGTTTGTTTTGTAGTTTCATGTACTTCAAGCATGCCAAATGAGGCACATTTCTATTTGCCTTGATGTGTATTTCTATACCTCAAATCATCCATTTGAGCATTTGTCCTTATTTGTATTTTGAAAATCTTCAAAATGAATATTTTGATTAACTCTCATTTTTTGGGAGTTAGAATATTTTTCACTCATGTAAGAGCACTGATTTTCAGTGCTCCTACATGAGCCATGTGTTTGAAATTTTCTCCAAGTGTTGAAGCGATGATTTTCACTGCTCCTACACTTTGCTTTCACCTTATCATGTTTGAGAGCTATTTTTTAGTGCTCTGACATATTTTCTCTTATCAAGTTTTATGGATGTAAGAGTGGTATTTTTTAGTGCCCTTACATCCTCTAATGTTTTGAAAATGTTGGAGTAGTGATTTTCAACACTCCTACATTTTCCCTCGGTTTTCATATGTGCATCATAAATGAACTTAGAGTTTATTAATTATCATTCAAGTGGCTTATTAAATTTTTTTTAAGTTAATGTCTCCTCATTTTAATATTCTCTCTTCCTTCTCCTTTATGCTAGTCATTGTGTAAACCTGAAGAAAAAGTTGTGGATGGATTTCGTGGGGACTGCATGTTAAGGTTTTCAAATTTTCACAAAATAGATTTAACTACCCTCTTCTATTGTCTTTGCTTCTTCTACTTTTTTCTTCAATCTAATCACCATCTGATCAGATTCTTCAAGACTCTTAGTTATTCTTTCTATCTCCTCTTGTGCATGCATTTTCTAATTATTGTTCCCCTTTTTCAAGCTATCAATCTCATCTCTTAAATTATCAATTTATTTTAAGGCTAAGATGAGTTCTCCTTCAAGGTCTACTTCAACATCCTCTTCACCAAGATGTTTACCCACACCATGCATTATTTTTGCAGAGTCTTTGGTCATGAATAGGATTCTTTTCCCTTAGCCATCAAGGTACAAGCATGCCTACCATCTAAGCTATTACTAGCTTCAGATGAACCACTTTCTTTTCTTGTGCGCAAATTCTTCTTCTTCCTTTCATCTAATCTATTACTAGCTTCAGATGAACCACTTTCTTTTCTTGTGTGCAAATTCTTCTTCTACCTTTCATCTAAGCTATTACTGGCTTTAGATGAACCACTTTCTTTTCTTATGTACAAATTCTTCTTCTTCCTTTCACTAATATTTTCTTGCTTATAGTTATGTTTTTCATCATAAATGTATTCAGAAGCAAGATAACTAGTTTTACCTCTACATTTTTCAAAGCCTCTCCCAAATCTTCTAATGCAATCAACTTGCTCCTCTTTATTCTCCTTAAATATAGAAGTAGATTCTTCTACCTTCTCCCTTCTAGTTGCGTTGTCTCTCATGGATGTATCTACAATCATCGCATCCTTACTCATCTTCAAACTTTCAAACTTGCCTCCATATGTCTAAATCATCTCCTACACATTACTGCCATCACTTTCATATATCCTCATTAACTTGTTCCAAATATCATGTGCTATTTGATGGTGCATGATATCAACAATCATGAGTCTTGACAACCCACTCAAAATTTCAAAATTTTCCTTAGCATCATCTTCATCATCGTTCTTTTCAATAGTATTAGTGAGAGGATAGTAGTTGTATATCCCTTTTCAACTATCAACCACACATTAGACCCTAATGATTCCAAATATTCCTTCATTTTAATGCTCCAAATCATGTAGTTTGATCCATCAAAGAGAGGTACTTCTTTTGCAGATGAGCCTTCCTATTTGACCATTTTTTGTTCTCTTTATCCAAGGTCTACCTGAGTTGATTAAGCTTCTCCTAGGAAACCTAGGGCTCTGATACTAATTGTTGGAACAAAACAATCTACTGAGAGGGGGGGTGAATTAGTAGGTCACTTAAAACTTAGACCTTAGCTAATACTATAGATTAATTCCTTTTACCCCTTTAAGTAGATTTACTAAACAAGCTAAGAGATGAACATGCACACACACAAAAAAAATTACATACCACATGATATACATGGAAAACAGAACATGTGAAAAACCATGATGACAAAAGCTACTTGAGACAACTAATCAAATCCAACACTAGAAAGAAATCACTAATTACAAAGTTTAAGGGTACCAACCCTAAGGAGACACCAATCCCTTGATTTAAGAGCACCAACTCCAAGGAAGCACCAACTCCCTAATTTAGGAGCACCAACTCCAAGGAGACACCAATCCCTTGCATTGAGCACCAACTCAATTATTTTATGGCACCAACAAATTAGATTTACAATGAAAAATACAAATGATTCAAATGAATCGATTTCTCTATTACAACTTTGATCTATAACTAATCAATCTTTGTTTTGCAACTATGCATACATTCTCTCTGCTGCTCATGCTACAATCTTAGCAACACATCCCCTCTACTCTACACCTCTTTATCTTCTTTGGTGTGCCCTCAACACACATGCCCCATTTGGAATGGGGACCCTCTATCCTCTTCGCCTCTCTGGGTCAATTTTGTTGCCACCTCATTTTGCATGCCCCTTAGTTTGTTGTTCTAAGTGATCAATGAGCCTTAGGGAAGTCATCTTGAGTTGACCATGTTTTACCCCCTCAAATTTTCAAGGCCCTAGGCCTTTGTGGAGTTCCCTTAGTTGTTTTCCTTTGCTTTTTGAAACTAGCATCCAAGGAACCTGGAAAGTCCACCCCTTCGGGGCACCCCTCGTGGATTTCCCTCACCCTAAAGCCATTTGGAATAGCCTTCATCTACTAGCTTTCCACCCATCGGGACAGACCCACATTTTTTTTGTTGTTTCCCTTACTACTAACATTTCGGATGACCATCATCTAGCTACCTTCTGCCTAGCGGGTCCCATCCTTCTTGATGTCATTTCCTTTTCCAAACTCTAAATGGCCAAGCATCAACTACCATCCACCTATCTGACTTTGTGCTTCCCATTGCTATTTTCAAATGATTGCTCACCAACCCCAGTGCTATCATACAATCATTAATAGGGAACATTTAGTATGCTATGTTTCATAAATAGACAACTTTTAGTTGTCATTTTCACCTGTTAGTTGATCATAAAAGATGCAGAGTGCCCTCCAATGCCACTGTCACTCCCACAACACTAGTTTACCACTTTGAGATCTTTGCTTCCAACTTGGTTGTCTATATTCATCAGGTTTTAGTGGTCATATTTCTTCCATGCACCCCATTTCAAGTTTTCATTGTTTTATGTATGAAATTGATGAGTTTAAGGGAAGAAAACTTGGAAACTAACTAGAATGGACTTAGGCACACAAAACCCCAATGTTGAAATCTAGATAAAACTTAAAACTCAATCCATGCACCATCCACAGAACTCGTACTCTCCACCACCATTCCTGAACCAAGGAATTTGTCCCTTGTGGGCCTACACCCTTGCCATCACCATCATTAACTTTCAAAATGAATTAAACTTTAAATGGAAAACTCTTCTGTCCGGTCCACCCTTGTGGGAAGACCCCTCTCCTTAGCCCCCTAAACTTAATTAAAATTCAAAAAATGAAATGAGGAGCCACCAAACATCTTGGGTCCCCAGGCATGGATTTCCACCCACAAAATACCTTTTGGCTTTGATGTTTCAAAAGGATAATAACTAACGGCCTCTCAATGACCAGGTCCTGACCCGTCGATTTCCCAATGAACTCAAACTTGGCCAAAATATTAAGTCTCAATCCATCCCAGGTCCTACCTTATGGATGTCTACTCAAGAAATTCTATTTGTGTTTCAATGTCTCAAGCAACTTTCATGACCCGTCCTTCCAACTCTCAAGCCCCACCCTTGTCTTTGCCGACCAAGAGAATGAATAATAATTTGATCACGTGGGCCAACCATCATGGACTTCTGCTCCCTTTTCACTAGTACATAAATGGCCATCCTAAATGGCAAAGCAGCCTCGTCTAACTAACTGTTGGGTCCCAAGCCTATCTCTATTGATCAATTTCACTTGCACCCCAAACGACCAAATGTTAACCTCTTTTCGGGCCCTACCTAGCAGACTTCCATCCATGGACTGTCATGGTGAATCACTTGTCCTGAAGCAACTCCTAACGACCAAATTTCCTCCCTTTTGGCCCTAAACCCCTGAAAACTACCTATATGCAATACAAGTGAATTAAGTGTTGAATCTTAAGTAGGTTTCCTCTATCGGGTTGTCACCGCTAGAGCTTCATCCTGGCCCCATCGACCCTTTACCTAGGACTTGACCCCCCTATTTCCTTTGGACTCTCCAATGATAAATAGAGTAAACAAAAATGCTCCACCTCCTGGCAGATCCAACGTTGCAGGTCTCTCTTGTCGGGCCTTCGTCTGACCTTCACCATTTCAAACAGTTGTAGCCTAACGTCTACCCACTCATTCCAACACAAAAAGCTCAAATACCAAATTAGTTACGTTGATGCCTTCCAAAGTTTCAGGTACCACCCAAAAAAACTCTACCTGCAAATCATAGTTTTCCTAGCGCCATTTCCATGGTAGACCCTAAACAACCAAATTGCTCCCTGATTCTACTTCTCCAAACCATGCACTTAATTCCCTTGAAAAATTAAAGTGATTTTGACCCACATGCCAAAATAGAGTGACCTCTTTGTTGGACCACAAATATTAACCAAATCTCAAGGCAAGTTGGGACAGCTTTGTCATCGTGCCCTAATTTTTGTCCCTCTTGTAGCTACTCTAAAATGGCCATCAGCCCAAGGAAGTCTGCACCTCTAGGCCCGAACTGCTAAAACTCCTTCCTATGAAAGGATAATGTCAATCTAGAAGAAATGTTAGGATTCTTAAATGTTGAATTATCTAATCTAACATTATTTTGTAGGATTTTGGCTAACTTTCTCATGTCTTCATGCTTGAATGTTACTACCTCTCTCTTTCCCATAGGATATATGGAACCAAGTGTAGGACCCCTCAAAGGTGGCTATGGAGAAGGAAAAGGGAAAAAAACAACCAAAGCACCCCATGGAAAAGAGGACAAAGTCCAGATGAAGTACAAGTTTCAAGGGGAACCTCTCAACTCTAAGGTCACCACACATTGAAAGGAAATCTCAAACACAAACATCGAGCACATAGATATCAATGAATTCAAGCAAAGGGTCTAGATTAACCCCACAACGAAAAATGCAAGAAAGATCAAAAGTAGTGGGTTGGCCAAGGTTGTCGGTTTTCCACCTGCTCTTGTTGCCCTTGAACTAGTGATGACCTATAGAGAAGCATACCAGGAAGAGACCAAAACCATTGTGGACAAAGATAGGAACATATTGGCTAACTTATCTATCAAGTCAATAGGGAGATATTTTCATATCCCTACATTTGGAGAAATGGAAGAAGCATCCATGGAGTATGGGAAACAAATGTGGGATGAGGACCCCATCAAATGCAAAAAGATCATCAATCAATATTAGCTAAAAGAAAAGAGGGGAAATGTTGTAAAGGTACCCCAAGAGCTCTTCCGTAGTGATTTTTATGAGGATTGTAATTACTTGGTGACCCTACTAAGCAGAGTAATGGGCCTTCTGACCCTAGCCTACTTCTAGGAGTGGATGTTGTATTTCATAGAAGAGATCATCCAAGGAAAAACCAAGTTCTATTGGGTCGGGATAATTAGCAATTGCTTGCATCATCAATTTTTGGTTGTCAAGAAGACTTCAGGATTCTATTTGAACTACTACCTGGTTTATTTACTAGCTCACAAGATGCAATACAGAGGATTTTTTAGAGCTCTTGATGATGCTCCAGGTAGATAATTGAAGGTTTATGACAGATACCCTCAGCTTCAATATAGGAATTTTAAGAGGAATTATTATAGAATTAATGATGCCTTCATAGGCCACATTATTAGATTACTTTGGGGTGACTTTGAGAGAAGGGTCTCCCATAGTGCTAATGCCTTCCTCCCCCAATTTTCCTTCTTATTTATAAAATTTCAGAATTTTACTTACATCTGAGCCAAAGGTTTCTCGAAGAAATCTTACAAGCTACCCCCATACCCAAATGGCCAAATAATATTTCTAGAACTCTCTCAGAAGCTATGGCATGTACATGCTCTCTTGAGAAACAAACACAAGGTAGGGATTCCTTATCCCATCTCTTTCAGCCAAGGGTTGTATGAACTCCACACATCTCAATGTGTAGACAATTCAAATAAAGAACTCATGGAGTATAACCTAAAGTTCCACACCGCTTGTCCACAAATGGACCCATATGGTAAAATTAAGAAGATGGTCACAGCTGAATACACCCATTTGCATAATGTTGCAGAATTTTGGACTAAGTACAAGTAATACAATGAAGTGTGAATGAAGCACTACATGTGCATGCCTGCGTAATTCATCAAGAAGGTCAACTTGTTCCCTGTGCTAGACCAGATAGTGGAGGATGGGAATATAGTAATTGAGCCTCGATACAATGTAGTTGCTCATCTCCTACTATCATTCATTGATTGGAATGAGAAAGAGGTAGATGACCTTGATATCCTAACAGAGCCCATTGAAGCTAGAACAAAGGAATGGATTGACAGTCATATTTTCCAATTGAAGCAACAAGGGGTCTCCTTGACATATGGAGAGCTTGAGGATGAGCCGGCAAGCGAAACTGACAGTGGGATAGCTCTTGGAGAAACCTCAAAATCTCCTCCAAACAAGGGTCAACGAAGAGAAAAGAAGTGGTTGAAATTCAGCCCAAGCCCAAAGTGTATGCAAGAAAAGTAGTGTAGGGTGAATCCTCCAAGAGACTGAAGACATCAGGCATGCCCACCATCCAGGAGGACCCTCTCCATGAAGGAGAAGAAGTAGAGGCTGAGTAGCCAAAGTCTCCACCTATTACCTCCACTCTTGCAGCCACTACTACTACTAATATTGCTATTGTTGTTGCCTCTCTGCCTAACTCTCAAGTGATGGTTTCTACTTCTCTACCGATAGTGGATATCTCTATCCACCTTTCTTCCACCCCACCCACTACATAGGTGATGATAATAGACTCTTCTTCTTCCACCACCTCTCTAATCCCCTCCTCCTCAATGTCTCTGATGACATCTTTTCCGCTAGCAACATCAACAATACCAATGCTGCTCTCTCACTCTTGGAGGCCTTCTCCTACCACATGCAAAACATTCATGCAGAAATATTTGGGGTGTTGTTGAACCCATCCATACAAGATTCCTTGGCACAAATTGATGCTAGTCTCCCTATCCATACTCAATCAACTAAACCACCAGAGATGAAGTCCACCATGGAGATATCAAAAGAGTTAGAGAGAAAATAAAGGGAAAATACGAAAGGGATGCAAGAGGAAGTAGATGATTACTGCAAGCACCTCAAGTACCAGCATCTAACAATTGATAAAGTGGTGCCCGAGGGAGGAGAAACATAATCATTAGAGGAAGACACTGAGGATCTAGGTGCCAGGTACATTATGGAAACATTTGATCCCAATCTCAAAGAAGAGTTGGCTTAGCAACTTAAGAATGTTGGAGAGGAAGTAGATAGGCAGCCTCATGAGGAAGAAAAGGAATCAAGTGAGGGAATGGAGGAGGATACTGAACCTCCAACTGAGGACCATGAAAAAATCCCTAAACATGATGAAGAAATGCCTCTTTTAGTAGAGCAAGAAGAGAAATAAAAAGTGGAGTGAGAAGATAGACTTGAGCATGATGAAAATATGTTGCTTCAGTAGAAGGAAGAAGATAAACCTAAAGAAGAGTCTGAAGCTCATAAGAGCCTAGAAATGGAACATCCTAAGGATCATGGACATGATGAAGAAGAAGAAAAGAAAACTATTGAAGGGGAAGATAGATCCAGAGAGCACACAACCTCTGAGTCCCCATAGAAGGAAACTGTATTCATTCATGATTCTAATAAGGAGGAAGGACCAAACAGGAGGCTTCAGGTGATAAGGTAATGGAAATATAACACACCTGCAAGGAAGAAGGTGGTCATGAATCACCAAGGGGAGAATCTCAAATGCCTGATTGGCTAGAGAGACAGTTGGAGAGGAAAGCCCCAACCCTAAGGGATTCAAGGGCAAGGATGGAGACCATCTTGGCCCAAGCCTAGATAAGCATGAAGAAAGAGAAGAAACCTAGGGTAAAGTCTTAGTTGAAAATGGATGTGTCTAGATCCAGAACTATGCAAATAGCCACCCCAGTGGTGAGTGAAGCAGGAGTAAGCTAAAATATCTCTACCCTTGATCTAGGGACTGCCACAAGAGAATAAAATATTAACCATCTCTAGGGATTCGTCACCACTATCGTGCATCAGATGAACAAAAACAAGACATCTAAGGAGGAACTAAAAGCACATGTGGTTGATCTAACCACTTATATTCAAGAATGGTCATCAGTGGAAGAGCTCCCCGCCATGTCCTCAACACCGCTACAACTGTTGTCCAAGGAACAAATTGATAAGCTTGAGAAAAGGAAAACCTGGACGGAGGCCACAAAGGATTGGTTTCAGAAAGTCCTCTACAATAGCAACATGGATATAGGTCATGTAGTTAGGACAACAAACAAGTTCCTAGAAATGTAAAAGATACTTGAGGGAATAAGGAAGTTCTATACTGACTTCCCCAAGTTATACAAGATCATGTATGCCAAACTTGAGGCTATTCTCAAGATACGAGATGGATCCTAGGAGAAGAAGCTTGTCTTGGTAAAGGATGACCACTTGCTCATGGAAATGTGTAAGCTAGGCTTGAATCACCAAAAGGAGGTGCTGGAATGAGTGCTCCATGAAGTGGAGCTAGATATTAATCGAGTCAAGTAAATCGGGGAAGACTATGTAGAATATCTAAAAATGATGATAGATTTTGATGTGCCTACCAGTGAGCTAGATGTAGAGAAATTAAAGCCATATTTCTACAAGAAAATGGAGACTAGGACTGTGGATGCACTAACACCAGATTTCATGGGTTTTGTTGCATGAGCCTTCACTCAATCTAAGCAAGTAGTTAAGAACATGCAAAAGTATAACAAGGACTAGGATGCCATCGCAAAAAAATATAGGAGGCTACCTTTTCAAGTGATCCAATCCAATATATTGGAATGGAACAAGCTCCAGATGTTGATCCTAAAGTTCATAGAATATGCCACGGTGAAGAAGAGTGAAGGAAATCTTATCATAGATGATGAGTTCCTCACAAAGTAGCTATAATAAAAGGAAATCAACAAAAGAAAAAAGAGCTATAGTGCTGCCACAAGAAGATAAAATAGGGAAAATGATGAGATTGTAATTTTAAATTGTAATATATTTGGGGGTAGGTTAAACCCTAGTTTGTAGTGAATCTTGGCCACACAATGTAAATCAATCTTAGCCATTCATTTTTCTTTTTGGACACTATAAATAGGGGGTATCCTCTCATTTTCAAGGGAGAGTTGAGTTGTTGTGAAGGAAAGGTACTAAAATTTTAATAGAAGTTCATTGGCTTTTGGTGAATTCTTGAGTTTTAGTTGCATGTTACATGGTTCTTCTCCCATAGCTAGTTGATTTGAGTAGATTTACTTTGTTGTTTTGCATGTTTAAATTTCTTTAGTAGATTAGTTAATCTTGTTCATTGGTCTTGAAGAATTTTTTTATTGTTACTTTTTATTGTTTATTGATGATAAATGGCTATGTAAATTTAGTCTAGACAGGAACTAAAAGCTGCCCTAAACTTTTAGTTTTTATTCATGCCTATGGTGAATGAATGGTTTAATATCTGTAGTCCTTAGAAGCTTGCACTAATTTCATGATACTGTGAAGTAATTTGGTTAAGTGAAATTCAGTTTTAGGAAGGTTGTTCACTACTATTTTCAGATCAACGAACTTCTTCTCCTCCCTACTCTTTTCCCTTTTTCTTTAATAAATAACATATGCTAAGGTTCATTGCACATTATAAAGCAAAAACTCAAGCTAAAATAGGAGTTTAAGACTATTGTTTGAAACTGCATCAATTGCACACTAACTTCCCTATCACAAGAACTCCATAGTAAGATCCAACTTCCCTCCAACTTAACTCCATAATTCTACTCTATGATTACTAGAAAAATCACATTGAACCAACTGAGAGATTCCAAGCATGTCATGACCTAACACCTAAGAGACCTTGGGGTGATTTTTAGCAACTTGTTGGAGATTAACTTTCAAGAGAGGTAGTGCATCTATGCATTACCTGTGTTGAGAAGTGCATAAAAAACACATCAAAAAAATTGGTGCTAGAAAGAGGGAAATTTGAGTTAAGCTGGATCAAGGTGATTCACTCTCCCCTAAGAAGTTTCAAAGAGTTTCTAGGTCTACTCCAAAAAAAGGGGGATTTTAGGAATTTTAGCCTCCTACAAGGGCTAGAAGAACTAAAAGAGGGGACACAACCTCATCTTCCTCCTCTGTTCCACCCACTTCACCTTTACCTTTGCCTCCTTTCTCCTTCCATTCACCCCATACTCAGTAGAATTTCTCCACCTCCATCCCTTCCCTTCAATCATACCACACTGCTTTCTCACTGCTTGCTCCCCACAACTGAGGTGTTGCCCCCTCCCCTACCCTCCAAGTCCAAGGTACAGTCCTGACTACTACCACCCTTGTGTGGCCCTAAATCACTATTAAATAGCAAATACCACCTCACTTCCCCTCATGGCTTGGCTAGGAAATAATCATTCTCTATTACACTTCAATTCCTACCATGACATGCCTAAGAATCCAGAGGGATTTTGTATGAAATTCAGTCCTTAGGATCCATAGAGGATAGTTGAGGAGAACATTAAAATATTCCAAATGACACTGAAAGACATGAAAATTGATCAATAAGTTGTGGCATGTAGGATTTTCCCTTATTTGTTGGGGGAGGAAGCCTTCTATTGGTACATTAACTTGTCAGTGGGATCCATTGCATCTTAGGATTTGTTGATGAATGCCTTCTTACAGAAGTACCAGATCTCGATCAACCCTTTAGAGTTGTATCAACAATTCACATCAATTCATAGGGAAGTCAACAAACTGATCAGCTCCTTCAATAATCGATTCCACTGAGCCTATACAAGGTTCCAAGCCATGTATGTGCTCAATGATGCTGCTACCTTGTCATTCTATTACGTAACATTAGATAACCTCACAAATACATTGGTGAAGAGACTGTGACCAACTCCAACCTGATTAGTAGATGCTTATGCTGAGGTAGTTATTTCCAGTACTAACTTGGGTCAAAATATTTTTGGTCCACTGCCCTCCTTGGGGTAGGCGGCCCATCCCCTACATGTTCAAGGACTCACTTAAGCATTGCAACATCAAACACCCCTGATGAATCAAGTGCCACAACTTCCCATAGTGCCTCATCTAGGGCAACCCATGAACCAGGCACCCCCAGTGCCTAATTACTTATAGCCTCAATAACCGTAGACCTGTGCATAGCCTCCATAGGCATTGACATACCTACAAGGGCCCAAATTCCCACCCGCTTAGAAAAATCAACCGATAGCACATCTCGTCTTCCTCTAGAATAAGATGTCACAACCAAGAAATATAGAGAAGGATAGGTTGGATGAGCTGACAGAGATGGTTAGAAATATGTCCACAGAGATGACACACTTGAGGAATCAGAACAACCAAGTGTAAGCTTCTCAACACAACATTTAGGCCAATATTAATCAAGATAGTTGGGACAACCGGGAAGTGAGTTCCTCATCAGCACCAAATTATGAATGAGGGTAGAACTCTAATCAAAAATTTAAAAGGAGACCCTCCCAAAGATAGAATAGGATATGGAATACAAGACCTAATCAGGGGGGTGTTCCTACTCCCCTTGATCAATCTACTAACCTTGAAAAGAAAACCAGTGGGTGTACCTTACCGAAGCTGCTCTGCCCAAATGGTGTCAGATTCATAAGACAAGTAGGCATTCTGAGTTGGATTGCCTCAAGTTTCAAATGGTCACAAAAATATTTCAAGTGGAGGTCCAGAATTTGGTTGACAGTGCAAACTATAGAGATATAGTCCCATTCGAGCCCTATGACTCTTTCGTTCTCATGGTCAACAAAGCTCCATTTTCATGAAGCAAGAGTAATGAGCCTGAGAGTGTGGTTGGCTCCCCAAAGAAAAAAGAAGTATAAGAGGTAAGTAATGAAGAAGCTTTGTCTAAGCTCTTTACTTTAGTAGATAATGATCCAATAGATGAAGAAGAGTCCTGCAAAGATGAAGTGCAAATGTTCCATCAAAGAATCTCTTCATATAATCTAAGGAATAGAAAAATAGGGGGACCAATCACTACCTCCACTCCACCTAATAACTTCAGTAGCCCACCTGACCCTAACGCAAAAAATAACCCTGGTTATCCTTATGCTCTTTAAAAATATCTGAACAATAACAAATAGCTCAACCAAACATAGAGTCAACTAGCTAGCTCATCCATTGGAAGATCCTTCGAAGCTGAAATTGAGCAAATGGGTGAATATGTCGTTGAAGAGTTCAATAAGGTTAAGATCATATTGCCCACTTTTGAGCTACTTAAAGTTCTAGTAGTTAGGTATGACTTTTTTAGGGTAATTAATGGAACCCCTTCTTCTAAGACAACACAAGAAATACTTGCCAAGAGAGTTGCCTTTGAAGAGCCTCAATAGGAGCTCATAATCTAAGAAATTATAGGCAAGAAGAAGGATGTCTCCACCAACCAGGAAGATAGAAAATAGTCCACTAAAGAGCAGACTCCAAGGAAATCCAAGGAAAAGACAAATGAAAAGGACAAGGGTCAAGTGGACCAAGTTGATGTACTTATGGGTCTCTTCCAAGGAAAGTTCAAAATGCCACCCTTCCTCACAATAATTAGAGTATTTGGAAAGAATCTACACAATTTTCTAATTGACTTTGGAGAATCAGCCAATGTCATTCCTCTGGTAGTGTGCAAAGCCCTTGGGATTACCCCCACACCTTCAAGAAGAAAAGTAACTCAACTGGACAACAAAGAAGTTAACATTGTTGGGGAGATCAATTGTATCCCAATGCAAATTGTTGTAGACCCAAGGGTGCAGCAAGTTATTGACATCTAAGTTGTGGATATTCTTGACACATATAGAATTATCCTGGGACCTGACTTCACCTATGCATTGAATGGGTATTCAACAATAAATTTTTCTCACATGTGACTGCCATGGAAGGGGCTACCAAACTAGATTTGAATAGACCAAGAGCCATACATGAAGTTCATGATTGCAAAATACAACAACACTAATGAGGTGTTTTTTTTAAATAGAATTGGGAAATTATTGTCCCTTTGCTTATCAAGAAGAAGAGGAACCTCAAGATGAAGAACATCCCGTGGAGGTCTTCTTGGTGCAATGCAGTCCTCTAACCAAGCTAACCTATGCACCTCAAAGCATAGAAATGTTATTGGAATTAGAAGATGATGAGTCCTATGAAGATGGTAATTTAGGACTGCTAGACAGATTCCAAGACTTCATGGAGAAATGCATACAAGATCAACTCAACATAGGGGCAAGGATGGACTTCCAAGACCTGTTGCTGCCAAGCTAGTGTAGAGTTCACAACACTACCCACTCCAAGTTTAAGTGTTGCTTGTGTCAAACAGTAGTGGAACATATCAAAGGATTAGTTACTCTTCAAAATGAGATGTCAATAGGGTAGCTTGCCCCCAATCATATTGAACCAATTCCTACTTCAAAGGTTGCGGATGCAAACACATAGCCAAAAAGGAATGAACACATGATTGGTCCTGAAGTCAAAGATCCCTCCCATTTTTTGACACTATGCTTCGATGGATCCAAGTCCAAGCAAGGAGCTAAAGCTAGGTTTGAACTCATCATCCCCACAGGTAAGGCCTACTTCTCTTCCCATAGACTTTAATTTTATTGTACCAACAATGTAGCAAAATATGAAGCTTTGGTCCATGGTCTCTTAATGGCTTTGAGAAAGAATGTCAAGATGTTACAAGTTTTCAGTGATTCAAAATTGGTTGTCAAAAAGTTAGAAAATTGTACTCATGCCAAGACAAAAGGTTGGAAAACTATAGGCATAGAGTCTGGAATATCTTAGAAAGTTTAGATGCATTTAATATACAGCTAGTACCACATTCTCATAATCATATTGTTGATGCTTTAGCTCAAGCGGCCAACACACTACAACCCCTATCTCTTTCTAGACTCAAGATATCCACAATTGTTTTGAATTCCACCCCATTTGTGCCAGATAATTTCACTTATTTCCAAGTATTCAATGATGATAAGCACATCCTTTAGTTCATCACTAGTTCTAACATGTTTACAACCCAAATAATTGATGAAGTTGACCTCAAGGAAGCTGAATTAGATATAGAGAGGATCATAAATCTAAAAAAAAATACAATCCTTAGAGGTATGGTCTAGTTTGAATGCATATTTGACCTAGATCAGATATAGGATCAAGACTAGCAAGCAAAGAAGGAATCCATAAGAAACCAGTGTGACACCCACAACCTTAGGACAACTGAGGAAGTTAAAAACATATTCATTAGCAAGGTGTGTACTGTAGAAAAAATGAAAGGAATCATTGATGCTTTATGAAAGTATCATGATGTGGTAGCATGGAGCTATGAGGATTTGAATACCTATGATACCTCCATTATTACACATACCATCCCTCTCAAGCATGGTGTACATCCATTCTAGCAAAGATAGTGTCCCATGAACACCTTGTTGGAGCCTATCATTTATAAAGAAGTGCAGAATTACTTTCAACCAAAATCATCTTTCTAGTTAGGTACTCCACATGGGTGGCTAATTTGGTCCTAGTTAGGAAAAATAATAGAGAAATTAGATTGTGTGTGGACTTTTGCAATCTAAACAAAGCCTTAGAGAAGGACAACTATCGAGTTCCCTCATTGGATGAGGTATTGCAGATTGTTAATGGATCATAGATGATGTCCTTCTTAGATAGGTATTTTAGGTACAATCAAGTGATGGTGCAGTATGAAGATCAACACAAGACAACATTCACCTCCAACTGGGGCACCTTTGCATATAGAAGAATGACATTCGGGCTCATCAACGTTGGAGCCACTTTCCAGTGTACAATGGACATTTCCTTCAAGGATCTAATTGGAAAGTGCATCATTATCTACATGGATGATCTAACCATGTTCTCAAAGAAGCGGAGTGATCATGTCTTTGATCTATACAAAGTCTTCTAGAGGTGCCAAGAATTTGGGGTTTCTCTTAATCTGAAGAAGTGCATCTTCGGATTCACTGAAGGAAAGTTATTGGGGCATGTTATTTCAGAATGAGGAATATCCATAGATCCCAAGTGCATCCAATCCTTACTAAAGATTCAGCCACCAAGCAACAAGAAAGAACTAAAATCTTTCTTTGAAAAGATAAATTTTGTCAGGAAGTTCATCACAGGCTTTGTTGAAATTGGAAAACCACTCAACACCATGTTAAGGCAAGATGCTAAGATTGAATGGACTTCATAAGTAAAGAAGGCCTTTCAAAAAATCAAAAGAGTTATTGTTGAAGCATTGGTGTTAGTCAGCCCAAATTATCTAAAGCCATTCTACATTTATTCATTTGCTTCAGATCACTGATGTGCCAACATTTTAACCCAAAAGGATGATAAAGGAAATGAGCACCTGATCACCCTCATGAGTGCTCCCTTGAAAGATGTTGAACTAATATATCACAATGTGGAAAAATAGGCATATGATCTTGTCAAAGGAGTTAAGAAGTTTAGACATTACATCCTATAAAATAAGGTGTTTTCCATTGTCCCTGCCCCTGTAGTGAAGGTGTTGCTCATGCAAAATGAGTTGGGAGAATGAAGAGCCAAGTGGGTTACCCTATTGTAGGAATAGGACATGCAGATTCAGCCCATGAAATTAGTAAGAGGATAGGAACTCACCTGAACAATAGCCGAGACAACAGTTGAAGCAGGACCTGAGATCACAGTTCAATAGTATCAACTCGAGGACATTTCCCTAGGGGAATGGTACAATGAAATTGTCTATTATTTGTTGAACAACAAGTCCCCACCTCTCTTGCAAGGAGTTCAAAATTGAGCTCTCCATATGAAAAGTAGAAACTATATGTTGTAGGGATCCATACTATACAATAGGAATCATGAAGGTTTCTATCTGAGATGCCTTGGCCAAGAAGAAGCATACCAGGTCTTGAAAGAATTTCATGAAAAATTTGGCACTGGTCATGGATCTGGCCCCTCAGCCATGCATCAGATCCTACATGTAGGTTACTATTGGCCAATGGTCTTCAAAGATGCTCACAACCATGTTCGTATATGCCATATATGCCAAACCACCGCAACCAAAGAAAGGAATGTAGTTGTCCTATTGCAACCAGTTCTAGAGGTGAGACCGTTCACGCAATGGGGTCTTGACTTCATTGATCTAGTAAGCCCACCATCATCTGTAGGACACAGGTACATTCTAACTACTTTTGATTATTGCACTAGATGGACAGAAGCCATTGCATGTAGGTAATGTACAACAAAGGTAGTTATGAATTTTCTTCAAAGCTTCATTTTGAATTGATTTGGTTACCCGTATGCATTAGTGTGTGATAATGGCCCTACCTTTTCCTCACTTAAATTTGCTAGTTGGGCCTTTGATTATGGGATTTCCCTTAATTTCTCATCTAATTACTATCCCTAGGGCAATGGATTAGAAGAATCTACAACCAAGAATCTCATTCAGTGATAAAAAAAACTACTTGACAAGAATCCCAAGGACTGGCATACCCAACTCCACTTTTCCCTTTGGATAGATCATACAAGCCACAAGGCTGCCCTTGGTGATTCCCCATTCCATCTTGTTTATGACCTAGAGCCTATATTCTTTATTCACCTAAAAATCCCCACCCTCCAGTTCATCAATGACTTTTACGAGGAAGGGAATCGAAGAGAAGCTCGCTTGGTAGAGCTATTGCATTTAGAAGAAGTGTGTGATTGTGCCATTGAAATTTTTTCCAAACATTAGGGAGTGGTCAAGAGATGATTCGATTGACGAGCCAAATTCAAGGCCTTTAGAACTATTGATCTGGTCCTATGCTGGGAGAAGGCTCATGAGAAGCAAGGGGGACATGAAAAATTCAACAAGCTCTAGCTTGGCCCCTTTTCAATTGTTGAAATCCTCAGAGATAATGCTTTTTTCCTTAAGACCTTAACTGGTGAAGATGTCATGTTTCCTATCAATGGAAAACACCTAAAGCATTATTTCCAAGCTTGAACTCTTTTGGAGTTGTTCTTGTAAATACTTGTATATAGGTTAGTTTAGGTTACTTTTGGTTTGCTTTGTTCTATCACGGCGTGTCATTTTTGTTTTGCTTGTTTCCCAGCTGCTTTCATGTTGCAGAGGGTGTTCTTTGTTTCTGCTATGGTGGTCATGCTTAGTTCAATGAACGGTTCAGTTTGTTGCTTGCTCTAAGTGTTCTTTGGCTAAATATTCACTCTCAACTATTGGTCACTGATAGTTGCCATGACATGATTTCCTCATTTGAACTTTGACTTAGAACCCGACCCTTGGTTGAATCTTCCTTTTAAGTTCATCTCAAATCATGCATAAAATGCATATTAATTATTTTCAAAGAGTTGTATAGCAGCTATTATGATGACTTAGCAAGAAAAATATCTTAAGTCCACTCTAGTGACCACTATGGTTCTCAAACCCACAGTAGGCTTCAATGCTTACACAGTTGAGAAAAAGAAGAAAATATTAAAAGAAGTATTGAAAGAAAGAAAAGAAAAAGAAAATGTTGAAATCAAGCAACCATATGGGTGTGCAAACAACTCTACTGGGGCTATGGATGCCTAGATAGCAGTAGAGAAATGTTCATGGGGTCACAATCACAACCTCGCTAGGGCTATGGATGCCTGACTAGTAGTGGGGCAATGTCCAGGTTACTTTTGAGATTGGATGATTCATGTAGCTTGCCTGGTTTGATTAGCTACCACTTGTCTTAGTTTCCAAGGGAAGGGAATGAATTCACTAAATGCACACACTTCTGAGATGTTTCATGGGTTGATTCAGCTAAGGATCCACTTCTCCTAGTTCATTTTTGGAAATAGGCTTCTGGTCTATGAGACCAAAACTTCTATGTTTTGAGTGAATACTTGTTCTAAGAATGCATAGGAGCATTCCCCAGTAGAGTCACCATTTATTGTTTCCTCAACACACATGCCCCATTTGGAATGGGGACCCTCTTTCCTCTTTGCCTCATTTTACGTTCCCCCTATTTTGGTATTCTAAGTAGTCAATGAGCTTTAGGGAAGTCATCTTGAGTTGACCATGTTTTTACCCCCTCAAATTTTCAAGGCCCTAGGCCTTCACATAGTTCACTTACCTATTTTTCTTTGCTTTTCAAAACTAGAATCCAAGGATCCTGGTGGGTCCACCCCTTTAGGCCGCCCCTCATGGGTTTCCCTCACCCCATGGCCATTTGGAATGGCCTTTGTCTGCCAACTCTCCACCTGTCAAGACCCATGTGCTTGTTTGTCATTTCCCTTACTGCTGACATTCTAGACAACCATCGTTTCCTTCCACCTAGTGGATTTCACTATTCCCAATGCCCTTTCCTTCACTAAAATTTCAACGAACGAGTGCTAACTATCATATACCTATCAAACTCTAAGCTTCGCGTGGCTATTTTCAAATGACTACTCACCAACCCCACTGCTATTGTATGATGATTAATAGGGTGCATTTAATACACTACTTTTTATAAATAGGAAACTTCTAGCTGTCATTTTCACCTGTCAGTCAATCATAAAAGAGTTAGAGTTCCCTCCAACACCGCCACCACTCTCACAATGATCATTCACCACTTCAAGATCTTTCCTTCTAGCTTGTTCATCCACATTCATCAGGTTTTAGAGGTCAGTTTTTCGCTTTGCACCCCATTTCAAGTTTTCATTGATTTATGTATGAAATTGATGATTTTAAGGGAAGAAAACATGGAAAGTAACTAGAATGGACCTATGTACACAAAACCCACATGTTGAAATCTTGGAAAAATTGCAAACTCAATCCATATGCCCTTCGTGGAACTCACACTCTCTATTTCCGTTTTTGAAACAAGGCATTCATCCCTTGCGGGCCCACACCCTCACCATCATCATCATTAACTTTGAAAATGAATTGAACTTGAAATGAAAAAATCCTCTATTGCATCCACCCTTATGGGAAGAGTCGTCTCCTTAGCCAGCTAAACTCAATTAAAATTCACAAAATGAAATGAGGAGCCATCAAACCACTCGGGTCCCTAGGCACTGATTTCTTCCCACAAAATTCCTTTTGGATTTGTCTTTTTAAATGGCTAATAACTAATGGCATCCCAATGGACGTATCCCAACTCATCGATTTCCCAATAAGCTCAGAGTTGGCCAAAATCTTAAGTCTCGACCCATCCCGGGTCCTGGGTTGTGGACATCTACTCAAGAAATTCTATTTTTGTTTCACCGTCTCAAGCAAATTTCATGACCCGTCCTTCCAACTCTCGAGTCGTCCCCTTATCATCCCCGACCGAGAGAATGAACAACAATATGAGCGTGCAAGCCAACCATCATGGAATTTCACTCCCTTTTTTCCAATACATAAATGACCATCCTGAATGGTGAAGCAACCCTATCTGACTGACCGTCGGTTCCCAAGCCTGTCTCTACCAATCAATTTCACTTTTTCCCCAAATGACCAAATGTCAACCTCTTTTTGAGCCCCACTTATTGGACTTCCATCCACAGAATTCCATGGTGAAACGACCATCCTGAAGTGGCTCCTAACGACTGGCTTTCCACCCTTTGGGCCCTGAACCCTGATAGCCTCCTGTATGTACTAAAAGTGAATTAAGTGTCAAACCTTAAGCAGGTTTCCTCTACTGAGTTGCCACTACTGGAGCTCCATCCTAGACTGACCGTTCTCAAATGGAAAATAGTCCCTATCCACCTATTACTTGGGACCCAACCTCCCTTTTTCCTTTGGAATCTCCAGTGATAAACAAAGTAAACACAAAGGCACCACCTCCTGGCAGATCTAATCCCATAGGTCTCTCTCACCCATCCTCCGTCCAACCTTTTGCCATTTCAAATGACTATAGCCTAAAATTGACCTGCTCATTCCAACCTAAAAATCCTGAATACCAAATGAATTACACTGCCACCTTTCAAAGTTTTGGGTCCCACTAGGTGGAACTCCACCCTTAGACCATTGTTTCCCCAATGTTGTTTCCACGACACACCCTAAATAGCCAAACTGCTCCCTAATTCCACTTGTCCAAAGATGCACTTAATGCACTTGAAACATCAAAGTTATTTTAACCCACATTCAAAAATAGAGTGACCTCCTTGGTGGACCCCAAATATTAACCAAATCTTAAGGCATGCTGGGATGGCCAAGCCGCCATGTCTTGATTTTCATCTCTCCTACAACTGCTCTAAAATGGCCATTAGCTCATGGAAGTCTACACCCTTACGCCCAAACTATTGAAACTCCTTCCTATGAAAGGATAATGTCAATCTAGAAGAAATATTAGGATTCTTAAATGATGAATTATCTAATCTAACATTGTTTTGTAGAATTTTGGCTAACTTTCCCATGTATTCATGCTTGAATGTGCTTACTTCTCTCTCACCCATAAGATATATAGAACCAAGTGTAGGACCCTTAGAGGTGGCCGTGGAGAAGGACAAGGGAAAGAGAACAACCAAAGCACCCCATGGAAAAGAAGACAAAGACAAAATGAAGTACAAGTTCCAAGGGGTACCTCTCAACTCTAAGGTCACCACACATTGGAAGGAAATCTTAGACACAAACATTGGGCACATAAAAATCAATGAATTCAAGCAAAGGGTCTAGGTTAACCCCATAACAAAAAATACAAGAAAGATCAAAAGTAGTGAGTTGGACAAGGCTATCAGTTTTCCACCTACTCTTGTTGCCCCTAAACAAGTGATGGACTATAGAGAAGCATACCAGGAAGAGACTAGAACCATTGTGGACAAAGATGGGAACATATTGGCTGACTTATCTTCCAATTCAATAGGGAGAGCTTTTCATATCCCTACATTCAGAGAAATGGAAGAAGCATTCATGAATTATGGTAAATAAATGTGGGATGATGACCCCCTCAAATGCAAAAAGGTCATCAATCAATATTGGCTAAAAGAAAAGAGGGGCAGTGCTGCAAAGGTACCCTAGGAGCTCTTTTGAAGTGATTTATATGAGGATTACCATGACTTGGTGACCCTATTAAATAGATTAATGGGCCTTCCAACCGCTGCCTACTTCTAGGAGTGAATTTTTTATTTCATAGAGGAGATCATCCATGGAAAAACCAAGTTCTATTGGGTGAGGATAATTAGCAATTGCTTGCACGAGCAATTTATGGCTGGCAAGGAGACTTCACAATTCTACATGAGCTCCTACCTAGTTTATTTACTAGTTGAAAAGATGTAATACAGAGGCTTGTTAAAAGCTCCTAATGAGGCTCCAGGCAGAGAATTCAAGGTTTATTACAAATACCCTCAGCTTCAATACAAGAATTTTAAGAGGAATTATTAAGAGATAATGATGCCTTGATAGGCCACATTATTAGATTACTTGGGGGTGACTTCGAGAGAAGGGTCTCCCACACTGCTAATGCCTTCCTTTTCCAATTTTCCTTATTTATAAATTTTCCAAAGTTTACCTACATCTGAGCCAAATGTTTCTCCGAGAAACCGTACAAGTTGCCCCAGTACCCAAATGACCAGATAATATTGTTAGAACTCTCTTGGTAGCTGCAACATGCACATGCCCTCTTGAGCAACAAACATAAGATAGGAATTCTTTATCCCCTCTCCTTCGACCAAGGGCTATATGAACTCCACACATCTCAATGTGCAAACAATTTAGATAAAGAACTAGTGGAGTATAACCTGAATTTCCACATTGCTCGACTACAAATGGACCCCTATGGAAAACTTAAGAAGATGGTTACATATGAATACACCCATTTGCATAATGTTGAGGAATTTTGGGTTAACTGCAAGGATGGAAACCAAGTGTGAATGAGGCACTACATGTGCATGACCACGTACTTCATCAAGAAGGTCAACTTGTTACATGTGCAAGACCAAGTAGTGGAGGATGAGAATGCAGTAATTGACCCTCAATACAATGCAATTGCTAATCTCTCACTTCTACTAATCAATTGGAATGAGCAAGAGGTAGATGACCTCAATATCCTAACAGAGCCTATTAAGGCTAGAACAAAGGAATGGATTGATAGGAAGATTGCCCAATTGAAGTAAAAAGGGTTCACCTGGACATATGGATAGCTTGAGGATGATCCAACAAGTGAAACTGATAGTGGGACAGCTTCTGGAGAAACCTCAAAATCTTCTCCAACCACTAGGTCAAGGAAGAGAAAAGAAGAAGCTAAAAGTCAGCCCAAGCCCAAAGTGTATGCAAGAAAAGTAGTAGAGGGTGAATCCTCCAAGAGACAGAAGAAATCAGGCATTCCCACCATCCAGGAGGACCCTCTCCATGAAGGAAAAGAAGTAGAGGCCAAGCAACCAAAGTCTCCACCTGTTGCCTACACTCTTTTAGCCACTATTGCTACTGATATCACTATTGATGTTGCCTCTCTACCTGCCTCTCAAGTGATGGTTGCTACTTCTCCACTAGAAAGAGATATCTCCATCCACCTTGCTTCCACCCCACCCACTATGCAAGTGATGATAATAGAATATTCTTTTGCCATCAACTCTCTACTCTCCTCCTCCTCCATGTCTCTGATGACATCTCTTCCACTACCAATAGAAACAATACCAATGGCCACTCTTTCGCTATTGGAGGCCTTCTCCTGCCACATGCAAAAAATTCATGAGGAACTATTTAGGGTGTTGGTGAACCCAACCATATAAGTTGCCTTGGCACAAATTGCTGCCAATTTCCCTATCCATACTCCAACTAAACCCCCAGAGATGAAGGCCACCATGGAGATATCAGAAGAGTTGGAAAGACAAGAAATGGAAGCTACAAAAGGGATGGAAGAGGAAACAAATGATTACCATGAGCACCCCGAGTACCAGCATTTGAAAATTAATAAAGTGTTGTGTGAGGGAGAAGAAACACAATCATCAGAGGAAGACACTGAGGAGCCAAGTTCCAAGTACATTGTGGAAACATTTGATCCTGATCTCGAAGAGGAGTTGGCTTAGTAGCTTAAGAATGTTGGAGAGGAAGTAGAGAGACAACCTCATTAGGAAGAAAAGGAATCAAGTGAGGGGATGGAGTAGGATACCTAACCTCCCACTGAGGAGCATGAAAAAATCCCTAAACATGATGAAGAAATGCCTCTTTCAGTAGAGAAAGAAGAGAAAGAAAAAGTAGAGTGAGAAGAGAGCCTCGAGTGTGATGAAAGGATGCCGCTTCAACAGAAAGAAGAAGATAAACCTGAAGAAGAGTTTGAAGCTCATAAGAGCCTAGAAATAGAATAGCCCGAGGAGCATGGACATGATGAAGAAGAAGAAAAGAAAACTGTTGAAGGGGAAGATAGCCCCAGAGAGCACACAACCTTCGAGTCGCCACAAAAGGAAACTATATTCATTCAAGATTCTAGTGAGGAAGGAAGGACCAAACAAGAAGCTACGGGTGATAAGGTAATGGAAATCGAACACACTCGCAAGGAAGAAGGTGGTCATGAATTACCAAGGGGAGAATCTGAGATGCTTGAGTGGCTAGAGAGACAATTGGAAGGAAAACCCTGACCCTAAGGGATCTAAGGGCAAGGCTAGAGGCCATCTTGGCTCAAGCCCAGATAAGCATGAAGAAAGAGAAGAAACCTAAGGTCAGGTCTCAACTAACAATGGATGTGTCCAAATCCAAAACTATGCAAATAGCCACCCCAATGGTGAGTGAAGCAGGGGCAAGCTACAATATCTCTACCTTTGATCTAGTGATAGACATGAGAGAATACAAGATTGACTATCTCGAGGGATCTGTCACCACTATCGCACATCAGTGGAAGAACTCCCCACCATGTCCTTGGTACCACCATAATTGTTTTCCAAGGAACAAATTGATAATCTTGAGAAAAGGAAAAACTAGATGAAGGCCATAGAGGATTGGTTACGGCAAGTCCTCTACAATGACATGGGTATAGGTTGTGCGGTTAGGACAACCAATAGGTTCTTGGAAATGTGAAAGATACTCAAGGGAATAAGGAAGTTCTGTATTGACTTCCCTAAGTTATACAAGATCATGTACCCCAAACTTGAGGTTATTCTCAAGATACCAGATAGATCATGGGATAAGGAGCTTGGCTTGGTAAAGGATGACCACTAGCTCATGGAAATTTGGAAGCTAGGCTTGGATCATAGAAAGGAGGTGTTGGAATGAGTGCTCCTTGAAGTGGAGCTAGATATTGACTGGGTCAGGGAAATCAAGGCAGACTATGTAGAATATCTAAAAATGATGATATATTTTGATGTTCCTTCCAGTGAGCTGGATGTAGAGAAATTAAAGCCATATTTCCACAAGAAAATGGAGAATGGGACTACAAATCCACTGACACCAGATTTCATGGGTTTTGTTGCATAGGACTTCACTCAATCTGAGTAAGTAGTGAAGAAGACGCAGAAGTATGACAAGGACTAGGATTCCATCACAAACAAATCTAGGAGGCTAAATTTTCAAGTAATCCAATCCGATATATTGGAATGGAACAAGCTCCAGACACTGATCCTAAAATTCATAGAATATGCCACGATGAAGAAGAATGAAGAAAATCCTATCATAGATGATGAGTTCCTCACAAAGTAGCTACAATAAAGGGAAATTAGAAGAAGACAAAAGAGCTACAGTGCTGCCACAAGAATACAAATTAGGGAAAATGACAAGAATGTAATTTTAAATTGTAATATATTGGGGGTTGGAGAAACCCTAGTTTGTAGTGAATCTTGGCCACACAATCTAAATCAATCTTGTCCATTCATTTTTTTTTGGACACTATAAATAGGGGGTCTCCTCTCATTTTCAAGGGAGAGTTGAGTGGTTGTAAAGGCATGCTACTAAAATTTTAATAGAAGTTCATTGGCTTTTGATGAATTCTTGAGTTTTAGTTGCATGTTACATGGTTCTTCTCCCATAGCTAATTAATTTGAGTAGATTTACTTTGTTGTTTTGCAGGTTTAAATTTCTTTAGTAGTTTAGTTAATCCTATTCATTGGTTTTGAAAAATTTTGTTGTGTGTTGGCAACCTCCCCTATTCATACTTTTTGCTATTTATTGATGATAAATGGCTGTGTAAAGTTAGTCTAGATAGGAACTAAAAGTTTCCCTAAACTTCTATTTTTTATTCATTCCTATGGTGAATTAATGGTTGAATATCTATAGTCCTTAGAAGCTTGCACTAATTTCATGATACTGTTAGGTAATCTGGTTAAGTGAAATTCAATTTTAGGAAGGTTGTCCACAGCAAGGTCCTCCTTGATCACTGTTCACTGCTAGTCTCAGATCTAGGAACTTCTTCTCCTCCCTTCCCTTTTTCATTTTTTTTTTAATAAATAACCTATGCTAAGGTTCTTTGCACATTGTGAAGCCAAATCTCAAGCTGAAATAGGAGTTTAAGACTCTTGTTTGAACTTGCAGCAATTGTACACTAACTTCCCCATCACAAGAACTCCATTTTAAGATCCAACTTTCTTCCAACTTAACTCTATAAGTCTTCCCTATGATTACCAACAAAATCACTTTGAACCAACTGAAACTCAAGAAACCTTGTCATGACCTAACACCCGAGAGACCTTGGGGTGATTTTCAACAAATTGTTGTTGAAGATTACCTTTCTAGAGAGGTAGTGCATTTATGCATTACCTGTGTTGAGAAGTGCATAAAAAACACAACAACATGCTCTAATTTACACTCTCCCATTTTTCCTCTCTGCACTTGTAAAATTCTTTGTTCTACCTTGCTGCACCTTGAATATGAACCCTAAATGATGTTCTACTTTTTGTTTGGGTTTCACTCTATCTTAGCTTGTACATTATTTTTTGCTACACTACACTCTCTCTATGCACTCTACTCCTACAAACACAACACTTAGAAAATTTTCTAATTGTATTCTTCTTTTGCTTGACTCTATCAATTTGCAATCCATGACTTGAGCCATGCACCAACTATATAGATCATGTTGAACCTTTTGTTAGGGTTTTCTTCATTCACAACCTGCTCTAGCAATCTATCTATACATCAAGCCACATGCCATCATCTATTTCAAATATGATTCATTAGATGTTATGGTGGTCTACAAAACCCTAAACATGATGTGCAATAAATTTCATATCCTTGTTTGATTGGTCTCATTCTAATCTTTGTCATCTTAGAAATCTATGCCACCACTTTATAAATCAAATCTTCATTCATATTGGTCATTAGTGTAGTTGAGTATTCAATTAAATCTATCCTCTATGTTAGTTACTAGTCAAAACCCTTGTTCACACAGACTTAGCCATTGTGTATCTCCATCTTTGAATTTTTGTCGTCGATTTGCAATTTGTGTGCCAAGATCCTTTGGATCTCTATTCATCTCGACATCTTTTAAACATGATCATTAGATCAATCTTCTTTAGACTTGTGTCGTTCATCTTATGGATCTATTAATAACCATAACATCCTCATAGTTCATTGCAATAACCTTAAATCCTCATTATTAGATGAACCTCCTTTAAACTTACTCCATTGATCTTCATTGTATAACACTAACCTACTATACGACAGGGCTTGGTTGAATCCTTAGTAGGGTAGCAAGGGGCTCCCATCTATCTTCAACTAACGTCACATTCTACTACCATTACCCACCTTTAAATCATAGCCATTAGATTGACATCGCTTGATCTCCACCATCACCCACAATACCACAGAGTAGGGCTAACACCTTGGCGGGTTAGTGGGAGGTTTCCATCTATCCCATATTACATCACCATCCACTATCTCTTGATGTTCATCACTCATCACTAGATGAGTCTCATCACTTGGCTTCACAATAGTGATGTGAAATGAGATATCACCATGTGTCTACTTGTAGAGTTTGGACCCACAACACACCTCATGCACCATTCGATCATTACCAGCTCAATCACAACCATTCCCTGCTATACTGCAAGAACTTACCACATATGTCATGGGCTGGTGGGAAGGCCATGTTCCCTGTTATACCACAGGGACCTACAAGGGAACATCTTGGGCTAGCAAGATAATGCCATCTATCATCGTAACATCACCATCTTATTTTGTCACCTTAACCTTTATCAAGTCCCACCATCTATGTTATGGGCACCATCCAATCAACATCACTTAATATTCACCATTTCTTACTATACCACATAACTTCCCCGTGAATGCTACGAGCTAGTGGGCATCATTGAACTTCCCAAAGGAAAATATTCGCATAGAACATAAATTTTATAAATATCTATTGGGCTAGTAACACTTAGGAAAGGGGGCTGATCAACCTACATCCACAATGGCTTAAGTCACAACTTAAGTAACTGGAAACTTATGATAGATAGTCAACATCAAAATATAAGCATGTTCAGCGCCATGACTATAAACCCTTAGGGTTTATTTGCAAACCCTAGTTTAGACTGAGAGAAAACTTAAATCATTTCTGAGCAACCAACAAATCATCTAAATATACAAATTATATATCTAGAATGTACTCATAAAACCCACATAAAATATGCACTCTGATTTTTTCTTAGACATTTGGAAGCATCCTTTGCAACATTGTGATAACATGTCATGACAATTTTTGTAATGCCCCACCACACAAATCCCATAGGACAACTACAACTAACAAATTACCCAACATTTTTTTTTGTTGAAAGAGAAACATTACACAAGATGAATATGTACATACATTACATAATGAAACCTAACTAGTCCCATGGGGTTACATTGTTGCATTACACGAAAACAATCCCTACCAATAACATTGATAAAGATAATGCCAAGTAGATAACAAAAGATGCATACAATCACAAGATAACATAATGGTACATACAACCATCCATGTATTGAAAGGAAAGAATACATCATTTTATTACAATTCAATTCACTAAAGGGTTTACACAATTCTTGACACATGTCAAATTATTCCTACAAACGGATTGCTATTGCTCATAATTCTATAATTTAATCATTCTAATGCTAATAATTTCTTTTCTAAAACAATCATAAATCAATTAATTAAATAAAACTTTACCCTTCTAGGAAGTCATAGTCAATTTGTAATAAAATGACATATTTGAAACATTTTACTCAATTTCATAGTTTTATCAACTTTAGTTACCCACTTCTAATAACAATTACCCATGCAAGTATAAACAAATACTTAAAATATAAATATACACACAAATATATGTATATATATTTATTTTATAATTATGTAGAAAAAGATAATATTATGTTGTTTGTAAGGCAGACAACCAATGTATTGCATTTAGAAAAATATAATCTAACTCATAAATATTTATATAAGATTATAAACCTACATCAAAATTTCAGAAAAAACAAATTTTATGTTTCTTCCAATCACATTCAAACATTTAACACATGAATTGTATTTCTAATTTCTCATCTATATATATATATATATATATATATATACATATATATATATATATATATATATATATATATATATATATATATATATATATATATATATTTAAACATGTAAATATTATACATATATACAATACAAACTTCAATATTTTTTTTAATTCTTCGTTTCACATAGCAAACTAAACTCACAACATATAGATATTTATTTATTTATACTAACTTCTTTAATTTGATAATATGATTAACCACACATACATATATGTATTATATAATATATATCTATCCAAACATATAAATATAACAACACAAAACCATATTTATTTCTAATTAAAATTTTATAAAAATCAATACCCACAACAATGAAGCATAGCCATAAACACAATTAACTAACTAACTAACTATATATATATAATTCTTACCTACAAGATATCTCCTTCGTAAAAGAATTTTGTCTTTGTTCAAGAGGGCAATTATTTCTCTAGGAAGAATCATTAATAAATGGAAAAAACAAAATAAGGGTAACCTTTCATAGATACATTATGTTTGGCTTCCTAGAAACATTCTTATTTAGAAAAGGATATAATCAAAAAAATTCATTCTCCATGGAAAATGATAAAAGCATCAAAGACATAAATCAAAACCATTCAAACATTATCAAAACAGTTATTTTCCCATACCTAGAATTTTGCAGCCGAAAATGGAGACAATAAGATGTAATTCCCCAAATTCTCTCAGCTATAAGACTAGTTTTAACTTTTCAACCAGAACCCTATACTTTCGTAAAAAATATTGTTGATTTTATCTATATCATGTTTTGTAAAAATTCCAAATGAATCCTTTCATAAAATTCACCAAAATAAAAATAGGGAAAGTCTTTATCTTTTTTTTCGAGAAATTAAGGGACAGATGGCCAATACACAAAATTCATCTTTCCACCTGGCAATTTTCTTTCCAGCTGAGTTTTCACCTAGAGGTTAATCTTACATTTTAATAAATTAATAAACCTAACACCACTATAGCATATGATAACTCTTCAGATCAAACTTTTCACCTATATTTTAATATTTTCTCGATTATCAAAAGTCCACTCCGTTTAAATGATTAAATCATTGTAGTTATGAAATTCCTTTTTTTAATTACTTTTAAAATTTATCTTTTTGACTATATCAAAATATCCATTTTGAATAAATCCTTAATAATAATTAAATAGACAATATTATTTAATTCAATAAACAATATTATTTAATTGCTAATTTAGATTTTAACAATGTTGCAATTAAAATATTATTTTATTTATAATTAAGAAAATTAAATATCGGCAATTACAATAATATTCTTTTAAATCTACAAACATAATTTAAAATTTTCAAACTAATTTAATATTTAATTAAATTCTTGGTAGTTCCACAAATCACTTTACTAATTAAATTTAATGCTTAATTAAATTAATTCAATAATAATAATAGCCATCATTAAATTAAATTAACTAATTAATAATAACAATAGCACATCATAATCAAACAATTAACACATTAAAATTAACACTTAAAATGAACAACATAAAACAAAATGATACCAAACAAAATGGGACTCTAGCAGACAACATCATCAAACAATGACAAGATGACAGACTAGGTTGTAGGACTTCCTTGTCAACTCCAATTTCAACTTCATACCCATTGGGATTTATGAGGCTCGCCCTGTCCTGACAATACAGGTGGAATTGAAGCTTGGGTACCTACAATCCTGCATAAAACCAAGTGTTGAAACAACATTAATATCCAATTCCATACACACCGTGAGAGAGAATTGCAGTGTAGCAGGGCGCTCACGGATGAGTGATGCAACACCATCCCTCTCACCTAACTCTCAAACAATAACACATCATCATAAATATCATGAAGCAAGCATTAATCAATTTATGTAAACACACAATACCACATAATCAAATAAAGACAAACACCATGCATCATTATATCATCAACATCAAACAATAATTAAATGACTGCATAAGCATAACATCAAACACCCATGTCAACACATCATAAGTAGTAGTACCAGTGTCAAAAACAAACAAGACCAATAAGTAGAATTGTTAACAAACCAAACAACGTGGTGAAATAGACACCAACATAGTCTCAAGTATGCATCAAACATAAACAATATCCAATTAGTATCATAAAAGTAACAGTAACACGAAAGGCACTACAATTTTGCAACATTCTGAGCAAATTTACAACATTTGCAAAACATGATCTTATCCATCAATCTATACAATGACTTCCAAAACCAGACAGATCCTATGATCTTCATAACATCTAGGCACACCACTGAATTGTGCTCTTACATCAATGACACATTTTATCATCATGCCAACATCTCCCTTACATGATCTCTCCTTTGACATCAATGACACTTTTTGACATCAATTCCAACAACCTCCTTTACCGGATCAATTCCATCTCACCTCTAATCCTCTTTTGACATCAATGACAATAATATGCCAACAATATAAACATACATATACACAAATAAATATATGCATACATACAAATATGAACAAGATACATGACACTAGTCCATATGTCCAAGGTTCATATACATCAAAGTGAAATAAATGTATGAAATAATCTATCAAATAAATGAACCAAATATATCAAAAAATAAAATAGGTAAAATTAGATGCACTAGGGTCTATCAACATCAACATCAAGAAAATATTAGTTCCATCTAAATATAAGAACTACACTCATATAATGTTAGAACCTCCTCATCATAATACATTAGGTTTTCCAAACCTATGAGACTATAAGAAAAATAAGTGTGGCATCAATACTCAATTACTCAAGCACATGTACTATAGTCAAAAATTAAAAAAATTATTAAATAAGTACATTAAATGTAGTTCTATAAATTAATATCATAAGATGGTCATGATGTGCCTCATATAATTTTATTGCTAACATATGCAATTAGTATAGATATAAGTTAACATGTAAACTCTTATGTTGGATACAATGAAAACTTGTACAAATAATTTACAGATAATTTACACATCAATATTGAAGAATGTGAGTATAACAAGGGAGGATTAATGACATCTTCTAGTTCGTCTAATATGAAATAGTTGATTCCTCCCAACTACTATAAACATCATTCAGATATACTATTAGAATTCTCTATTATACTTTACATTTCTTCTCAAATATCTTACCTAGTATTAAAGCACTATAATTATGGGCTATGTTGCATCTTATAATAGATTTGGAAATGCAATCTCAAAGAGATTAAAGTTATATCAAATTCTATAAATAAATTTCAATTGAAAGTGAATATCATTATATTCTTTGTTGATTCCTCAATTAGACATTTATAAATATCTCATAGTTTGAAACATAAATTATAATTTTGAATTGCATGTTCTTGTATAGAGGATACCTTTGCTATAAAAATATTTGGCCAATGCATATTTTAATGAGGAAATTTACCTAATTTGTGGAAAAATATATCAAAATGTTCATATCCTTGGTGAAATTATTATCATAGCATAACATATGTATTTCAAGGGAGCTTCATTAAGAGAGCCATGTTCAAAGTAATTCAAGTCTATTAAATTGATCACACAAAAACCTAACTCATATTTTCTATGTATTCAATATGATCATCGAGTTCATGACTATCTAGAGAAATAGTTTTTCAATGTGTTCACACAAGTGGAAATACTAGATTAATTAGCCACAAGCATCATTGCAATAGTGTGTACATTGAATGAAATATTTTCCCATTGTCAATTGAGTTTCATGAAAGTAAAGAGCATCTCACATACTTTTTCATGTTACTTATCCAACAAACTCAAATATTAACTAATTTAAGTAAATCAATACCATTGTGGTACAAAAATAAAATAAATATATTTTAATTATTTGACTTCTTTTTGATGTGTAAGTTGTATACTATTTAATATTTCACTTATTTGATGTTGAATTTTATATTCTATTCTCTATTTTGGATCATTAATAATTGTTCACAATTTTGACATTATTTACTTCGCTCATTTTTTTTATTCTTTCGTATATGTAAAAGTTAACAATCTTCATCATAATTGAGATATCTTTCAACTTTTGAAAAAATTAAAAATTAAAAAACATTTTTGAATTGAGTGCAAAGAAAATTAAAATCATAAAGACATGAGAAGATTATCCAAATCACTTGCTATTCAAATTTGGCTAAAGAAACATACAATTATTTCAACTATCACCAATGAAAAAAATCATAATTAAGACAAGACCTTCGATGATTTATATCTAGATTGGTTAGGTTGTCTTCATCATCTTCCAAACATATATTTAATGGACATATTTTCCTTGGTCGGCTTTAACCTTTTGTTACAACATATTCAACTTAAAATTCCAGCATTGGCTTGAAGATGACTCTCACATTGTTTTCCCTAATGCCAAAAATAAAGAAACTTTATTGAATAAATTTCCTTCATCCACATTCAATGATACATTCAATGGCCTATGAGAATCAAATGCATTTTTTTGGTTCCCAAATCAATAGATTCCCTAAATCCTAGAAGTATGCCACACTTCATGCTCATATCTAGTGTAGGATTTGGCCAAAGAACATGAAATGAGATTGGAACACATTTCCCCTGCACTTTAGGCTTTGTAGGACCTAAGGGGTGACCCTTTTAGCAACACCTAATGATTTATACCCACACTCAATGAGGTATTGCTCAACAAAAAATGATATCACAAGAATATTCCAAGAAACATGAAATATCACTCAACATTGGCTAAGATATTGGGAAACCTTCATTAACTAGCATGGAGAACATGGTAAATATCAATATCCTATAAAATAGGAACAACAGGACTGAATGGTTTGTTATTAAAGCATAATGATTCCTTCTAGGTTTTGAAAACAAAGAAACCTACTAGGCTAGTGTCTTATCCATTACAGATTCAAGCTAAAATAATCCCCTAATAACAACATAAACATTAATTCAACGGCCTTTGTAACATCACTACCTTACATTAATGTAGCCACTTAAAGACATACTATCAATCTATTGCAAGTATGAGCTAGTCTAGTGGTGTTGTCATTGATGTCAACACTATTCAGTATGTTGCAAATTGTACATATATAGTTGAGATGTTGTTGAGATGTTGTCAGTACATGGATCTATCTTATATGGCTAAATATGTGTTGTGTTGATGAGTTTCCAAGTGCTTTTGAGAAAATTAACAAAGAAGAGAAGTTAGAGTGATGAATGTTTTTAGATTGTGCTCTGGTATGTGCTTCAAATTTCTTCTATGTTGATCCTATGCCTATGTAGTTCTAAAGTTTTCATTATGGTGATCTAATGGTGATATATTCTAAGTTTAAGTTTCTGCTAAGATGTTATGTGAAAGTTGTGTCCACCAGTACGTGTGTTCTAATGGAAAAGTTGATGTTCTATGGACTGGGAGAAATGTTTATGCTTCGTAGTCCTCTGTTGGTTTGTTTCAGATCTTGTGGGTCTAGGATATGTCTTATGAAGGTCTTTTTTGTGCTCTGGAAAAGAGGTTTGAATTTTGGTGATCCGAAAGTAATGTTTTAGTGTTTCAGTGTGAGTTTATGCAATCCAGATGGATTGGTGAAAGGTGTTCAGTGTATGAAGTATATTGTTTTGCTGCGAACATTTTTGAAGAAGTCTAAGATGAAGTTTCATGAATATTGAAGCATGTTGGGAAGTGTGTGCATCATTGTTCATTTTTGTTTTCATTAGGTTTGGCCGATCTAGTGTTTACACTTCATTCAAAGAATAAAAATGAATAGAGGAAGCATGTGGTTGATTCAATAATGTTATTTTTTATTAGTCCACTCTTATTCCTTTCCACTGTGGGAATTTTGAGTTGCTAACCTAATTTGAATTTATGAAATGGGTTATTTGTGGCCAACCTTGGAAAATACTTATAAGGTTGAGAATGGTATAAAACCAAGAAAAATTGTGAAGAGTTGTATGATAGTGTGATGCAAAGTGACAAAATTCAGCCACAAATCATAAGAGCAGAACTGTGTGTGAGTGAGTTGTGAAAGCAGTCTTTTAGTGTGTTGAAGGTAGTGAGCTAAAGGTTTATTTCAATCCTATGAATTTGCTTTAATTGTTGTGGTGGATCTTTCGTTCTCTTTTGTATCCATAGGTAGTGAGCCTCCCTATTGGAAAGTGAGTCCTTCTTGTAGGTAGTGAGCCTTTGTACTTGGATAGTGAGTCATCTTTTGGGCAGTGATCCTTTGTATTCAATTTATAATCTTTTATATTGTGAGTTAACCCTCACTGTGATTTTTCCCTCATTGGGTTTTCCACGTAAAAATTTGGTGTTCATTGTGTTGATTTACTTTCTATTATTTGTGTTTCATGCTCATATTTAATAACATAATGGTGTGGTTGAAGAATTGATAAGTAATAAAGTTTTAAGTTTGAACTTGTGTGATAATTGATTCACCCCCCCTCTCAGTTGTTCTATAATTGTTCAACTATTGGTATCAGAGCTTTTGGTTTCTTGTGTAGAGCTTAACCACTTAAGGAAGATTTGATGGCACATGAGTTGGCGATCCCTATATTCGATGGAACTAACTACAATGATTGGAAGTGTTGGATGAGAGGATATATTATCTCTCTTGGTTTCAAGACCTGGAAGGTTGTAGAGTGTTAATTATGCAGATGAGATCTTTGCTTATGAAGAAAATGAGAAGGTGAAGTATGTGATTTGTAGTGGTTTATCTAAAAATGAGCAAGTTAAGGTTAATTCTCTAGATACTACATATGAAGTCTGGAAGAAGTTGGAAGAAATGTATGAAGGAAATAAAAAGGTGAAATTGACAAAGAGGCTAGCAACAAAGCATAGATTTGTGAACCTAAAGATGGAAGATAGAGAAGGATTTACAAGTTTCTTTCAGAGAGTTGAACTAGAAGAAAATGAAGTTAGAAATCAAGGAGGAAAACTATCAGAAGAAGATATAATCAAGAATATCTTGATCACTTTACCAAAATGTTACAATGAAAAGATCTCTATTATTGAAGAAATGTATGATCCTAAGAAGTACACTCTATAAGAGTTGTTTGGCATCCTGCAAGCATTTGAGATAAGGAAGTTCCATAAAGATGACAAGATAGAAGAGAAGACATAAATGAGATTTAAGGATTTGAAGATTGAAGAACCGGATAGTGATGATGAAGAGTTGGAAGGAAACTTCACCAGGAAATCTAAGAAAGGCATCCAAAAATATAAAGGTATGTTACCCTTTAAATGTTTCAGTTGTGGTAACATCAGTCATTATGCTTCAAGATGTCCAAATAGGGATACATATAAAAAGAACAAGGATAAGGATAAGAAGGATAAGAAGTATAAGAAGTTGTATTATGTTAAGGAAGAGGCAGGTATTTCTGATGATGAATCTAACAATGAGGTTGATGATAGTGAATGCTTATTCTTAGCTTTGGAAAATAAATTTGTATCCACTAACTCTAGAAAATGTGTAAGAGGGCTCCAAAGGTTAAGAAGAATATGATGGAAGGTACCTTGGTTATTGATTTTCATGCAAGATAGGATGAAGACTATTGGATAATTGATAGTGGATGTTCAAATCATATGACCAGAGATAAGAGTAAGTTGACTAAACTTGAAAAATATGATGGTGGTTTAGTTATGTTCAGTGATCATTCAGGAGCTAAGATCTGTGGTAAAGGTTCAATTAGTTTTTATGGAGTGCACAATACTGATGCTATATATTATGTGAAGGGTTTGAGGCATAAACTTTTGAGTGTAGGTCAGATGTGTAGCAATGGTTTTAAACTTGCGTTCCAGAAAAATACATATGAAATCAAAAAAGGATCCAGAAATGGAGATATGATTTATGTTGGAACTCATGGAAACATCTATTAGTTGAAGGGAGTTGATGGTCATTGTCTTGTATCTCAAATCAGTGAAAATTGGTTATGGCATTAGAGAATGGGACATGTGAATTTTGATAACCTGGTAAAGATCAGTGCAAAGGAGATTGTTCAAGGGCTACCTAGAATCACAAGACCTACTAATTCTATTTGTAGAAGTTTTCAATTGGGGAAGCAAACAAGATGTAGCTTTAAGGGAAAAGAGCATTCTACTACCGAAATGTTGGAGTTAGTTCACAGTAATCTTTGCGGTCCGACTAGGACTAGAAGCCTGAACGGAGGTAGGTACTTTATGTTTCCTATTGATGATTATATTCAAATGACATGGGTTTCTTTTCTCAGAGAAAAGACTCAGGCTTTGGATAGGTTTAAGGTATTCAAAGAAAAAGTGGAGAATAGTGTAAATCTGAAAATCAATTGTTAGAGATATGGTACAGGTAGTGAATTCACTTCTAGTGAATTTAATGCATTCTATGAGAAGAATGGCATAAAAAGATAGTTTTCTACTCTGAGAATCCCACAACATAATGGAGTAGTTGAAAGGAAAAATAAGACAGTATAGGAAGCTGCTAGAACTATGATGAAAGAGTCCAATGTACTAGATGTATATTGGAGAGAAGTGATACATATTGTTGTTTATGTTCTTAATAGAGTTCAGATCAAACACAACTACACAAAGACACCTTTTGAGTTATGGACTAGTAAAAATCCTACTATAAAATACTTTAACGTATTTGGAATAAGATGTTATATTAAAAGGGATGATGAAAATCTTAGAAATTTTAACGCTAGATGTGATGAAGGAATCTTTCTTGGATACTTTACCACCAGCAAGGCACACAGTTGTTTTAACAAAATATTGAGGAATATTATTGAAAGTGCTAATGTGAAGGTTGATGAAGACATACGCAGGCCTATTAAGATAAGTGAAGTTGAACCTGATGATCCTATTTGTGGACATGTATCGGAGGAGAATAAAGAGAAGGAAGAAGAAGAACAAGAGGAAGAATAAAAAGAGAATGAGCTAAAACCTACCATAAGGACTCCTAAATATGTATAGAAGAATCATCTGGAAGATCAGATAATTGGAGACAAAAGTGAAGGTGCGAAGACAAGAAGTAGAGTTGCAGCTAAGGTAAATTTGTGTTTACTTTCTAAAATAGAACCTAAATCTATAAAAGAAGCATGTGAAGATGAAAGATGGATGAGAACTATGAAAGAGGAATTGCAGCAAATAGAAAAGAATTAGACATGGGAAATAGTCCCTAGGCCTATGAACAAAAATGTGATTGGCTCAAAATGGGCGTTCCAAAACAAGCTGAATGAAAATGTAGTAAGGAATAAGGAAAGATTTGTATGATAAGGATACTCACAAGTTGAAGGTATATACTTTGAAGAAAAATTCACCCCTATGGCCAAAATGGAAGCTATCATAATGTTTTTGGCATTTTCTACACACAAGGACTTCAAAGTATATCAGATGGATGTTAAGTCAGCATTTCTAAATGGTGAGTTGGAGGAAGAAGTGTATATGGATCAACCTAAAGGGTTTCATTTTTCTAACAAACCAAACACGGTTTGTAAATTGAAGAAGGTGTTGTATGAACTAAAGCAAGCTCCCAGAGCTTGGTATGAAAGATTGGGTAGATACTTGGAAAATCAAGGATTCAACACTGGTTCTACTGACAACAATCTTTACTTTAAGGTACAAGCTAACAAAATGTTGATAGTAGTTGTGTATATTGATGATATCATTTTTGGTGGAAATGAAGGAATGTGTAAAAAGTTTGTTGAAGAGATGCAGAAGAAACTTGAGATGTCTATGATTGGTGAATTCAATTTCTTTCTTGTTCTACAAGTGAATCAAACTGACAAAGGGATATTCATTTCACAATCTAGGTATGTAAAAGAACCATTGAAGAAGCTTGGGATAGATGATTCCAAACTAGTGTGTACCCCTATGGTAACTGGATGCAAACTAAGCAAGGATGATGAATTTTCTAAGACTGATCAGAGCAAATATAGATCCATGATTGGTAAACTGTTGTACCTTACTACTACCAGACCAAATATTATGAATGTAGTGTGTTTAGTTGCTATATTTCAAGTAGATCCTAAAGAAGCACATCTTATAGCTATAAAAAGGATATTTAGATATATTAAAGGCACACCAGATTATGGACTATGGTACCCTAAGAGTAATGATTTCACCTTGAATGCTTATACAAATGTTGATTGGGCTAGATGTGTAGATAACTAAAAGAGTACCAGTGGTGGTGCTTTCTTTCTTGGTGGATGATTAGTTTCATGGTTGAGTAAAAAGTAATACTTAGTTTCTTTATCCACAATAGAGGAAAAATATATTGTTATAGCATCCTACTGCACACAGGTTCTATGGATGAAGCAAACATTGAAGGACATTGGAGTAATGTGTGATGATCCTATTTCTATTTTATATGACAATACAAGTGCAATAATTTTTTTGAAGAACCCAGTTATGCATTCAAGAACGAAGCACATATCTATCAAGTATCATTGTTTGAGAGAAAAAGTGTTAGAGAACAAGGTCAGACTGGAGTATGTAACAACAAAGGAACAAATTGTAGAAATATTTACTAAGGCTCTTCTGAAGGATACTTTTGAGCATCTTAGGGAGAATTTGGGGGTCATTGGCCCTCCCAAATAGGTGCACATGAAGGTACATCAGTCCAGTGAATTCGCAAATTATTTATTTATCTAGATTGATAGATAGGTCTACTCCACAAGGGAGTAGAAAAATTTTTCATTGTTACAAGATAGGTGTACTCCTAAGGGGGAGTAATTAGAGTAGTTGTTCTTTTCCATTGATGTAAAAAAAGGCAGAGAAAGTTATGTGAAAAAAAATTGTTGTAGAAGAGAAGGTGTTCTCCCAGAATATTGTGTAAATTGTCTTTGATGGTTTTCCACACCATGTGTTGCCATCTGTTATGAAATAAATTGCATAATAGAAGAATATGATATGAAATATGCTGCAAATACTTGATAATAACTTAGAATAACAATCCACTTCAAGGGGGAAAACCTCCAAATATCTCTAATGAGAACACACTTCACAACTTGATGATAAAATAAGACTCACAACCTCCTATATATACCTATTTATTCCTAGGATATCACCTAAGCTGACTTAGACACACCTATATAAGTCTTAAGCCAACCTAAACAACTAAATAACAATATACTAATGATAATATGACTTAATAGAGAGTTAATATAGCCACAAGCTAACTATTCATAACCTGATGTACACTAATATTAAGGGCATAGCATGCCCCCCTTCTTCAAAGAAGCATTGTCCTCAATTCTAATCAAGTTTGGATTCTTTTGAATAAACTTCTTGTCCTCCCATGTGGCATCTTCAACTGGTAAATTCTTCCATTGGATGAGATACTTAGTGAGAGTTCTATTCCTCACCTTCTTTGTGCATGTTTGAAAAATGCACTCTAGTTCCAAAATGATTGTTCCTTCTTCATCAAGCTCTAGTAGTGTTGTTTGAGTGGGAATATTATGCCCAACTACCTTCATCAAATAGGAAACATGAAAATCTAGATGTATCTTTGTTGTTGGTGGCAACTCTAGCTTGTAGGAAACACTATCAATCTTTTGCATGATTTGGTATGGACCATAATACCTTGGAGACAACTTATTATTCTTTTTTTGTTGCTTTAGTGAGATTTTCTTATAAGGCTGCAATCTCAAGAAGACCCAATCCCCAACTTCAAAACTTTTTTCACTACGATATTGATCTGCCTATTGTTTCATTCAATTTTTTGCCATGGATAAATTCTCCTTGAGTCCTAAAAGTACTTTTTGTTGATGAATCAAGTGGTCTTCTACTACCTAAAATCTTGGTGACACCTTTATTGATGATGTGATGGTGTATGATATCCATAAATTGCCAAAAATGGAGACATTTTTGATGAGCTATGAAAAGAAGTGTTATACCACCATTCTACAAGTGGTTGCCAATCTACCCATTGCAACTGTTTCTCTAAAGTGAAACAACATAGATATCCTTCCAAACACTTATTAACAACCTCAGTTTTCCCATCTGATTGAGGGTGGTATGAATAGCTATAAGCCAATTGAGTACCCAAACATGAGAATAAATCTTTCCAAAAGTGACTAGTGAAGATAGGATCACGATCACTAACAATAACCTTAGGTGTACCATATAGCTTTTGGATATTCTTAAAAAAATATATTGCCACTGTACTTGTTATAAAAGGATGCGATAATGCAATGAAATGTGCATATTTAGTGAGGTGATCAATTGCTACCATGATAAAATTATGACCTTTAGATTTGGGAAGTCCTGTGATGAAGTCCATGGATACCTCTTCCCAATGCTAGCTAGGAATAGATAAGGGTTGCAAGAGACCTGGTGTCTTGATTGTCTCCCCTTTATTCCTTTGACAAACCAAACATTCAGCCACTAATTTTTGAACATCACCTTTTAGCCCTTCCCAAAAAAATATTGCTTGACTTGATGATATGTCTTCAAAAATATTGAATGACCACCCACTGGAGACTCATGCAACTATGTGAGAATCTTGTGTTTAAGAGTGGAATTCTTGTAGATATACAAACACTCTTTATACCAAAGAGTATCTCCCTTCCAACAAAACTTATTTGAACTACTATGATCACTTTTTAATTGTTCGATGAGATTACTTGTCACAAAATCATTTTTCCACTCTACTTTGGCTTCCTCAATGCAATTTCCTTGTAATATTGAAAGGGCACACAATAAGGCTTCATCTTTCTCATCCTTCCTTGAAAGTGTATCTACTACAATATTTTATTTCCCTTTATTATATACAATCTCAAAGTCATATCATAACATCTTAGTGACCCATTTTATTTTCTCTTCAGAAGATAGTCTTTGTTCCAAAAAATATTTTAGGCTATCATGATCTATCTTAACCTTGAAGTTTCTATCCAATAGATAAGGCCTCCATTTTTTAACTGCATGGAGGATTTCTAGCATTTCCTTCTCATAAATAGGTTTTAGTTGATTCTTACCCTTTAATTGATGAATCTTGAAAGCAATTGGTCGACCTTCTTGTATGAGCACTGCTCCTATCCCATTTCTAGAAGCATCACATTCCACAATGAATTCCTTGGTGAAGTCAGGAGTGGAAAGCACTAGAGTTGTACACATAGCCTCCTTTAATCTCTCAAATGTTGTATTGGTAGACTCGTTCCAATGAAAATAATCCTTCTTCAATAGAGTGGTGAGAGGTGCTACTATATGACCATAATTCTTCACAAATCTTCTATAGTACCCTATCAATCCTAATAAACCCCTCAATTTCTTAATGGTTTTTGGAATAGGCCATTCCATGATAGCCTTAATTTTGTTAGGGTCCACCTTTACTCCATGTGAAACTGTGTCCCAAATACTCCACCTCCGTAAGACCAAAAGCATACTTGGCTGGCTTAGCATAGATTTTATGATCCACATGTTGCAAATGGTGTTCCCAAGTATTGCTATAAATCAATATATCATCAAATAATACTAACACAAACTTTCTGAAGAACTTCTTAAAAATGGAATTCATCAAGCTTTGGAATGTAGATGGTACATTGGTAAGACCAAATGGAATCACCAAAAATTCATAATGGCCATCATGAGTCTGAAATGTTGTCTTACAAATAACTTCCTCCTTAATTTTAATTTGGTGATAACTAGATCTAAGATCTAACTTGGTAAAATACGTAGCTCCATTCAATTCATCTAGTAGATCATCAATGACTGGAATAAGAAACTTATCTTTAATGGTGTACATGTTGAGTACTCTATAATCTAAACACATGTTCCAAGTATCATCCTTCTTATGTACCATCACCATAGGCAAGGAGTAAGCACTTTGGCTATGCCTGATAATTTCTTCCTCTCGCATCTCCTCAACAATTTTTTCTATCTCACTCTTTTGTATGTGTGGATATGTGTAAGGCCTGATGTTCGGTGGTTGGCTTCCTGGGACTAAATATATGGCATGATCATGATCCCTCTTAGGAGAAAGTCCTTTAGGCATATCTCCAAGAACAATTGAGTGATGATCAATTATATATTGCAAATCTAGATGAGTAGGAGCATTAGATTGCGAGACTTCTAATGAACATAGCTAGGCCACAAATCCATCCACTCCTTTCTTAAGAAACTTATGCATTTGATGAGAGCTTACCATTTGTAGGGTTTTTTCCTTCAACCCCTTTAGATCTACTACCCTTCCTTCTAATTGAAATCTCATGAATATTTCTTGGAAGTTCATCTCAATCGTTCCCAATGTAGTAAGCCATTGTACTCCCAAAACAATATCTATTGCGCCCATGGATATCACATACATTGGGGTATCAAGTTGATAATATCCCATGGATAATTTAATGCTATGACACTTCCCTGAACAACTAACTATACCACCATCTGCAATCAAAACCTGGAACTATGGTGTTGGATATATAAAAAAATTTAGATGAGTAGCTAACTTTTTTTTTATGAAATTATGAGTACTACCTAAGTCAATCAACACTATTACCTTTTGCTTCTTTAAGAACCCCACCACCTTGAGAGTTTGTGGAGCATTGAAACCTAAGAGTGCATGACAAGAAATGATTGGTTGAGAATCATGTGATGCCTCATTTGACTCCCTTTCATACTCTATTATGGGTTCCTCATCTTCTTCCTCACTTGGACCTTCAATATAAAATAATTTCTTTTCACTGCATTTATGTCCTCAACTATATTTTCTATCACAATTGAAACAAAGCCCTTTTACTCTTTTCTCCTCAATTTTTTGTGGATTCAACCTAGTAGGTTGTGTTTAATATCCTTTCTCCCTTGTCACATCAGCCCCTTGCTTCTTAGGAATCAAATACTTCTCTACCCTGCATGCTAAGATAAAAGACTCATTTATGGAGCTAGGGATAAACATGCGTACCTCATGTTGAATGTGATCCTTGAGACCCCCCAAGAATAAATCATTCATGTTTTCCTCTGTAATTGTATCCACTCTTAAGGATAGATTTTGGAATTGTTGAATATAATCCTTAATTGATCCTATTTGTTGAAGTTAAGCCAGTTGACTGAAGAAGTTGTCTATCAGGCTATTGGTATATTGTGCTTGGAGTTCCTCCATAAAAACTGACCATGAGATGGTGAGCCCCTTCTTCCTGCAATGAGTGCAAATCCAACAATACCAAATGAATTGATCTGGTTCTAGATATAGGGAAGCCATCGTGACCTTTTGTCCATTTGGGATTTGGTGTACTTAAAAAAAAATCTCCATTTGGTTTATCCATGTTAAAGGATCCTTTCCATTGAACTTGTCCATATCCACCTTTGTAAATAAATTCCTAGATCCCATAGGAGTACTAAAGCTTGTGTCAATGGTATTTTACCTAGAATTTTCACCTTGGTCACTTGAGAACTCCTTTCTTGGTTCATACATGTAGATGCTTAACATGTTTCGTATGTCTGATATATCTCCTCCTAGGTCACACATATCCATCTTCGTTGAGGAAATGTATTCCTTGACCTTATGTATTCCATCATTAGGAGTAATATCCTCTATTGTTACCCCATCCTTATCAGGAGTCTTCCCCAGAGTGACAACATTCTTTTTGCCCCTTGTTGCAGGCCCCGTCATGGTGGGAACCACTAATTTTGAATTAAATCACACAAATGAAACTTAAATTATCTAAAATTTTTACTATAATATCCTTTAGTATGTCTTCAAGAACCCAATAAAAATAAGATTCCAATTCGACAAGATGTGTGAGATATGCCGATTCCAAAAAAATTGTGTAGAAACCATAATTCTGCAATAATTCGCTTAATTATGCTCCAATTCTCCTAAAATATGGATTGTAGCTTCTTTAATATGTTCTTAAAAAACCCTTTAAAAATCAGAATAAAAATTTCCAAAATCTAAAAGATATGCTCTTCCCAAAATTGCCTCTAAAATTGAGAAAAACCTTGCCTCTACAGTGCCAAGAACCTGGCTTTGATACCACTTGTTATGAAATAACTTGCACAATAGAAGAATATGATATGAAATATGCTGCAAATACTTGATAATAATTGAGAATAACAAGCCACTTCAAGGGGGAAAACCTCCAAATATCTCTAATGAGAACGCACTTCACAACTTGATGATGAAATAAGACTCACAACCTCCTATATATACCTATTTATGCCTAGGATATCACCTAAGACGACTTAGACACACCTATATAACTCTTAGGCCGACCTAAACAACTAAATAACAATATAATAATGATAATATGACTTAATAGAGAGTTAAGATAGCCACAAGCCGACTATTCATAACCTGATGTACACTAATATTAAGGGAGTAGCACCATCAATGACAAAGGGGGAAATTGTTGCAAGTATGATCTAGTCTAGTGGTGTTGTCATTGATGTTGTCATTGATGTCAACACTATTTAGTATGTTGCAGATTGTACATGTATAGTTGAGATGTTGTTGAGATATTATGAGTACATGGAGCTATCTTATATGGCTGCAGATGTGTTGTGTTGATGAGTTTCCAAGTGATTTTATAGAAAATTAACAAAGAAGAGAAGTCAGAGTGATGAATGTGTTCAGATTGTGCTCTGGTATGTGAATTATGTTTCTTCTGTGTTGATCCTATGCTTGTACAGTTTTGAAGTTTTCATTATGGTGATATGATGGTGATATATTCTAAGTTTTAGTTTCTAGTGAGATGGTATGTGAAAGTTGTGTCCCCCAGTACATGTGTTCTATTGGCAGAGTTGATCTTCTATGGACTAGGTGAAATGTTTTTACTCCACATTCATTCACTGGTTTGTTTCAGATCTTGCAGATCTAGGATATGTCTTGTGAAGGTATTTTCTATACTCTAGCAAAGAGGTTTGAAGATTGGTGATATAGAAGTCATGTTTCAGTGTTTCAGTGTGTGTTTATACAGTCTGGATGGACTAGTAAAAGGTATTCAGTGTATGAAGTATTTTTTTGTTGCAGACATATATAAAGAATTCTAAGGTGAAGTCTCATGAATATTGAAGTGTGTTGAGGTGTCTATGTGTCATCTTCATGTTGGGAAGTGTGTGCATCATTGTTCATTTGTGTTTTCATTAGGTTTGGATGACCTAGTGTTTACACTTCATTCAAAGAATAAAAATTAATTGAGGAAGAGTGTGGTTGATTCAAGAATGTTATTTTTGATTGGTCCACTCTTATTCCTTTCCACCATGAGAATTTTGAGTTTCCAACCTAATTTGAACTTATGAAATGGGTTATTTGTGTTCGACCTTGGAAAATGATTTTAAGGTTGAGAATGGTATAAAATCAAGAAAAATTATGAAGAGTTGTATGATAGTGTGATGCAAAGATGAAAGTGAGCCACAAATCGTAAGAGTAGAATTTTGTGTGTGAGTTGTGATAGCTATTTTTCAGTGTGTTGAAGGTAGTGAGCTATAGGTTTTTGTAATCTTATGAATGTGCTTTAATTTTTGTGGTGGATCTTTTGTTCTCTTTTGTATCTATAGGAAATGAGCCTCCCTATTGGACAGTGAGTTCTTTTTGTAGGAAATGAGTCTTTGTACTTGGATAGTGAGTCCTCTTTTGGGCAGTGAGCCTTTGTAATTAGTTTATAATCATTTATATTGTGAGTTAACCCTCACCATTTTTTTTCCCTCATTGGGTTTTCCGCATAAAAATCTCATGTTCATTGTGTTAATTTACTTTTTGTTATGTGTTTCATGCTCATATTTAATAACAAAATAGTGTGGTTGAAGAATTGATAAGTAATAAAGTTTTATGTTTGAACTTTTGCGACAACTGATTCACCCCCCTCTCAGTTGTCATGCACTTGTTTAACACAATCCACTTACAAATCCTTACATACCAACAATTCTCTCAATGCTTAACTAAAAGATAACTTTAATTTATTCCTAGAATAAAATCCATTAGATAAACATTCATCATAGAAAATATGAAATAAAAATGTCAATAATTCTTGATTGTATTGATTAAAAAATCATTGTATTACATAAAGGAGACATTGACAATATGACATTCTTCATCTTAAACTACATATTGAATCTACCTACCATTATCAATAAATCTTATTACATCACTTAAATCTAAAACTTCAAAAACAACCTAAAACCTAGTAGAGCTACTTTGTACAAGAAATTACACTTATTCAAAAACTAGAGAGAAATGATATCTCTTAGAATCCTCTTCAACTAGAGAAAAATGAGAATAGGAAAGAGAAGAAGAAACCCTAAAACTTCATCTTCATGTGACACCTAGATCCTTCATCCTCCTTTGATCTGTAACTTCCTCCAACTCACAAAGACTCTCAAATCTACCCTTTGATTCACACCTCTCGCATTTTCTTTCCCTTTAATACTTCACATACTCTACCAATCACTTGGCCTGCAAATAGAATATTACTCCCTGCTCATGAAAAAACTTCACTCCATATCCCTACAGTGAAAAATATTTTACCATATCAAAAGAAAAGACCTTCATCTCCATTTTTCTCGTGAAAACTCTTTTAATCCACTTTTGTTTCCTGGTTGTACTTTACACTTTAGCCTCCTAACAAATAAGGTTTTATAACTTTTATATGGAGACTTTCAATTTTGTATCGGGCTGCATAAAAATCTTTACTCGTGTCATTTCACTTTTTACTTTACATTTAAAATTTTCTTTTTAAAAGTAAAAAAAATCATTCATTCCTAGGCAAATAAGATATTTACCCATGCCCCTATCTTCACCATTCTTCATTTTTCACTTAAAGCACTTAAAATGGTAAAAATTTCAAAAGAATATTTAATCGGGCAAAAATTAATCTTACCCATATCCCTTTTAATTTTCACTTTACATTCAAAATTTATGCCCCTCGCCATTTCATCAGTGAAGACCTCAATTTATGATTCTACCATATTTTAAATTACCATTTAAAAACCTTCAAAAAAATTTCTTTTTGACCACCTTGGAGCCTCTCCCTACCTCCCCACAATCTTCTTCTCATGTCATCATGGGGTCATGAAGGCTGGCAAGGAAATACTCCTCCTGCACCCACGTTGAGTACCTTTCAAGGCTGGTGGATCCCCTGTGAGTTGGCAGGGGATGGCTTGGATATGTTCACATAGCCTCCACTAATGCTTGAGGTTGATTGAATCTTTCCCAAATTACTTCATTTTATGTTGCTTCATGAATCATTCATGGTGGCAATGAGCACAGTTTGTAGTAGTACAAATGTAACTCCATCCTCTTTGCATCAAAGCCCTAGTGAAATAGAAGTGGTGAAGGGGCCTCCAGCCTATGGACGTCTGTGTGGAAAATCCCTCAAATCATATTTCTTAAGAGGTCACTGGAATGTCTATACCTCTTCTATATAGTTTTCTTCTTTATCCATGGGACCATTGTCATTCACAAGATTTTCATCAAACAACTATGTAATCTCATCTCCATTGCACACCTAATTCGCCTCTTCCTTAAGCTAGTCTAATTCCTCTTCGAGCACATTTTCCTTGCTTTGTGGAAAAGGAGCATGATTTAGTACCAACATTGATGAATCATAGGGAGTAGATGGCACCATTTCCTAACTACTTGCATTATTCTCTACCTCATACTGAAAGATTGAAGCTGTTGTCTGGAACTCTAGACAGTCTAACTCAGAATGCTGACTTGTTTTATGGAGCCTAACCATCTTGATAAAGCTTCCTCAGCTAAATATACAACACTCAAAGTCTTTTCTTGATTGACTGCCTGATCCAATGGGGTGGGGACACCTCCATTGTTAGGCCTTGTATTCAAAGTTTTGTTATGTTTGGGTGGCTGTCTCCTGTCAAACCCTTGTCCACCAGCTTGCCCCCTATCAAATTTTTGGCCTGAAGATTATCCTTTATCATAACTTTTTTCTCTATCATAATTATGTCCTCTTTCAAGATGTTGTCCCCTATCAAAATGTTGTCCTTGTTCAGTTTCCCGATTTTCTCTATTATGATTGGACTACATACTTCTTTGAGTAGCCCGGAGCTGACTGTTTTGGTTTCTCAAATAAGTTACCTCCATGTTTAGCTTCTTCACTTGTTCAGTCAATTCATCCAATCTCTCCTTGTTAAGATTTCTATATGGAGGTTGTTTTGCATTGTTTTTGGGATATCCTACTAAAGTACTAGCATTTAGTGACTAGTTCAATACTTCAGAATTTTGAAGATATGTGGGAAAACTAGCCTAAGGCTGTGGGTGAAGAGGCTGATTTACATTTTGCTAAGGGTAGTTGATTGTGGGTGGAACTTGACTCATAGGAGGTCCTAGGTGAGGAACCAAAGGAAACTGAGGTATCAGATTCATGATAGGTGTGTGATTGGTGAGAGCCTGATTGAGAGCTGGGTCTTGCCCAGGGTGAGCAGTGGGTCCTAGTGATGGTAAAGGCCCAGATAAGTGTTGTCTTAAAGCAGAGCTAACCTTCATAGCCTTTGTATATGCATCAAGTAGGGTAGTAGGAGGTTTTTTTCTCCACTTCATGAAGGTGGTTTTCAGATTGTCAAGACCCTCATAATATACTTCTAAAGCAATGGCCTCATCAACAGCATAAGGGGCCTATAGTTAGGTATAGGTGTGATGAAACCTATTGTTAAAGGACACTATGGGCTCATGGAATTCTCTCTTAACATTGATGAATTGAAGATAAATCTCATTGGGACTAATGGGAATCCTAAACTTCTATAGGAATGTAGTCTTTAATTTAGTCCAATTTTGAATAGACCCAATAAGAAAATGATTGTACCAGTAGAATGAATCTTCTCTTAAAGAATAAGGAAACAACCTACACGCTACATCCTCATGATTGATTCCTCTATCTTTAAGGCAAGTCTGAAAGATCCTGATGTGTTCCTCAGTAGTTTTATTAGGCTCATTAACATGGAACTTGGAACAAAAGTGTTATGGGTTCTTGGGTATAACATTGTAATTATTGAAGGTCAGGGGAGATGGATTGTTGGCAAGGAAAGCCATTGGTGGAGGTGGAGGTGGTAATGGCTGATTTATGGCTGGTTGAAGTTGTTGAATGGGAATGGATTTAGAATCAAATGAAGATGAGGATGAAGGAGATAATGGAAGTGGATGGGTAGATGATGATTCATCCCTTCTTCTGGTCCTTCTTGAGTTGGTAGGAGCTTGTAATTCTTGAAAATCTTCTTCCCTTAGATTAGATCTAGTTCTTCTTCTAAATCTTTTAGGAGAAATGGTAGACAAAAATTGATCCATCTTGCTTATCCAGGCCCTCCTTCTAGTGCCAATTTGTTGATGGTGTTTTCTGTACAACAACACACATGGAATATAGAAATCCTATCTCTCTTAAAAGTTAAAGCTCTATCAGCAAGCCTCAAGAGATAACCCCAAGGTCTCTAATATCAGGTCTTGATGAATGCAGTGAAACAACTCAAAGGTAATGTGAATATTGTTGGTAATCACAAAGGGATCTTACAAACAAATACTAGATCTCAAAACTTATCAGATTTTGTAATATGGTGATACTTGAAATCCTAAATCTAACCCAAATGTTAAAAGAAATAACAAAAGATAAGGGTTTTAGAGAGATTTCTAAGATTAAAACTAATCCTAAGATTAACAATGCAAATGGGAAACACTTGAAATGGACCAATCCCCCAAATCTAATTTATGTTTAACCTAGATGAATCTACAATCTTGTAGAAATAGTATAATCTTCTAAGGCATTAAAGATTTGCATATCATGAAAATTCATTCATAACAACTCTATTGCAATTAAAATGAACAAATATCCACAATTGAACTAAGTGCAATGAATATAAGGTCCAGGACAACTTTGCAAAGCAACTAATAGTCAGCTAGCTACAAAAAAGTATGGACCAGGGATTGTTGCAAAAACTTCAAGCATTAAACCATAAACATCGTTGAATCATCTATAATTATAAATCTAACTTATATCCAACATTTCTTAAACAATTCCAAAAGATAGAATAGTAAGAACCATGCGAGATAAGTCAACACAAGAGAGATCACCAAAGCACAATGTCTTCAATTGTATTGAATCATCCAATATCAACAACAATTCCAGTGTTCTGTTTTACAACATTTGTTCAGAATGAGACTAACTCCTAACTCTAACTCTTGCTATACTTCTCAACTCGCTTCAAAGTAAAAATATCTAGCCCTTACAAATGAGGAAAAATGCCATATTTATAGAAACCCCCCAAGATATGTCAGCCTAATTAGGGTTTACAATAAAATGGCCATAAAACAAGTCAGCCAAGAGGAGTTCAAAATAAAGAAAGTGAGCATTAAATGCATGCACCCATCCAGGTCAGCCTAGGATCTCCAACATAGTTTGGTCCAATGCATGCAAAGGAGGAAAATAATGGGAAGCACAAATTTTGATGAAGCAATATATTAATTGTCTTCCCCTTTGTCTTTATCTCACCCCATCCTATCCTACACCATCAAAAATACCTTGTCCAAGTCAGCTATAGGTAGCATAGCTAATACTTTAATTATCCTTTCAATGGACTTAATATCCTCCCTTGACTGCTTGACAACTTTATCCCAATCCACCTTCATGGTTTGATATTTTTCCATTACTACAATATAGGTGACTGCATCATCTAACTAATGTTCAGTGATTGGGTCCTCATTGATTGGGGAATACACATCTCACCACCATTTTCTCAATTGTTCCAGGCTCAAATTCTTCGATGCAAACCTTTTTCTTCCTATCATAAACTCAAAGAAGGAAATTCATTTGTTGTATATCTTGGCCAGGGTGTCCTCAATTTGTTTCCTCTATTTATACACCTTCAAAACCCTTTTCCTTATTTGCAGAATTTCAAACCATTCCCAAGTTTTTGCAACTTTGGAGGAAGAAAGAATGTTGTCACTTACCAATTTATCCTCAATGTATTCCATGATGATTTTTGTCTTCTATAACAAGAGATCCACATCCTCCTTATCTTGAGTTAATACATCCCTTAACTAGTCTATTGACTTCATAACATCTCCACCAGTTCAAAGGATGTCCTTGATAGCATTATCTCCCTTAGCCTGCACTCCATACAACCAACTCATTGTGGCATGAGTAGTAGCCTTCATCTTCTCCAATTCAATTATTGTTTCATGTGACAAAAAGCTTGTAGTGGATGATGAAGAGCTGATGGATTGCAAGGGCTTCATCAAGTCTTGCAAATACTTCTTAAGTTTATCATTCTCCCTCTTCAATTCTTGCTTAGTCTGCACCTCTTTCCTCTATCTACCCAGGATTACAACACTAGAGCCTTCATATTCTTCAATTTCTTTTTCCATGGAAGTAGGCCCTAGGTTGATAGTTTGCACACTGTAGTCACTACCAGTCACATCATCCTTATTCTTGTCAGGAGCAGGAGTAGCAATGTGGACCATCCTATTATTTTCTTCATCTCTTTCAATCTTTGAAATAACCCTGGCCTTCTTTGTTTTACATTTTCCTATGTTTTCCAGCAACTCATCCCAGTTAGGGAGAGTGTCATCCAACACAGCCTATTTTCTCTTTAACTATCTACCCAACCAAGCAAGTACTATGGAATTCGGTTGCACACTACCTTGTCCAACAATATCCTGATGATCCTTGAGTACTTCATTCAAATCTTTCTTCAAAATAATCTCTTCAACTTTACCTTATGTTCCCTTATCATGTTCTTCTTCCTTATGTACTGGTGAAGGAGTCTTGACTAGCACTTCCTCTTCCTCTCTCTGAGGAGGTCTATCCTCTTCACTTCTTATAGGTGAATCCTCATAAGTCACCAGGGGAGGCTGCAACACCTTCTCTATTTCTACTTTAGCACTATAGAGTTAACCCTCTTGGAATTCTTCTCCTTCTTGATCTTGAAAATCTTTAGCATCTTTGGGTTCATTTGGTACATTGTGAGCTTCATGAGGAGTGATACTATCATGCTCAATAGCAGGAACATCTGTGGGAGAACCTTTTTTTGGTACACCATCTTTAGGAGATGGAGTCCTTGATCTTCTCATGTACACTTGTGTTTTCTCACCCGAACTCTCCACATTAACTACTGGTGGGTCAACTTCACCTCCTGCCTTAGAATTTTCATTCTCCTTTTGTGACAGCCTCACTATTCTTCTTCTCTTTGGTATAGAAACAATAGCCTCTTTTCCTTCCTTTTCAGTTTCATCCTTTACAGCTTTCTTTGTCTTTGCAATGTGTTTCTTTTCTTAGCAATAGGCTTTCTTTGCTTCTCTACCTCTTCCATCTCCTTTGCCTGAACATCTTTACTCTTTATCTTAAAAGGGGGACTCATCTTAGCCTTACCCTTAGGATCTTGCTCTACTAATTCCTCAAAAGTGGAATGAGACTCCAACTCTCCCATCAAATCATAGGTGCATTGCACACCTTCACTCTCCAATTCCCAAATCTTGTGCTTGAGCCACAATTTTGTGTATTTAATCATTGGAGTCATTATCTATTTGAACTCTATTTTCTCTTCCTCCAGTCAATCTATTTCTCCAACTATTTTATCTTTCATAGCCTCATAGTCATTGCCCTAAATTAAATCTCCATCATCATCTATCTAATCTGGGATGACCTTGACATTGTACAATCTAATCAAGTTAACTGGTAACCTAGAGAATTTATTCTTTCGAATCTCAAACTCATCTTTACAATTGTCCCAATAATCATCTAGGTCATCCTTGTGACTGTACTCTCTACTAGCTTTCTTTTGGGATTCACCAGTTCTGTCAAACTTGGACCTTTTAGAATGGAAAGATAGGCCCAGAGTACTCATCTCTTATTTAGGAAAGTGTGTTGTATGTATAGAAGGGAAGGCCTCGTTACTACCTACCTTGAGGGGAAAATCATTTCCAAATCTTGTTTTATGCTTCTCTTTCTTAACTATGGCATCAAAGTCACATATTTTCCTTATGACTTCTAGGAGTATGAGGTGATTAGTAGGATACCTAGGAAGTCTATAAGGGGCTCTCTAACAATCATCTATCCTTATGTAAGTAAAGATGGGAAACTGTATAAACCAAGCCCCATACCTTTTGATCAACTCCTTAGCATTATCAAATACTCTGACATGCTCTACACCTTAGAGCAACCTAGTGATGTACATGGTGAATGCATCATTCACCCTTCTATAGCTTGAGCTCCACAGATGTAGTTATGGATAAAATTCATATATCACATCTCACCAAAAGGTTTCTCATGTACTTAATCCCTTATATGGATGGAACCTATACAATGCATAGACTAGGTAAGAAGTCATTGTGAAGCTGTTAGTTTGCAAGACATTGCATTGTTGGTCATGTATCATGGCACTTATAATGCCTACCCAGTGATAATCGGTCTTTTGCTCCATCCTCACTATAACAAGGAACATTCAATTTTTAAAAGCTCCTACACTCTTCAAACCTATCACCCTGCTAAGTAATCTGATATCATCATAGTACTCCGGTTTGAACTTTTCCTTGAATAATTTTTTTGGCAGCTTCAAGATGTGGGGCTTGGGTTTCTCCAACCAAGAATTTACCACCTATAGGTCCTTGCTTGAATCATCTTCAAAATAATTTTTAGCAACCTCCAAGTTAAAATCTAGCACATGATATTTGTCAGGCATGTCGAAGGTTTTTGCCACAGATATGGGAGAAAAGTTTGCCAATACCTTGCCTTGAGGACCAATCACTCTCTATGTACTCTTGTCATAATGTCTTGCACATTCAAGCACTAGCTCATTGCATTGAATCGTAGGAGGAAAACATGCCACATGAGCCAACCCTGATTCTACTAACCTCCTAGCCAACAATGGAGGGTCTTGATGTGCCATTCTTGACTTGAATTCCTTGTAATCACATCTACCTACATTGATGTCACCTACTTCAATCTAGATGGAGAGTTTGGACTCAGGATCCTTAATATTTATGTCAATTTTAATCCTTTCTACTTCTGAGACTGAAGATCCCTTAGGACCCTGATCCATCTGCTTGCTTTTGGCTCTGCTTGCAACTTCCTTACTTGATTCAACCTGTAATCAACAAGAGACCACAATAAATCCTCTTTACCACATTAGAATCGAAGTCAGCTCATCATAAACAACATTTTTATCATTCAACAATTTGAAAATCATAATTAAAATCCCTTAATTCATCACAAGGCACAAATTCTAAGAAATCTTGGATTTTCAACCAATTGGGGAAATCAAGCCAAAGAGGAATTCTGGGGAATTCCATGCTAGGTAGATTTTAACGATCATGGCATAACTATCATAAACTGATCATCCATATGAAGAAAAAAGCACAAAACATCTCTCTAATTATTCAAATTAACCATGAAATGTCAAGACACATAGCATTCAATCCATTTATCTCTCCAATTCTTTAGATGGTGTGACCTTCAAGAAAACCCATCGGGAAAGGAAATTCATGAGGTAGGCACAATCCCAGGTTTTTGCATATCTTTGGGAAAACAAAGGGAGCATGGAAAAATCAAGGAATTCTGATAGTTAAGGAATTCTGCAAAGACTTCGAGATTCCAAATGTCAATGTTTCTTCGTGGATTCACTCAAATTGATCAAACGATCACAAATCTGAGGACTTATAGGCTTGAAGCCAACTTGATTTGAACTTCCTACAGATCATCTTTAAATTTTAAGCTTATTCCAAAAAAAATTGATGGGAATTGGTGATGCCCTAAACCTGAAACCCTAAAATTTCACCATGAACGCACATAACAAGGTTGAAATCAACTTACTCATTTTGATAGTTTTCAAAAAATATATTTTATGGCCTACACAAGCAAGCTACTTCATAATGAAACTGAAAACAAGCTCACAAACTCACTTGGGGTTGCCAATCCAACAAAAATGAATAACCCTAGTTTCAAGACGCTCAATGCCAAACATGCAGAAATCTAGACTCCAAGCAAACTCAAGACGCCAAAGAATCATTCACCTTCAACAATCAAAAGCAGGGCAATTGAATACATACCATTGATGAAGTGAAACTCAATTATAAAAATGACAGATGGCAAGCTTCAACACCCTAGTGAACAATAGTAGTTATGATGATGCCCAGGAAATTCACCACCAAATCCAAGAATCCACAAATCCAATACACCAAATCAAGCCAAGAACTCAAGATCAAGCACCTCAGATCAATAGAAAACAAATAATAAAACTCAATGGCACAAAAAAATCCCCAAAATTGATTAAATACATGTCACAAAAATTGTACAATCAAGCATTAATGCAGTCGACAAGATGACCCAAACCAAAACTCAGGAATTTGATAAGGCGACAGAACTTCAGAGAAATCCGTCCCACATGAAATTCCATGAGGTACCAGAATTTCTAGATCACAGTTTAAAAGTAGCCACCACCAAGTTTTCAAAGCATCTAGGGAATTCCACCCAGAGAGGATTTTCCCAAGAACAACAAAAAACCCGAAATGAGTCTAAAACTTAAGATTTTCAATAAATACCATAGAGGGATTATCAATATAGGTAAGAAAAACATTCAAGCTCATTCCAAAGCAAGTAATTCCTCAAAATAAAAGGGCCAAAATACCAAGAAACAAAGTGAAAGAGGGTCCCTGCATTCAGCGGGGCATGTGTGCAAAAACTGCACAACATAACCATTCATTTGGATGTATGTAGTGCATTGTAGGATTTGGACAAGAAAATTGTGTAGATTGTAAATACACAACATATACAAAATGTGCACCCATGTGACTAGGATTGAAATCCTCATCATAGCCTCATCATAGCATCTAGAGGAACATAGCCCATTGCATTTGGAGGACCTGCCCATGGACCAAGGGTATGTGGTTGGAGTGGGTGAGCTGGTGGTTTCATATGAATCTGTGCTTTATGTGTTGCCCCTAATTGAGGAAATTTGGTGTTACAATTAATAACTAGAGGATATAATGCCTGCATATTGAATGGTCCTAAGTTTAAGCCAAACCCAGGATCATGTCATTGATTGTACCTATCATAACTTCGGTCGTAATATGGATCTTTTTGATCTTTCTCATGATCTCAAAAGATAGATACCCTATTGTTGTTAGATTTTACCGTACCAAAAGGCTTCCCCTCACCTTTAGAATTACTAGCCACACCCACTCCAAAGGAATAATTAGTCAAGACTTTTGTATGGATATTTTGAAGTTGATCTTTGGCATGTTTTCCCTCATGACTCAGAACTCTCAGGGAATAACACTACTCATAATCTGCTGAAGAAAAATCATCTTCATTTGATGTTCCTAATACCCTAAACCACTATCATTAAAATTCAAGCTCATGCCTTAATATAGTAATCTTTTCTTTCCTCTACACTTTTACCAAAATTTAACTTGGAATAACTATATACCTTTAATACCATCTCTTTGAGGCATTTTATCAAACAATTCATTCACAATATTAATATTGGCACCTTCATACTTGTTATCCCCTGTTCAATATCTTTATCCACTTGATGGCATGAATTTCAAACTCCATATTTGAAAAGTGGATCTCACTTTTCATTTTAAATCTTAAAGGAAATTATAAGTGTACACCCCTCCAATTGCTGACCAATTCAAAGCAATTTACTTGAAGTGATTGCCATAATGCAACACTTACAATTTCACAATTGTGCAAAGCATGTCAGGTCCCCATGTGGGCCTGGCCAAAAAAAAAAATTGTTTCCAAATAATTTTCATCCTAAATTGATTGGAGGTAGCCTCTAAATGCATCTAAGGTGAAAAAATGAACTGGTTTATTAAAATCTGCTTCCTAGCATATTTGCACAGTGATCAAAACTAGCCAAGTGGGCTCTAGAATTGCCCTGGAAAACAAGTCAAACCACTTATTGATGCCATGAAAATGCACAAGAATGTAGAGATTTGACCCAAGAATGTAGTGAAAAAAATGGCTTGGAAAAATAGATCATGAGATATTCAATTCCAAAGTGACTCAATCAGACTTTTCTGCAACTGCACCTATCCAAAACCAATTAGGGCTCACCAAGTCACCACTTCGAAAAAATACCAAATCACCTCCTGGGAAGCTACCACTGGAGAAAATAGGTCATTTAGGTCAATTTATTATGTGTGAAAGAGGGATTTCCTATAATCAACAATTTTCACAAGATATTGAGGGTCAAAGTTGACATCCTTGAAAAATTCTAGAAATGCAGATGTAAAAATAAAGCAAACTACATTTGCTTTTGACCTGGTAAAAATATCAAATCTGATCCTAAGACTCTAGAACTGGACTAGGGAGAAAATGAATATGATAGGATTGTAGAGCACTAATCCATTTTTCATGACGATCATATAGCTGTGAAATATTAGTCTAAATAGGAGGCCACTTCACAGGCCTGAGAATTTGCAAACAACAAAACAAACCCAAAACCCTCCAACTTTGCTTTTCAAAACTCTATTAAAACTCATCACAGGAGGCTGAAATTAGACATACATGTTCACATATGTAAAATGATTACACTCACTAAGGGATTTGGCATGAAAGGCAATTGGATTCAATTTATGACCCTCCAAAGTAGGTTAATGGGGCATATTTTTTCAGGTGCACTTCTAAGTGTGCAAATCAGCTTTTTTCATCATGGGCACTCAAATTTTGAAAATTTTGAAGGTTCCATCAGTGGATCTTTCTAGGGACATATGTTCCTCAGTGAATAGATCAAGAATTCAAAATTCTCTGGGAGAGTAGACCAAGTGCCAGAACCATTGGGTGATAGAGTCTTTAATCAATTTTTTGAACCTCAGTCAATGGCCCTAGGCCACCAAATGGAAAAGGGAAACCAATTCTTACCCTTGTCAAACACCAATCTACTAAAGGAGGTCATCTCCTTTAATCCATACTTGCCTCCATCACAACATAGCAACATGAGTGACCTTATTTTTGAAAAAAAAGTGTCAGGCTACCTTTGAACAAGTGAGAACGTGCTCCTTGTCTAGCTTTACTATCACATGGCATCCAAATTAGATAGGTCACATCACTACCACTCATTTCACTTTATAATTCTATGGAAAGTGACAAAATATGAGGATAATGATCAAGAATATGTGAAGACACAGTCTCATCACATTCACTAACCTCTTAATAATGGTTAAGGTCAAAAAATATGTCATCCTTCAAAAGCAGTGTGCAATCCTCATGTGTGTTAAGCAAATAATGCTCACTCATTTGTACCTCCTTTAATTGAATTGCATCATGGTCAAGTGTATCATCATCCCAACAACATAGCTCAATCATATTATTACATGCCCAAATGTTCTAAACACAAGACTCATTAACACCCACAAATCCACTATTCAAATTCAAATCATAGTATTTAGAAAAGATATCAACATCCCAAAAAATGTTTGCTACTTCAAGCTTATAGACAAGACTATCAACATTAGTAATGTTATCATGCACAAAAGTTTCAAGAGTAGGCTCAAATGACTAAAAATTTACTTCTACAACAAATTCCTCATAATGTCTGTTTAAAACACATTCACTGCTACAAGAAGTATCATATTTGACACCACCTCCTACTGCATCAACATGAAAATCTGAAGCATAATGCTCATGAGGAAAACTATGAGTTACAGATCCAGAAAAATATCCTCATATGCATCCATGTGATTAACACAATCACATTCTTCAAGTGAAAACTCATCACAAAAATTGTCATTAGTTGTACCAATGTGTATCTCTACACTTTCACTATCAAGTACAACAACATCAATGTTGTCCTCACTCAAACATTTAGTGATAACTTCAAACGCAACAACAAGAATAGAAGGTAAAGCATCAAACAAAAGAGGAGCTCCTTGTTCATTACTTACATTACCATCATATGCATTCTCCTCATAATCAACTACCTAAACCAATTCATCCATTGAATCTCTTGCATACATATCTCCTTCCTTGTTTACAATGTTGCAACAACTAGTAGGGCTACACTCTTCACTATCAAATTGAAAACCATCAATGGTTTCTTCATTACAGCTTCTCACACATGACTGCTTTGACTAAAAATCATTGCATACTCTATCATTTTCATCATTTACACTGATATTCTCAAAGTATTCCTTAAATCAGCAAACTTCTTTGTGTCATCATTATGAAAATTTTCATCAATGCTACACATACTTGTAGAATTTGCATGACCAAGTGTACCATGGAAATGTTGATTACATACTTCTTCAAAAATAATACCCAATTCATATCCATCATCATGCATCATTATGAAAATTTTCATCAATGCTACACATACTTGTAGAATTTGAATGACCAAGTGTACCATGGAAATGTTGATTGCATACTTCTTCAAAAATAATGCCCAATTCATATCCATCATCATGCACTAGTGAGGCTTTAGAAATGTTATCATTATTTTCCTTGTTGAGACACTTTCCACCTAAAGAAATTAATTCTACCTCATCTTGAAAGGAATCATAGTCACCAAGGCTGCAAATAGAATTGTAATCATCTTGATCACCCAGACAAGAATGCTTTTCAGCTAGTTGTAAAATTCCATCTACAACACCATTGTTCTCATCATGAAGACATGAAATTTCAAAATCAGCATGATCTTCAACTATATATTCAAATTCCATATATGAAAAAAAAAATTCCATTATCATCTACATCATTGTAGCCTTCTTTTGATACAAAAAATTGGCTCTCTATTTTTGTATTTTTAGAGCAAATAGAAAAAACCTCACATGTTCCACCTATTTCATCATGACCATTATGGCTGCAATATTCATCTTGGTTTATTTCTTTTGTAGGTTGTTGAAAAAAAACTTCCTCATCACCAAACAATGCATCATTCTTGTCTTCTACTATATCATCTACATCCATTGGACTAAGTCTTCAAAAAGTACCATCACATATAATCTCAAGAAACACTGTGTTACAACACTCCCACATTACATTCACAACCATTACTACTTATAGATATCCTAGCATATAATACATATGAGTTAGCAATCTCATTCAACCACTTACACTAATTCATTGAACTAATAAGCAAGAATGAAATTACACATCGACTGGAAAAAAATTGAGATGAACAACACAATACTTGATTATATTCATTCATAACTCATAGAACAATTACAGAGGAAAGACAATATCCATGAAATTGGTATCATTCTTTATTGAATATGTTATCTTGTTATCAGAATTACATATGTAACTACAAACTCTGAACTTAAGACAAAACATGAAAACATGCTTGACATTCCTTTTACAATTCACTTTGTCAATTGTAATAAAATGAACCCCTACTTTCTAGCCCTAAATTCCTTCTTATAGAAAAAAAGGAGCAAAACAAGTATTAGGCTAGAAATTACACATGTCAATACCCTATTGGACTATCACAACATTTATTTCATTTTTAGTTATACTACATTCCCAGGTGGTGGGAAACATGTGTGGAATAAGAGTAGTCTTTATTTGTTGTTGGATATCTGGTCCCACCTTTCAAAAGGCATCTTCAAATGGTTTCCTCAAAATTTATGCCCACACACTCTAGGTTATTCCGTGTGGCAATCACTCACCACCCCATTGAGAACCAAATATTAAGGGTGGAACCTACATGGGATAGCGGGGAGCAGTTAGGACTGAGCCACGTCACTCGCTATCGACCGTTGATTTTCTTCAAAGCTCTACTTGTTGACCACTTGAAAACACTAGGTCCATAGTTGGACAAGACACACAACAACCACCCACCAGCCCGTGTGATTAATTTAATAGAAAATAAAAATGAATGGGATGATGGGGAACAGTCGAGATGCAACCACATCTTTCAATGATCATTGTTGATTTCCTTCTAATACCACCAGCAATCATTATCAAAGACACCAGGCCTGCCAATACACAGGACACATGGCTTATGCCTGCTAGCCCATGTGAATAAAATAATAGGAAACAAAATAGAATAGGCATGTGAGAAATAGTTAAGATATGCTCGTGACGATCGAATGGCCATCATGGAGTTTCATATCTACAAATGTTGAAATTATTAGTTTTAAAAGAGGGACCCGACTAGGTCGACAAGACCACAACCCATAAGATTAAAACTTAATGCTCAAATGATTTAGCAGGAAATATTTAACCTAACTTTAGAAAATTAAAATAATGGCCCAACATATGACAACCCACAAAAATTAGATAAAAGGGCCAGTCATTTCATAGATCTTGATGGCATAAGATGTATCTTAAAAGACTGAGAATCAACAGTAAGGATTCAACGGAGAAATAAAACCTTAGCAAGGATATAAACTCAAGGATTTTTTTAAGAAGGGTCCAACGTAACATAAAACCCATAAACAATGATAGTAGAAAAAAACCCAAGGCCCTCAGATACAAACCCAAAATTTAGTGGGATTTTGAGATGGAACATGGAAATTTTTTTGGGGTTTCATCAGTGGCTCTGACTTGGGATGCATGCCTCTCATAGGCATGATGAGATCCTAGAACCACAGGTTGAAGCAGACCAACAAAACACAATAAACTAAAAACTAAGGAAATACCCAGACTAGGTAGCAAGATCAAATGAGACAACTAAAGAAAATACACATATATATACAAGATGTACAAAACCTATAGTGTACATGGAATCATAACATACTTAGGAGAAATATGGCTTTAAGAACTATCCATGTACTGATAGTTCAAAAAGTTTTCCTATCAAGCTTTGGAGGAAATATGAATCATCTCCATGTGTACTGGCTATCAAATAAGGGCCTAACCATAAAGCCTCAAATTTTTGATGCTTTCCCTTATCTTGAGCCCTTGCATTCTAGACTAGTACCATACTATTCACCTCAAATTTTCTAGGATAATCTCTCTTGTCATGCAAGTGTTTGACTTGCAACTACAGTTTTGCATTTTTGGCATGAGTTTCTCTTCTAGTTTCATCTAATTGCACTAGATTATCAATTTTGTGTTGTATATCATCACATATGTCCTCATCATATTCTTCAATGAAATTATACATCTTCAGCAAGTTGTTTTGTGGTATTTTATCATCCAAACCATACACCAAGAAAAACGGTGAATAACCAATAGCCTTTTTCATAGTCACTCTATCTTCCTAGAGTGTGAGCTTTAGCTTTGAGTCCCAAGCTTTCGTGTTCTTCTCCATAACTATTTTGATGATTTTTATTAAGATTTTATTACTGGATTCAACCTGACCATTTCCTTGAGGATGGTAAGGTGAGGAGTAAGAAATATGTGTACCACGTTTATGAAAAGAATCCTTGAATTCCTCATATCTAAAATACATAGCATTATCTAAAATGATCTTCTCTGGGACTCCAAACTTGATAAAAATATTATTTAGTAGGAAATCCACCACAACTTTGTTTGTTTCCTTCTTTGTGGGTATTGCCTCCACCCATTTGTGAAGTAGTCTATGGTGACAAGGATCCATGAGTGCCCTCCACTAGAATTTTCTAGTATTTCACCAATGAATTCAATTCCCCATTGTTGGAAAGGAGCTTGGACAAAAATAGGCCTAAGCAGTAAATTCCCTAAAAACTTTAGTTTTCCTGCAAATCTCTAACAACCATCACAAGTCTTTAGCTTCCAAATTAGTCTCTATTATTAGTTTAGCTAGGCCTTGTCCCCTAACTAACTTAGTAATATAGACATCAATATTGAATTCTTGGATCCTGTTGAGTGAAGATATTTTTCATAGCAGCACTTCGTATGAAAGCTATGACAGTAGCTCCCATTAAATAAGTCTTGAAATTCTTCACAACATTGACTAGAGCATATTCTCGTTTTTCCATCATATCATACTTGAGCTTTGTGACCTATAAAGGTTTGCTAAAGAATGCAATGGATTGTTCAAATCCCTCATCATTTTTTCTATAATAAGATAGAAGTAATAGTATGGAAAGAAGAAAAAGAGAAAATATGCATTGGCTTAGAAAAGTCAGGAAACTTTAAAACTAGATCCTCCTTGATGGCCTGTTTTATACTTTTGAATGCCTGACTTGCTTCTTCACTCCAAGTCACCCTTTCTCCTTTCTTCAACATCCTAGAGACAGGTCTTGTAATTTCTACAAAATTAGTTACAAACCTCCTCAAGAAATTTATCTAACCAAAGAATTATTGAATTCCTTTCACATTCTTCAATTGAGGAATCTTATCTATGGATTCTACCCTTTCATGGTTAATCCTCACTCCTTATTTTGACACAATATTTCCTATCAATTTACCTTTAATAACCCCAAAGGTGCATTTTTTAGATTCAATGAGATTCCATATTCTAAAGCACTGATGAATATTTTCTCCAAATGCATACAATGATCTTCCTCTTTCTTGGAGTAAGTTGTCAAGTCATCTTGGTATACATCCATGAATAATTCAATAAAATTAGAAAAGGCTACATCCATAGCCCTTTGGAAAGTGGCACCTACATTTGTTAAAACAAATTGAATCCTCACATATACATAGGTACCCCATGGAGTAGTGAATGTAGTCTTATACTACTTAGACACCTTAACGTTCACTTGGTTATAACAAAAAAATACATCCATCATTGATAGTAGTTCACAGGAAGTTACCTTCTATAACATGGCTTCCATGTTCGACAATGGATAGTTGTCCTTCAGTTATGATATATTTATATTTCTAAAATCCACACACGACCTAATATCACTGTTCTTTTTTCTAACTAGCACCAAGTTATATACCCATGAGGAATGCTTGATGGGATTTATGATGCTAGCATCCCTTAGCTTCATCAATTCTTCTTGCATCTTAGGAGCTAAAGTAGGATTGATCAGCCTTTTCTTTTATTTGAAAGGCTTAGCATTTTCCTTCAGAGGAATTTCATGCTGAAACAATTCCTCTCTATAGGCTTTAAGGTCATTGTATGACCAAGAAAAGACATGTCTATACTTTCTTAGTAAGGAAATCAACATTTCCTTGACCTGAGGTTTCATCTTCTTTCCTACATACACTTTCTTAGGGGCATTTTTAGTCCCCAAATTTACATCCTCTAGGTCCTCAGGATGAGCAGTATTTATCTTAATCTTGCTCTTATCTTGACTATCAAAAGCCCTTTCAAGTGCTATGAGACATTTGGGGATTTTATTTTTCTTCAGTTGGATGACTTCCTTCCCAAAGAGTGTGTCCTTTCCATCCACATTTTCAACAAATTCCCCAAAATCTATTTCCCGACCTTCATATTCATTTACACATCTCAAGAATTTCAAAATATGTTCTTCATCATTGAAGATCTTCCAATTATGTATGTTGTCAGGGATGGAAGGCCTTGATTGTATCTCAACTTTAGAGATACCTACAAAGGTTATATCATCTAGATTTAATGCAATGTTAGCTAGCAATTTTGCTACTCTGTTATGACCTCTCTCCATCCAGTTGATTCCAAAAGCATCAAAATGCCCTATGGAATCCCAGGCAACATTTTTGTATTATTTAATTCTATTGTTTTTGCAATCATATCTAGCTCTTACTTGGGATATCACAAGCTTAGAATCACCAATGACCAACTTTTTTATTCCATGCTTTTCAACCATCCTTAATCCCAAAAATAGTACTTCGTATTTTTCCATCATCATTACTACAAGAGGAGTCATCAACACTAAAACTATGTTCAGAATCTTAAAATTGATCGCATAGTGTTATGTCTTCCATAGGACTACAGGTGTTGGAATCTTCAGAAAAACTAAAACCACACATTTCATTTGCTTCACTGAGGTATGCATTTTCAACCTTTGCTCTACTCCCTTCTTCTTCATGTGATGTCTCACTACTTGAATCATATAGAGAAGCAAAGTGATTATTATTTCAAATTGAAAACATAATAGCCTTTTGATGATCATCTCTAATATTTTCAAAAAGAGAAAAGTATTCACACACTTGATCAGACCTAACAGGATTCAACTCCTTTGGTAGAACACTCAAACCTTGTTCATAAGATTCATAAAATAAATCAATGCATTCTAAATTTTTAGGTTTGTGACACTCAGGAATTGTAGCCAAAGTATCCATAAATATTACATAGAGATCATATGATGATTCTCCTTCATGTTTCCTTATGCAAGAGAGGGCTTGAACAGAGACCATAGGATCACAAATGCAAGCACCTTCTTGACAATTTTTTTGGGGATCTATGTGATCAATATTATGGAATGATGTGTAAGCTAAAACAATAGGGGTTTAAGTGCTCTAATATTCATCTTTAATTTCTCACTTACACCTTTTATCAACATCTAGTGCTTCATGGCAGCAAAAACTTGTAGAAAAATGACCCTTGTGCATTCCATATTTTTGGTTGTTTTCAATGTTCATGGCTATATCATAGGCCTAATACAAGGTTTTAGGATCTTTATCTCTCAACAGATAGCTCATATCATTATCAAAAGCTCCCAAATAAACAACCAAACACACTTAATCTCTTAGTCTCAAAACCTCAGGAATATCCCTCAATGTTTTAGAAAATCTTCAGTTAAATGTTGGAACCAACTCATCCTGTTCTTTCACAATGCTCATAAATTTATTAATCATAGAATAAGAATTGATTCTTTCACCAAATTGCTCCATGAAAATTGCTTTGACCTCACTCCAAGAATAGATAGAGCATGTTGGTAAATAAGAGAACCAATCTCTTGCATCTCCCTTTATAGACTGAACAAATAGCCTTGTGATCTATCTTATAGTCATCCATTAAATTATTGAAGTCTTGCAAATGCTTACTTGTTGATTCAGACTTCTCACCATTGAATTTTGGTAGTTCATTTTTTATTTAGATTAGGTAGCTCGTGATCTATCTCATAGTCATCCATTAAATTGTTGAATTCTTGCAAATGCTTACTTGTTGATTCAGACTTCTCACCATTGACTTTTCATACCATTTGTATGACATTTGGGAAACCAAAAATTCCATCAAAACTTATGGCCCTGTGTCTTTCAGTGTTGAAACTTATTTTTATTACATGACAGGGGCTACACACTATGGATTGTTACATTTGGGTCCATATAGGGATGCATAGGTTGATGATAAATTTTCTTACACCTTTACAAGCCTTGTCATATTGACTTTGCAGTTACACAGGGTACTTCAAACTTCTTTTGCATCATAATCTTAAGCTTTTACAATGTAGATTTATATCTCAACTTTCTTAATACCTTCTAAATGAGTTTCTTCAAAAAGAGTGCATACTTTACTTCATAATAGAGGTTACAATCTAGTAATACAGAAGTATGCAAGCCTATCACTGCTATTCCCTTTCTTAGTGATTAGTTTCACTCAATAGGGAAGAAAAAAAAATTAAGCCTTACAAATAAGGTTTTCATATACAGATTTATGCTTCTTGAAAACCAAAATATGGAGAATACCTGAATATGTTGCAGTTGCTGCAAATTCTTCTTCCTAAATGGAAATATTGGTAGATCTAAAACCTTCTTCACATCTTCAGTAGGTTCTTTAGACAGAGTCGCCACATCTCTTCATAGAGGACTAAACTTCAAGCAATATGAAGCTACTACAAAGATGAATTTCTTTTTGGGTCTTCTCCAACAGTAAAGTCACACATAAATTCTTTGAAATTGCTACAAAAAAATAACTTATAGGTCTGAAAACTTCTCAATATCTGAACCAGATGTTCAAATTCACAAAATTCTTAACACTATGTAAATGGATACTTAGTTGATTATCCCTAGTGGAGTTTCCAATATGTTGGTTACTCGGATGGGTAAATAAGACTCCACAATTTCCAACCTCTGGTTACAAATAATATTTCAATATTTTAATGACTCTTTGACAAGACAATCTGCAACCAAATTCCAAAGTTCTCCCCAGTGGAGTCGCCAATCTATTGGTTGTTTTCTAAGAACCAAGCTGATCTTCAAAATTACCTATGGACTTTGTCATTTCCAATAATTAGCAATCTAAAGAGATTGCCCAAAAAATGAGTAAAAGCTACAAAACTTTCACTCCTACACTTTGGGCTCTGTGAAACCTAGGAGGGTGATCCCACAATGTATACTCAAGAATTTATATGACTAGTACTTAAGGCATTATAAACAACAAATAATTCTCATATGATTACTCAACAACATAGTATATCAAACAAGTTGGAAACTCATTTATTAATATCCTACACTTGGAGCATGAGAATAATGAAACTCATTACAAAATAACTGCAGTGGTACTCATTCAAAATTTTGTGAATAAAAAGTGATTAGCTAATTAATCAACCCATAAACTGAACTATGAATACTTTTCCTAAACCAATGCCTTATCCTAAACATGGAGTCAATTTCAACCTATGCAACTAGATAACAAATAAACAATAGCAACATATAATCTCAAGAAACACTACATTACATCACGCCCACATTACATTCACAACCATTACTACTTAAAAATATCCTAGCATATAATTCATATGAGTCAACAATCTCATTCAAACACTTGCACTAATTTATTGAATTAATAAGCAAGAATGAAATTACACATCCACTGGAAAAAAATGGAGACCAACAACACAATACTTGATTATGTTCATTCATAACTCAGAAAAATTATAGAGACATAGCCATGAAATTGATATCAATTTGTATTGTATTTTCTATCTTGTTATCAGAATTACATACGTAACTACAAACTCTAAACTTAAGACAAAACTTAAAACATGCTTGATATTCCTTTTACAATTCATTGTGTCGATTGCAATACAATGAACCCCTAATTTCTATCCCTAAATTCCTTCTTATAGAGATGAAGGAGAAAAACAAGCCTTAGGCCAAAAAGTACACATGTCAATACCCTATTAGACTACCACAACATATTCCATTTTCAGTTGCACTACCTTCCCAAGTGGGAAACATGTGTGGAATAAGAGTAGTCTTTATTTTTCATTGGAGATCTGGTCAAGCCTTTCAAAATGCATCTTCAAATGGTTTCCTCAATTTTTTTTCCTATGCACTTTAGGTTATTCCATGTGGCAATTTCCCATCACCCCATTGAGAACTAGACAGTAAGGGTAGGACCTGCATGGGATAGTGGGGAGAGGTCAATATTGACCCACATCACCCACTATCGACCATTGATTTTCTTCAAAGCTTCACTTTTTAACCACTTGAAAACATTGGGCCCTTAGTTGGACAAGACACATGATGACCGCCTGCTAGCCCATGTGATTAATTTAATGAAAAATAAAAATTAATGAGATGGGGGGAATGGTCAAGATGTAGCCACATCTTTCAATGATCATCATTGATTTCCTTCTGATACCACCAACAATCTTTATCAAAGACACCAAGCCTACCAATGCATAGGACACATGGCTTACGCCTGCTAGCCTATGTAAATAAAATAATAGGAAACAAAATAGAATGGGCACATGTGGAATAGTCAATATATGATCGAGACAATCAAACAACCATCATGGAGTTTCATATCGGCACATGATGAAAATGTTATTTTTACAAGAGGGACCCAACTAGGTCGACAGGACCACAAACCATAGGATTAAAACTTAAGGCTCAAATGATTTTATCAGGAACTATTTAGCCCGAATTTAGAAAATTAAAATAATGGCCCAACATATGGCTACCGATAAAACTTAGACAAAAGGACCAGTCATTTCATGGATCTTGATGGCATAAGATGTGACTTAAAAGATTGGGAACCGACAGTAAGGAGTCAATGAAGAATTAAAACCTTGGAAAGGATATAAACTCAATGGTTTTCTTAAGAAGGTTTCAAGATAACATATAACCCTTAAACAATGATAGTAGAAAAAAACCCAACGCCCTCAGATACAAACCAAAAATTTAGCAATATTTTGAGATGGAACATGGAAATTTTTTGGGGGTTCCATTAGTGGATCTGACTAGTGATGAATGCCTCTCACAGGAATGGCAAGATCCTAGAACCACAGGCTAAAGTAGACCAACAAAACATAGTGAACCAAAAACAAGGGAACTACCTAGACTAGGTAGCAAGACCAAACTAGATGCAACCAAAGAAAACATGCCTATATACAAGATGTATGAAACCTACAACGTACATGGAATCATAACGTACTTAGGAGAATTATGGGTTTAAGTACTATCCATGTACTAGCAGTTCAAAAAAACATCTTGTTAAGTTTTAGAGGAAATATGAATCCTCCCCATGTGTACTGGCTATTAGATAAGGTCCTAACCATAATTCTTCAAATTTTCCATGCTTCCCCTTATCCTAATCCCTTGCATTCCAAACAAGTACCATATTATTCACCTCAAATTTTCTAGGAGAAGCTCTCTTTTCATGCAAGTGCTTGACTTGCAACTGTAGTTTTACATTTTTGGCATGAGCTTCTCTTCTAGTTTCATCTAATTGCACCAGATTGTCAATTTTGTACTACATATCATCACATATGTCCTAATCATATTTATCAAGTTATTTTTGGGTAGCCTAGCATCCAAAACATACACCAAGCCAAATGGTGAATAACCAATAGCCTTTTTCACAATCACCCTATCTACCCAGAGTGTGAGCTTCAGCTTTGAGTCCCAACCTTTCTTGTTCTTCTCCATCACTTTTTTGATGATTTTCATCAAAATTTTATTACTAGATTTAGACTGGCCATTTCCTTGAGGATGGTAAGATGAAAATTAATAAATTTGTATACCATGTTCATCACAAAAATCCTTGAATTCCTTAGATCTAAAACACATAGAATTATCTAAAATGATCTTCTCTGGGACTCCAAACCTAATTAGAATATTATTTAGTAGGAAATCCACCATGGCTTTGCTTGTTTCCTTCTTTTTGTTATTGCATCCTCCCATTTTGTGGAGTAGTTTGTGTTGAAAAGGATCCATGAGTGCCCTCCTCTAGACTTTTCTAGTATTTCACCGATGAAGTCAATTCCTCATTGTTGGAAAGGAGCTTGGACAGAAATAGTCCTAAGTGGTAAATCCCTCAAAAAATTTAGTTTTCCTGAAAATCTATGACAAGCATCACAAGTCTTAACAAACTTATGGGAATCCTTAAAAACTATAGGCCACCAAAATCCTACCCTCAAAATCTTATGAGTAGTGGTCTTTGCCATGTAATGACCAGCACATACTCCATTGTGCATTTCTTGCAAGAGTTATAATGCCTACTTTCCATCCACACATTTAATTATTACACCATCCTAGTTTCTCCACCATAGATCATTTTCAATAATCACATACTTAATGGCATGAAAATTCAATGTTCTCTTGTCATTATCAGCCATATCTACAAGAAATTGCAAAGTCTATAAGAATTGGACAATCCTTCTATACCAACCACATGTTTGCAAATCACATATAGGTGCAACATCAACAATGTTCATCTGATTGATCTAATTAGCTTCCAAATTATTCTATGTCATTAGTTTAGCTAGGCCTTGTCCCTTAACTAAGTAATCTGGACATCAATATTGAATTCTTGGATCCTATTGATCCACCTACACCTTCTGCCTATAGTTTCCTACTGAATGAAGATATATTTCATAGTAGCACTTGGTACAAAAGCTATGACAGTAGCTCCCATTAAATAAGTCTTGAAATTCTTCACAACCTTGACTAGAGAATATGCTTGTTTTTCCATCATATAATACTTTTGCTCTGCAACTTGTAAAGATTTTCTAAAGAATGTAATGGGTTGTTCAAATCCCTCATCATTTTTATGTAGTAAGAAAACAACAATAGTATGGAAAGATGCAAAAGAGAAAATATGCATTGGCTTAGAAAAGTCAGGAGACTTTAAAACTGGAGCCTCCTCGATGGCCTATTTTATACTTTTGAATGCTTGACTTGGCTCTTCACTCCAAGCAACCCTTTCTCCTTTCTTCAACATCCTAAAGATAGGTCTTGTAATTTCTAAAAAATTAGTTACAAAACTCCTCAAGAAATTTATTTGACCAAAGAATGACTGAATTCCTTTCACATTCTTATGTTGAGGAATCTTATCTATGGCTGCTACCCTTTCAGGGTCAATCCTCACTCCTTTTGACACAATATGTCCCATCAATTTACCTTCAGTAACCCCAAAGGAACATTTTTTTGGATTCAGTGAGATTCCATATTCTAAAGCCCTAAAGAATATTTTCCCCAAATTCATACAATTTTCTTCCTCTTTCTTGAAGTAAGTTGTCAAGTCATCTTGGTATACAACCATGAATAAGTCAATAAAATCTGAAAAGGCTACATCCATAGCCCTTTGGAAAATGGAACCTGCATTTATTAATCCAAATGGAATCCTCACATATACATAGGTACCCCATGGAGTAGTGAATGTAGTCTTATATTGCTCAGAATCCTTTACTTTCACTTGGTTATAACCAGAAAATCCATCCATCATTGATAGCAGTTCATAGGAAGTTACCTTATGTAACATGGATTCCATGTTAGGAAATGGATAGTTTTCCTTCAATGATGATATATTTAGATTTCCAAAATCCACACACAACCTAATATCACCATTCATTTTTCTAACTAGCACCAAGTTAGATACCCATGAGGAATTCCTGATGGGATTTATGATGCTAGCATCCCTTAGCTTCATCAATTCTTCTTGCATCTTAGAGATAAAGTAGGATTGATTGGCCTTTTTTTTTTGTGAAAGGCTTAGCATTTTCCTTTAGAAGAACTTCATGCTAAACCAATTCCTCTCTATAGGCTTTAAGCTCATCATATGACCAAGAAAAGACATGTTTATACTTTCTTAGTAAGGAAATCAACATTTCCTTGACCTTAGGTTTCATCTTCTTTCCTACACACACTTTCTTAGGGGAATTTTTAGTGTCCAAATTTACGTCCTCCAAGTCTTCTGGATGAGAAATAGTTTTCTTAATCTTGCTTTTATCTTGACTATCAAAAAACCTTTCAAGTTCTACAAGACCTTTGGGGATTTTATTTTTCTTGAGTTGGATGACTTCCTTCCCAAAGAGTGCATCCTTATCAATATTTTCAATGAATGCCCCAAAATCAATTTTTTGACCTTCATATTCATCTACACATCTCAGGAATTTTAAAATATCTTCATCATTGAAGATTTACTAATTATATATGTTGTCAAGGATTGAAGGCCTTGATTGTATCTCAACTTTAGAGATACCTATAAAGGTTATATCATATGACTTTAATGCAATGTTAGCTAGCAAGTCTGCTACTCTGTTATGTCCTCTCTCCATCCAGTCAATTCCAAAAGCATCAAACTACTATGTGTAATCTCATACATCATTTTTGTATTGTGTTTCAATCTATTGTTTTTACAAGCATATCTAGCTCTTACTTGGGTTATCACAAGCTCTGAATCACCAATGACCATCAACTTTTTTATTCCATGCTTTTAAGCCAACCTTAATCCCAACAATAGTTCTTTGTATTCTACCACATTATTAGTGTAGACAAAAGAGAGAGTGAAAGAAAATTTGTATGTATTGCCAGTAGGTGACACTAACAATATCCCTGCACCAAATCCCTCCTTGGAACTTGCACCATCAAAGTACATTTTCCAAAGTCCATCTTTGTCAACTAATGTTACAACTTCATTATCTATAGGTGTAGGGTGCCTATCATTTTCTTTTGGTACTTCTTCCACCTTGAAGTCTCTAACATTAGTATCTATAAAAAGAATTGTATCATCTTCAAAAGCATGCTTCAGCATATGTGGCACCTTTGGCTGTCATACCACTTCTACATCCTTACCATCAATTGGAAAGGCAACATACGACATGTCACACTACATATTTCCTCCCATGGAGGCACTCCATTTCCTAGATAGTAGCATTCCATAATTAGGTGGGATATCCACTACCACCACATTCATTTTAAATTCCTTTTCCAAATATGCTGCCAATCTGTAAGAAATTTCATTGATCACACCAATAACATGAACTTCTCTTGAATCCATAGCATAACAATTCCCATGAGTGCTATCAACTTTCAGTCCCAATGCCTCCATGATCTTATCTAGAATTATGTTATTGGATGCTCCATAATCAATAATACATTTTTTTAGAAAATTGCCCTCAACAATCAGGGTTATGAAGAACAAATCTATCTTCCCATGGCAAGTAGTTACTGAATTCCCTAGAAATATGTGAGGGTTCTCAATGATAGATCCCTCAACTTATTTATCTTTTCAATCCTTTTCAATCACTTTGGGTGGAGTGGGTACCACTAAATCACTACAGGCTATAGTAGCACCACTGATAAGGGCTACTTCCTTCTGTCTATGTTCATCTATTCTCATTTTCTCAAGGAATGGAATAGAGACCTTAATCTTACCAAGTAATTGAAACATGTCAATAAGAGTTTACTTAGGTAAGTCAATCAAAATCATACCTTGTTCTATTCTACACTCCTTCTATTGATTTTTGGATGTCTCAGCTCTAGGCTTGACATCTTTTCTCACAACTTCATGATTTTTCTTCTGTATCTTTGTCTTAACAACAGGGGATTTGATCTCTGCATTCAATTTTGATTTATTGACTTTCTTATCCCAAATCTTATCTCCCCTATTTTTCTTGGCTTTGACTTCTACTTTTCCTTCATACCTCTACTCTTTGCCTTTAGCATTTTGCTCCTTAATGAAAAGACCAACAAAACTACCTTTCTCACCACCAACTATTCTATTTCTTAGGTGATATGAGCCTCTTGCTTGAGTAGCCAAAGCCATAGTATATCTTGTAATTTTTTCATCTAAAGGTATTCTCAAGGACACATCATCTTCAATTCCTTCCAAATTATATACTTCATCATCACTAACAAAATCCTCATCAGAGTGAACTTGTTGATGATATGTAATGGAAATATTCCTATGATTATCAATATCCATTTCATGAGACTCTATATCAGATGAGTAATCATTGTTAACAAAGTCAAAACCATCCATAATCATATTTATATCAAAATATTCCTCATCTTATTGATCACACACTTTAGGTACATCTTCTATTTCAACCATTTGTGCAACAACATATTGATGAGGAGAATGAGGCATTTGGAAAACCATGCACCAAGGGGTTTCATTAGAAAAATAGTCTGAATTCTTCTCCAAAGGATCTATAGGAACCTTATTTTGATTATTTCTCTAATTATTAGGGATAGGCTTCTCGTTATGCCAGTTTGTATTCTAAGGGTGATCCTGCAACCAGGGAGGTCTTTCATTATTATGATAATTGTTTACTTAACCCTATCTTTCCTTGCAATCCTATCACTCACATTTTTCATGAAGTTATCTTCAAGAGTGCCTCCTTTAACACCAAAATTTTTATCCTCCTTTTTGGATTTTTGAGAATCTTTGCATCATCTCTTCTTCCAACTTTACTAGTTGATCAACTAATGTTATCAATATTTTCAGCTATCTTGTAAGCCTCTCTCAATGACTAATGATTCTTATCATTGCAATAAGTTACCAAGCACACATTGTCATTCAATTTTAGCTAGGGAGGAAACCTTTTCCTATCCTTTTGGAACCTTGTATTAAAATAAATGATACTCATTGGAACCTTTAGTAATGTTAATGAATTGATTCAACAAATACCTTGAATCTGTCTTATCCCCATATTTCTCTCTAAAAATCCTTTTAAGTTCCTCACAAGAGCCTATACTTTCAACAAGAAAAATCCAATACCACTCCCTGGCATCCTCGATCAGGGACTACATGAAAAATTTCATCATGAAATCTTCTACTTCTACCTTAAAGTCATCCATGACATTGGTGAAGCCTTTGAGGTAATCTTCACCACTCACAACATTATTTCTAGAGAATTTGACTAGAGCAGGCCTTAAATCTTCAGGGAATGGGTTAGAATAGACAAGTATTCCAGTAAAACACAACTGTTGATACCTATCTACTTCTTCTTTTTAGATTCACTATCATTATGCCTAGCGTTTGAAGCCTCTGGCATTGGTGTGGAGCTCTTAAGAAAGGAAATCTTTCTAGCTTTTTCTACATTAGAAGATTTTATTTCAGATTTCTTTAATTCTTCTTTTTGTTTGTCATTTTACAATTGTAACCTCAAGATCTCAAGGTCTGGACATGCAACAAATGGGGTAGGATCAATCTTAACATTTTGGGTAGAGGTATTAACATATGAAGTATTGGTGTTGAAAGTGTTAAAGGAATTCTTCTTTGTTTGGTCAATGGGTTTCTTCCCATGATCTACAAAGTTAGTTTTCTTAGCAGAAGCATAAGGATATGGGGCTTTGGAAGTTGAAATAAATGTGGTATAGGTACTAGTAGCAGAGGTTCCCATTTGGATTAATACTTTAGGAATTTCATGGGTAATCTCAACAACCAACTTGGAGACATTTTCAGTGAATGCTTTATGCGTAGCAACATCTTCTCTCATTTTCTCTATTTTTTTGTTTTTGAGCATCTCTCTCAAGTTGCTTAGCTCTAATCCTATTTTCCTTCTCCTTCAACTCCTATGTATTCTCTTCTTCTTCCTTAAGCCTCATTTTTTCCTCTTCTAAGGCTTGCATGTCTTTATCTATATCTTCTTCATTTTCTAAGATATTTCTAGCCTTACTCGGTGCAGGGGTATAGTAGGTTTGATCAATTCGGTCTTCCTCAAGGGAAATGTGAAACTATACACTAGGAGGTTCTCCCCTTGGCTTAAAATTTCCTCCATTAAGAAAAAACCCAACTCCTGGGGTTAGAGGTTCTGAGAACTTCTTACTATTATCCCAAAATCCCCATCCATCCTCCTCTCTTGATATATCAAGTTCATTAGCAAAAACTTGCTCAACAAGAAAACTTCCCTGATCTACATTAGACACTTCAACTTCATGTGCCTCTTCCCAGGTACTTGTGCTATTTACTTCATTATTGAAAGTAGGAGATGCTTTAGCAAGGGATTCAACAAACTTACCCAATTTAGTAGTTTTCTTCACCCATAATGGTTTCTTGTCTTTTACAATCTTTGGTTGTAGCTTCTCCTCAGGAGGTTTCTTCATGTAACTTCTGGTCTTCTTCATAGTGTCAAAAAATATGTTAAAATCCTTCTTCTCACGTTATTTTTGAGATTTTATCTTTTCACTAGTATATGAGACCTCAGAGTCACCACCTAGAATGTTGGGAAATAGGAAGTGATTGAACTTTTGCTTTCTACTTGCAACTTTAGAAAAGATTTTAAACATAACCCAACACAAGGTGACAAAATCAACTAGGACTTGATGCATAATATTGAATGTGGTGTGACTTTTGCAACAAAATATGAACCAATTATTCTTCAAGAAGTAAAGAATAATATAATAAAATACTTTAATTTGAGTGTACCAAATCTAAACTAGAGACTTTGGGCTTAGCAAGTCCCCAGTAGAGTCCCCAATCCGTTGGTTGTTTTTTAAGAACCAAGCTGATCTTCAAAATTACCTATGGAATTTTCCATTTCCCATAATTAGAAATCTAAAGGGATTGGCCAACAAACGATTTAAAGCTACAAAACTTTCACTCTTGTACTTTGGGCTTTGTGAAACCTGGGAGGGTGATCTCACAATGTATACTCAAGAATTTATATGACTAGTACTTAAATACATTATAAACAATAGATAATTCTCATATGATTACTCAACAACGTAGTATATCAAACAAGTTGGAAACTCATTTATTAATATCCTACACTTGGAGCATGAGAATAATGAAACTCATCACAAAATAACTACAATGGTACTCATTCAAAAGTTTGTGAATAAAAAGTGATTAGCTGATGAATCAACCTAGAAATTGAACTATGAATACTTTTGCTAAACTGGTACCTTATCCTAAACACAGAGTCAATCTCAACCTATGAAACCAAATAAAAACTCAACAATAACAACATATAATCTCAAGAAACACTACATTATAGCACTCCCACATTACATTCACAACCATTACTATTTATAGATATCCTAGCATATAATTCATATGAGTCTAACAATCTCATTCAAGCACTTACAGTAATTCATTAAATTAATAAGAAAGAATGAAATTACACATCAATTGGAAAACAATGGAGATGAACAACACAATACTTGATTATGTTCATTCATAACTCATAGAAAAATTATAGAGGAGAGACAATAGCTATGAAATTGGTATCATTTTGTATTATATTTGCTATATTGTTATGAGAATTAAATATGTAACTACAGACTCTAAACTTTAGACAAAACATAAAACATGCTTGCTATTCCTTTCACAATTCACTATGTCAATTGCAATACAATGAACCCCTAATTTCTGGCCTTGAATTCCTTCTTATAAAAATGAAGGAGAAAAACAAGCCTCAGGCCAGAAAGTACACATGTCAATACCCTATTGGACCACCACAACATATATTCCATTTTTAGTTACACTGCATTCCCAAGTGGTTGAAAACATTTGTGGAATAAGAGTAGTCTTTATTTTTTGTTGGAGATCTGGTCCCACCTTTCAAAAGGAACCTTCAAATGGTTTCCTCAAAAAAATTTCCCATGCACTCTTGGTTATTCCACATAGAAATCGCCCACCACCTCATTGAGAACTAGACAATACAGGTGGGACCCACATGGGATAGTGGGGAGAAGTCAAGATTGACCCACGTCACCTGCTATTGACTATTGATTTTCTTCATAGCCCTACTTGCTAACTACTTGAAAACACCAGGCCCACAGTTGGACAAGACACGTGGCGACTACCTACTAGCCTATATGACTAATTTAATGGAAAATAAAAAAGAATAGGATGGCGGGGAACAATCGAGATGCAGCCACATCTTTCAATGATCATCATTGATTTCCTTCTAATACTACCAACAATATTTAGCAAAGACACCAGGCCCACCAATGCACAAGAAACATGGCTTACACCCACTAGCTCATGTGAATAAAATAATAAGAAATGAAATAGAATGAGCATGTGGGGAACATTCAAGGTATGCTCATGATGATCGAATGGGCATCATGGAGCTTCATATCTGCACATGCCAAAATTATTATTTTTAAAAGAGGGACTCGACTAGGTTGATGGGACCACAACCCACAGGATTAAAAATTAAGGCTAAAATTATTTTAGCATGAAATATTTAGCTTGAATTCAAAAAATTAAAAATGATGGCCCAACATATGACAACTGATAAAACTTAGAAAAAAGGGTTGGTCATTTCGTGGATCTCAATGGCATAAGATGTGACTTAAAAGATTGAGAACTGGTAGTAAGGAGTCAATGGGGAATTAAAACCTTGGCAAGGATATAAACTCAAGGTTTTTTTTAAGAAGGGTCCAAATAACATAAAACCCTTAAATAGTGATAGTAAACAAAAATCCAAGGCCCTAATTAGATACAAACCCAAAATTTAGCAAGATTTTGAGATGGAACATGGAAATTTTTTTGGGGGTTCCATCACATTCAAAAATGATAAACTGAAACTTAATCCCTACTCAAATATGATGTGCTCATAACTTGATCAGCCAATGAACAATTATTTCATTCTTATCAATTCACAATCATAGAAGAATTGTAATATGTTGCAAGAATCAAAAGCATTTAATGTACTAATGTGATAAAGTTATATAAATATTCATCATCCATTTTATATCTCAATCATTACTTCAAATACTCTACACCCTAAGTGCATTCCATTTTCGTAATATTACTATTCATAGAAAAAAAGATATGTATACTTTCATATTAGAAGATTGTACCTCTCCATATAAGTGACCTAATTTTGTGTAGTTTTTTGTTCGATCTTCTTGTTTTTGTATACTAGAGTAGATTTTATTTAAGGGTATATTTTATTTGTTATATTTAGAATATAAGTTTTATAAATTTGTAATCTTGCATATTTTTTCATTTTTATATCATTTTTTTATCAATAAAGATATATTTCATGATGGTATGAACACTATCATTAATGCATGTATTTCAACGATACATGATATAACTTTTGATCATTTAAGATAGAGAACTCTTATGGTGATAATTTTATTGATTAAATATCATCACTTCTCTCTCACTACATGATATTCTATACATTGTGTTTTTTATATTATAATATCTTATATGATTTTCACTTGATCTTGCAACTTTTACAAAAGGTTGATTTCTATTAATAAGTTACATGTGTCAATGATTTCTAAAATTGAGAGGAGGAAGAGTGGTGGATTCTATTATCTTCTATATCACGTGTGCATTGGTCACACAAAGCTAAACATATTGATTATGCAACTCTATTTTCTTATATTTTTTGTGATCTATTTATCATGCTTATGCTTCTTATTCAACTTGTCATATGTGTATTCTTAATTTTTACCAACCATCATTATGTTATCATATCTAGAGTTCATATTCAAATATTTATCTCTTTCCTTGATTCATGTGTACCTCTTCCTAGAACATATAGAATTAAAGCTATGTAATTACCAATCACATTCAAGTTTATCTATAGTTCATAAATGGACTTAAAATCATGACTCTAATTATCTTACTTCTTGTTATGTTTATGTTTTATTTTTTGTATGATTTCTCATATTTATTTGTGTGTTATGCACCTACATACATATTGTTGAACACCTAGAATACTGAGAGGGGGGTGAATCAATATTCTTTTAAACCATTTAAACATGCAACATATAACTTATTCAATTTGTAGTAATGAAGGAAAACATGAAAAAATCCAAATGAGAAAAACCACGATGAGGATTAGCTCACAATATATTATAACTGGTTATAGTATATTACAAAAGTGCCCACTGTAGGCAGGCTCATTGTCCAAGTGGAATCATTTCCTACTAAGAAATAAGAGAGATAGAAGAGATTGTGACTCACAGTCAAATTTGAACTATTATAATTGCATCTATCATATGCATGAAATACAATTCTAATGGAGCTCAAAATACAAACTCAAATCTCTTCATACTTATATGAATCAACACTCTATTCTGCTTTGCATTCACATAATTTGAATCCACTAAATTATATCAAACTTCATCATCATCATCAAAATACTGAAAAAGATCCAACTTATATATCTTCTTTACCTATAACATCAATTAGGTCAGCCTAATTAGATGTACCATTCAAAATATATAAAATATGACTTGTTGGATCAAATTCAAAATATTATACCTTCGCACCATAAACCAAGGCTTGTAATATATCAAGTAGGTCAGCATAGACCTACAATATCTCCCACATAACTTTGCAATACTGAATTAGGTTGTGTGTACCTTCAAACCTATTAGGCTGGTACTATAGAAGACTTAATTTCAAAATTCATCAATTGTTCATCCACATTCAGACATGTGGACCTCCAAACACCATTCCAATTGGAGGGAACACTCTATTAACATCTATCAACATCTCCTCAAATTCACAAATCCAAAAACCAATCCACGGAGAAGTGTGGATTCTCCAAATCATATGCATAGAACTGGAAAACACCTATAACTATCAAGTTGAACTTCTGTTACACATAACTTTCACACCAAGAGCCAAAATGACATGAAACTCTAAAATTAGATTCTTCTATCACTAAAAAACATTATACTAGAACCATAGAGTAAAATATTCAACAGTGTACCAATGCGGACCCAAAAACTAGATACTCTAAACATAGAATCACTGATATTAACACTTAGTCAATTTCCATCACAATTGTCTTCACCAGATCAAACTTTATTACAAAATTGTCTTACAGAAATATCTTAAAACATGTTTGAGCCACCAAAATTGATCTGCATAATGATCTTCTTACTAGGGTACAATTTTGACATCAATGACAACACTGTAATGCATAATTGTAAGCACCTTGTGCTCATTTCATATGCTTGTGTTGGCAACAATAGCATCAATGACAAACTCCTCATTCTTTTAGAAATCTCCCCCTTTTTCATTGATGGAAACATGCTAAAATCATCTCCAAAGTTACTCTCCCCCTTTGACATCAAGGGAAAAGTACATATGTACCAATTCTCCATTTACACTGATCTCCCCCTAACAAATATATTTATATATATAAACTAAAAATTTAATTAACTCTCCATAAGAATGTTATGCACCAAAACCATATCAAAAAATTATACCAAAACATTTTGTACATTGTTTATATATCTACATTGAATTATGAAACAATAAACTAAAAATGCAGAAAAAAGTAGAAATATTGTCAACCAAAGGAGGTTGACTCTTTGAGCTTCTCAACATGTACTTTCCAATCTAGTTTTCTCTCTTCCCAGATCTTCTTGGCTATACCAAGCATCGTACATTGGGTCTTCAACTCCATTAGGCAGTTTTCTCCTTCTTCCAGAGTGTTGGGTACTAGATTGATCTTGGTAGCCTTCTCAACAATCTGTAGGGCACTGGAAACTAATGTGAACTTTGAGTTCACTATGTCCCTAATGTTCCTAAACTGCATAATTATCTTCTATTTTTGTCCTTGCAATTGGAATTATTTCTCATGCAAAATCCTCAATAGTTGATCTTATGCTTCCATCTAGGTCTTGTGTAGTATCATGTAGACTAGAAGCTCTATCTATCTAGGACTCAATTGAGTCCATTTCATCTTTGATTTTTTTTTTGGCTCTGGGTAGCTTCATGCAAAACCAAAATAGGGCCTCTACTTCATCTACACAATATTGTTTTCCCTTGAGGTTTTCATGAAACTTATTATGTGCAAGGGCACACTTCTCAATTATTTCCATAATCTTCTTGTCACTTCTCTTCTTTTCCACCTCATTTTCAATTTTTCCTTAGGACCAATAGCATATTCTTTGAAATAATCAATTAACAATTTCAAATTTTCCATACTAGAGAGTTAGTTTTCAATGCTTGCACTAGGTATGGCCTCCTTAAGAGCCTTTACTGCTTCATCCATTATTTCTCCACTCTTCTAGTGAGTCTCTATTATTTCCTTTTTGATAGATGCATGGAATACATCTCCTAACTGAAGCTTGTGGAGGGGGGAAATATTATCAAGGTCTACATTCCCTTGTTGCATAGGTAATTGTAGTAGTTGGGTTGATACAATAGGCTAGAAATTGAGTTGCATGCTTAATAAGTTTTTCAAGAATCTCTGGAGGTGTCATAGGATTCACTAGTAGCCTTCACACTCTTTGCATTCTTTTCTTTCAACTCTTTTTCCTTCTTACCAGAGCTCACTTGTGTATCTACTTCTATCTTTGCATCACTGGATACATCTTCATTCTTTCCCTCATCATCCTTCACACCATTTTCTTGGTCATCTTTCTTCTGTGCATAATCACTCTCATTTTCACCACCCTTATTTGTATTATCTTCAATAGAAAACTATCATGTGTTATCCAAAGGAGTAATTATCTCTAATTTTCCTTAAGTATATTCTCAACATTTTTTTAAGATACTAGAGGAGGAGTATCCTCCTTTGTAATGTCATCTCTGATCACTTCTTCCTTAAATTTCTTTGTTTCTATATTTTCCTTTGTCATTTCTTCCATTTTTTAAAGAGCATTATCCTAATAATATCCTTCATCTATGACATGCTCATGCTGAGCATCAATACTCAATGCTTTTTCTCTTGTATTCATTTATGGAGCAGGATCTTCTTTGTTTTCTAGAGTCATTCCATATCTCTGTGCTAGATATATTATCTTATCCACTATCCCCTTCTAGATCCTTTCAATTTCATTTTTATCTCTTCCCACAAGGGTAGTTTCCCTTTACTTTGTCCTGAATTCTTTGCTATACAACTTAGCCAATGTGGCTTTATTTTCCTTTGATAGAGGGGAACCAATCTTCTGCAATGCATATGTTTTCATTTTAGCCTCTTCTCTTATTTATTCTTTCCTTCTCTCCATCAAGACATTCCATAGCTTCATAGGAATTTTCTTGTCAATGTTCTTCATGTCAACTTCTAAAACAAAAATATACTTAATAATGGTGTCCTTATCCACCTCATCAACTTCATCGTATAATGTCATAGTCTCTACTAACATGTCATGTTGTACAATACCATTAAATAGTACCTCAACTTTCATGGGGCTTCGGGCTCTTACCAGAGGTTTTTTCTTTTTCTTTTTCTTTTCATCTAGAGTCTTCTTCTTACTAGCTTGTTCCTTCTTTTCTCTCAATTCTACTTTGATGCCTTCTTTTTCTTTTTCAACCTCAACCTCTTCATCAATATCGACATCAAATTTTTGTTTTTTTCAACTTGCTTCAATTTGTGAAGCTTCACCTTTTCTTTTCCAAACCAATTTAGGTTCTTCTTCTTCTTCTTTCTCTTCAACATTTACACATCTTTTTCTCTTACTCCTTATTGTTTTCTCTTCTTGGTAGGGCCTGCAGGTGGTGTTGGTGAAGTAGTCTTCTTCTTCTTAGGCCTTGTACTCTACACAACCAGAGTGGACTTCTCCTTCACCAAAGGACTTTCAATTGTTTTTCTCTTCTCTCATGTACAAGGCTTAGTCCCAAAGGACTTTTGAATAGTAGGAGGGGTGGTAGTTGTTCTATCAAATATTCTTGTGCTTCCAGATCCTCCCAAAGCACCAGATTTAGCCTTAGCCTTTTCAATCTGCTCCTTGGAGAGGCCCATAGCCTCCACAACTATAGAAGTCATCTTCTCAATAGTTTTCTTGATCTATGATTTTCTTTGTTATTGATGTACTTCAAAATATTTTTCCTCATATGTGGCATACCTTTCTTGTGAGGTATCATTTCATTTTCTAAGCATGTATTCCATAGATGTAGAAATTTATTGCTTAGTAATTTCATATCCCATCTCTAGGATCTATATGGTTCTTTGTTCTACTGCTTGTATAATGCACCATGATGGAACCCCTAAAAATTTTTGTTTCCATTCCTAAATTCTATAATTTTTAGTGAGTTTGAAATGTATGGACTTAGGATTTTGCCTACTCTTATTACCTAGGGATTTTTCTATCAAAATCATTCCTTGGAAACACTTAAAGCAAAGCCCTTGTTATTTCTATAATTAGTCATTGACCTTCTACTTCCCATTTCTAGTCATGTTAAAAAATATTATGTCATTAGAGCTCATGGAATAACTGGTTCCTCATGCCTAGGTCTGATGTTCTTATATTTTATAAGATTGAATAACTAACTTTATTTGGCCTTTACATCCTTTGAATTAATATTGTTTAAATTCCTTTGAGGCCTTTTATATGTCATCATAGATGGCCCCCTTTCTTGGAACAAATTGTGAGTGCATTCCAAAATTTCTTCACTTAAGTCTCACTCACTATCTTTCTCCATCACTCATCACAGAGGGCTTTCTGAATACAAACCTGCATTAGCAATGAGTGATGAACGGTATTTGGTGTAGGGCACCATATGAACTTCATGCCTCCATGAGGAAATCTTGTAATATTTGAGTCTTCATCATATTATGATTATAATGAGGTCATATTTGCACCATTTTAATGTATTTGAATCATTTGATTAGGTTTCTATGAGATTTTATGGTCAATTTTTCAAATATTATAAAATCTTGCAAATATTGTCAAAATGCAAAAATGCAAGAAGTTGGAATATGAAGAGTCACTTTTGTAAAGGAAGGTAGTTGGTCAGTTGAAACTCAAGGGATAGTTAGGAAACTATTGTAACATCTTTCAAGGAGCCCTATGAAGGTGAGCAAGAAG